>JAQFVV010006215.1:8015601-8367449 GCA_028023455.1 Epiperipatus broadwayi
TCATCCCACATGATTTAAAATCCAGTACTGCCTCTATCCCACATGATTTAGAAATCCAGTACTGCCCTCTCTGTGAACCATATAAATACATTAGAGTTCTTGATTTAGAACAGCCGTGTCAAAATGGTATCCACTTGACCTGTCTGCTATCAGATGTTATATATTGAAATACGAACAAACTCAAACAAAGAACTGGAAAATTAGCAAACAACGATCTTAAATTTTGCCACAAACAAACATGTTTTACTATTATTATATATAAATCCAGCATTGATAGCAGACAGGTCAAAGTGGGATACCATTTGACTTGGCTATTTTGAACACGAACTCTTAATGTATTTATATATTAATTCACAGAGCTAGCATTTGATTTTTAATCATGTGGGATGATTTAATTGCTTAATATTTGTATATTTATTTCAAAGAAGCGTTATGCACTGGATTATTTTCTATACATTTAGGTGGTTTAAAGATTAAAATTACTAAAGTTTAGTTTGTCTTTATATAATAATAAGAAACATGTTTGTTTGTAGCAAAATTTAAGATCGTTGTTTGGTTAATTTTCAAGTTCTTTTGTTTGGAGTTTGTTCGTATTTCAATATATAACATCTGATATGCTATGACAGGTCAAAGTAGATACCCATTTTGACTTCAATATTTTGAAATACTTAACTCTAATGGATTTATATATTCGTTCTCAGAGGGTACATCGATTTCTTAATCATGTGGGATGATTTAATTGCTTAATATATATATATATATCAATTACAGATATAGCATAACAATAATATTGGCATCAGCATGGGATTTGGGCATTCCATCATCAACTTTCAATGGTATAAATAGCTGGAAAAGTTGCTGGAGAGGTTGGAGTCGCATTGAAACCCGTCCATTAAAGTATGAAGCGATTTGTTATCTTAATATAAACTGAGCATTGATTATATATGTGTATAAAGATAATGATTCTGTATCTTCAGCATGATAATTTATCTTTTCTACATGTGTGTGGTCATGTGTATCAGTATGGGAGATAGTGGATAGTTGAAGAATGCTTGAAAGTTTGTGTTTAAATCCCTTATATTTAGCAATTAAACTCAGGTAAAAGAAGAATGCCTGTATTTTAAATATTATATAAACATAGACTATAAAAATGAACTTTAGAATAGATAATTGGTTGATTTTTTTAAAAAACAATATATTTCATTATATATCAATAATAAATAATACTGTTTCTAAAAAAAGATAAGCTGGTTGCTTCCTTCTTGCTTCTAAAAAATGAATAATGATGAACTAAATATTGCTTTTAAAAGCGAAAAATTGTTTCTTTTTTAAAGGGAAAAACAATCTATCACATGCTGATGGCCTAGTGGTTAACATAGCTGCCTTCCAAGCAGCTGGCTCAAGTTCCCCTCCCGGTCAATGCATTTGATATATGAAAAAAAACGATCTATCATTTCATTATAATAATAGTAAAATACATTTTATTTATTATTAAAACACCTACTTAGCAAAGTATATATATATAAACAAAGATCACAAAAAATGCAGAAATAATATTTTACATTTAGAGTTTAGAATAATAAGCACATGAGATACTGCTAAATTCCAAAATTGGCATAAAACTAGCACTTATAATAATTGAACTATCGAATTATGAAAAAGACAGAACATACCTAGAAATTATTAACCCTTTAAACCGCTAATTATATTAATACGTAAGGAGGCAAAAAATCAAATCTTTGAATTGGCCAACTCACAAACTGAAGACAAAGTTTATTGTTAAAATTATTATTGATATTCATTTACAATGTTTAAAATCAACCTGTAGATATGCTTATAAAAAGTATATTACTAATTTTTCAGGTTATGAAAGAGAACTAAAGTTCTTTCAAAAATAAATTGTCATTTATTTATTATAAAATATATTCAATTTCGCAAATATAAAGTTTCTAATGTCTAAACAAAAAAGTGCTGACGCAAACGCTGCTTTAATGTTACGTGCTATTGAAAAAGTAAAGATTTCTTTGCTAAATCTTAAATATTTTTACTAAAATCTTCAATATTTTTCTGAAATAATTTGTTTTTTAGTTTATTTTTTAAAAAATTATTTAGACTCGCACTATACTTTTTAAATACTTAAATCATTCAAATGAAAATCAGCGTTTTTTTATTTTTTGATCAGGTGTTTTTTTGTTCTTTTTTCCAGTCAATCAGAACGGTTTTTCAGTTGAGAGTTTCATGACAAATCAATCACTGACAATGTTCTTCTTTTGTTTAGGTTTTTAAATGCATTTTATTTTTTATTTGTAAAATAATTCTGTGGAAGAGGGCAATCGCATCTTTTATGAACTTTGTGCAATCAATCCAATACCTGTCAAACAAGAATTCTAGCACAAGAACTAGCAGAGTTAGAGGTGACGTCAGATATAATGATGAGAGGCCTCAGAAGAGGTGGGAAAAGGGTTAAGATTGACACATGTTCAATTAAAAAAAAATCTATAAAATTAAGTCTTATTAAAATTTATAGTAGTATCACATACTGATTGTAACTGATGAGCATTTAAATGTATGGTTGAATTGGTTAAACATTTCGGTATATGTTACTGTATCAAAAAGCTTTAAATTCCATAGAGGTAAAAAGCTTGAGCCAAAAAATCTGAAATGGATAATTTTACTTAGCAGTATGAATCCGCAAAGCTGATGTAGATTCAAAAATATCCGTAAACAATTGGAATGGTTGCATGCCATAATAGCAGAAACTGTGACAGCACCATATTTCTTATAATTAAGAATTATTGAAAAATAAAGATAATGTCCTTTAGAGCAAGTCTTTAATTCTGATAAACAAAATAAGTCAATAGCTTTCTTATTCATAAAAAATTGGGGCACCACAAATTCCACAACTGAAATTGATCTAAGGACCATACTCTCCAAGTCTGACACTCTACCAAATGTTCAAAACTACATAGAGCATTATGATGAAACTGGTTTCTGATACATCAATGGCTTCATAAGGTCAGATCACTTCTTCACCTTTTAATTTTTAAAAATAAAGATATACTACAGTAAGTTTTTATTTATGTCCTCCTGGATAAATGTGAATAAATCAATACACACTCAATGAATATATAGATATGTAAATGTTACCATTTAACTTATTATTATCAATTACATTAATATTGTTTCAAAAATTTTGTTTATATTATAATCTTAATTGATATATACATACTTTACACAACAAAAAAATTGTTATATATTGTGTAATGGTATGGAAAATTGGGGTGAACTTGGGGTGATGGCATTCATCATTATCATCCCCAATCAATAAAAAATTACATTAAAGTTAAATACAAATGAATATCATTTGGAATAAATAATTATGAGTATGAGGAGTGTGAGATGATAACAGTAACTAATCTATAAGTTCATTAGCATTATACAAAAGCAATAATAATCGACCATCATCATGAGTGATTAACAATAAAATAAAGCAACAGTCAATCCTGTGACTGATTTGAAATGGGTTTACTTTATAGACCAGAATAATTATTTAGCTCTTGTCAGCTTGGGGCAGATTATTTAAGTAATAATTTGGATGCACAAAGCGCTTAATCCATAAGAATATAACAATTAAATAAATAATGCTGTGATACTAAAGCATGTTGATCATCATCAATGCTTTAGCCACTTAGTATCATTAATGTACTGGTCAACCATAAACTTAATTTCTAATAAATGCTAAACTAAATGTAAAGTAGTGCATGGACTTCAAAGGATATTCCTTTTGTAAAGTATCCAGGACCATTACTCAACAGTAAAGTGTCCATAAACACTAAATATAATTCCTTTCTATAATAGCACATTATGCATGAATCTAGCTCTGAAACAAAAGCTATATAACTTATTGAGAACAAAACATATAATCCTAACATATATTCCTTAAAACTATTTTAGGATTGAATAAATTCACTGGATTAACTTTCAACAATAACTATATTATTCTAAAACTATTTAGGACTTTGAATAAATCTACTGGAATAACTTTAACAATAAAATACTCAACTTATTAATAACAATTAAAATGAAATTGAAGCTCACTTATTATAGCTTGGCACAAGGTATCCTGATTTTATTAATTCAAAAAGAAATCACATTGTGATTTACAAATATGTCAATATACAAAACATACGTGATATATAAGCAATCAGACATACAGTATAATAATTTATGAACATATTTAAATTGTCATACTAATAAAAATATGATTAATTTTAACATGTGTTATCTCACATGCATTTATATAAGCATACAGACATGCTGTAATCCATGGGAATTGTCATATAATAATAAAATAAGTTTTCAAATTGTAATGATACATAAATAATGACTGTTTTTACATATATAAGTGGGTACCACGGAAAGGCATATGATATTTTAATTTATCAAAATAATAAAATTATTAAAAATATTACATATTTCATAATTAATTCCATGTTGAATGTATGTATAAATTTTACACATACATGTGTATATATAAAAAAATAATATAAGTCAGTTATTAATACATTCATTATCTAATGGTCAAAAAAATTGTTTTCTTTTTTAAAAAAGTAATATTAATTCCTTGACAATCCTTCTTAAAAGTTTCTTTTAAAAGGTTATTCTTGATTAATCATAAATGTCTCTGTAAAAAATACTCCAGCAAGTCTTTTGTTATCCAATCTAGAAAGATTTTTTGGAGCTTGCTTTTTTTTCATAAAATATACTGAAAATGCATCTCACTTTTTGTTAAATAAAGTTATTTATTTTTTTAAAAAAAATTGTAATTCAAAAAATTTCAACTGTCATTTTCACTAAAGAAATTATTTAAAATAATTCACCAGCTATACTTTATATACATAATGCAGCACCTTTATCTGTGCTCCTCTGACTATATAGATATATATATATATATATAATATATATATATATATATATATATATATATATATATATATATATATATATATATATATATATATATAACTAATTCTTCAACAAACTAATAGACTCTCCAAATAGGCTGGTCCCTTCTAAGCAGTAGACTGACTTATTATTATCTTTGGGAAAAGTGTAATCTGGTAACTGTTGGAATATATATAGTTAGATCCATTTAGTTTAGAATTTGATAAACTTCAGACATACCATCTAGTACACAGTATGGTCTATGGAAACACAAAAAGCAGACCCTTTATATTTATATGAATCCAAACTCTACTATAGTGAACTAATATCAGCAGCTGGTCTTGCACTTTCTTGCCTTCAGTTATATCTTCATAATAACTCTCTATAATCTGGAAAGCTTTAAAAACTCTCCTAATCTTTTTATAACCTTTTATAGTCAGGACAAGAAAAAATTCAGTAATTAAAAATAATGATTTAGTTTAATCCTTTCAAAACAATTTTTTGTAGGATATTTACCAAAATATGTTACGCAAGCTTTAATTAAAAAATTAAATCTTATCAAAATAGATAGTGAAATTTTACAATTATCAAAATATCTATTGTAGCATAAAAACTTGCTTGTTTAAAATTCAAAATCAGAATTAATAAAATATTAATTAAACTTTTATAAATGTTTAATTTATAATAAAAAAATGTAAATTCAAAATTATTTAAACATTAACTGTTATTCAAGTGTAATATTGAAAATATCTACAAACATTTTTTGTCTATGTTTATTTCTACTTTTTCTTTCAGCTTTATATATATAAAAGACATATTTTTCAGGTTCATCCATGTTAAAAATTTTAAATATTAATATTCTGATGTTTTGACTTGGTCACACAAGTCATCCATTGGATGATAAAAGGTAGAAAGATGGTTGTAGATGTGCTACAATCACTGATTTGAATAAACATTAAAGTTCCACCAATAGCAGAAATGTCAAATTTAAGAATGTTTTTTTAAAAAATCTTTCCAAATAGGAGGAAGTTTGCATGTATCATCTCGCTTATTGATACAATCTGGCCTTTTAAGTATCTCAATGGCTTCTCTAATTTTGCACTGGTAGAGATTATCACATCTGGATATGATCCTGGTACTAGAAAAATCAATTTTATGACCTGAATCTATAGTATGGAGTGAGAGTGATGATGATGATGAGTGTTGTTTAACTGCATTAGCATGCTCATCTCTCCTAACACTGATGCGATGATTTCTCATACCTATGTAAGAAGCTTTACAATTTTTACATGAGATTTGATAAACACCATGAGATTCAAGAGGGATTGAATGCTTAGGCTTGGTTATTATATTGCTGATCTTTTTTCTCATGTGTCATAGCATCATCCTCTACAACCATATTTCTACCTTTTATCACCCAGTGGATGACCTGTGGGACCAAGTCAAAACGTCGGAATATGTCTTTTATGTATGCAACCCATGAAAATCTTCATTTCAACAATATATATATATATATATGTACATTCACTATATGTAGTTGTATGCTATGAGAAATATAACCATCTCAATATATATATATATATATATATATATATATATATATATATATATATATATATATATTATATAGAATGAAAAAGCCACTATTGTAAAAAAAATCAGTGAATACTTCATAATAAGACACTTTATGGTAAAAGATATTTCATAAGTTGAAATAATTTTTTTTCTTGATTTCTGTTACTTCATTAAATCAATAAAGGATTAGAATAATACTATGCCCATAAACTATAAATAAAAGGAATAAATTTTATTGTATATAATGTCAAATCCATCTGATCAATTTGTTGCACTTAGACCCCATGTCATCCATATTGAGATCTAAGAAACTTTCATATTTAAATTTTAAACTTAACATTTTAAAACAGCCAATTATGAGTTATAAAATTATTGTAAAATCTTCTAACATTAGCTTACACTCACTATCTAATTATTTATATTACTTCTGTTAACTTATGTATAAATAAACTCTGGAGAACTAAATAAAATTTGCTTCTTTTTTCTAAGTGATTTCTTTTAGACTTCCAGAAGATACAATCTCATCAAAATTATAAATATAATATAAAAGGCATTTTTAGTCGGTGTCTTCTTACCTGTGAACATAAAAATGGAAGTAAAAGAATGCACATTTATATCATTTTAGTAAAACTTGGAAATATTATTCTCAACTGTTGCTCAAATTAATTCTAAATTTTTAACTTATTGCCAAAATTTAATATTTTAAATAAAGTTAATAACTTGGCTATAATTATAGTTTATTTCATCCATGCATTATATAATAATATCTTCTTATAATAATTGTTTAAAATTAACTTTCTATTTCTGCTATGAATTATGCAGTTATAAATTATTGTTTGCATTTTTTTTTCATATCACATTTTTAAAAAATCTCATATTGCTGTATGTCAACGTTTTTCTTTACTACTGCTCACCCACAATTCAGCCATCTTGAATTTTTTTATTGTCAACATTAAGTTACAATAGAATTTTGGAATTAAAATAAATATACAACTAAAGACTACTATAGCTACAAATTATGAATTTTATTACGCTAATGTTTAATAATTTTATCTCCCCCCCCTCCCTCCAAATTATGTACTAACTGAATATATATATATTAAACTTTCTATGTCAGCATTTGATGACAATCATATTTATGCATTTATTTCCATTTTAAAATTTATGTATCCTACGAATTATGAAACTTAGTTTATTTCCAACTTCAATAATCATTACTGATGCTTGATTCAAATTAAAAAAACTGTATGTGCTTTATTTATTTCTATGTTATTTTACTTCATTATAAAATTCATTTATATGACTTATTAAACCATTAAAACCTTTATTATATAATATTTAAATTATGTATTAATAACTGTCTCATATGAGTGATGACTTTTGTTTAGATATGTACAATTGAAGATTACTTTCAAATTAAAGAAAATTGCCCAAATTAGAAAAAAGAACTGTCTAATACTAAATGAGACAGTTTTAGATATTACAAAATTTTATAAAAGAAAAGGTAAAGAGACAATAATTTAAAAAGAGAATATGTATTTTATTACAAAAACATAAACATTGAAAGCATAAATGAAATGGAATTCATTATAAATTAAAAGCAGAGAAACAACTTTGTTTAAATTGATGGTACAGAGTGGTAACATTAGATATTCAATTTAATGGAGGATATCAAGTGTGGGTAATGCAGATTTATACCCAACATGTTTTCATAGTGGTAATAAGATAATGGATTGAGCAGATAATGTGACTAAAATTATGATGGAAGACATTAATTCTAAAATTGATAAACTATTGAAAGATGAAATTACTGTGGGATAAATGTACTTACATTGACTAAAATGAAAAATAACAGATTATAGAGTTTACTGGGAAAAAATTTACATTGTGATTTTTTTTCTGAGAAAAATGCTAAATGGAAATGAAAATGAAAACAAGAAAATGAAGGTACATTAGAAGTGAATTATATTTCAACTGAAAAAAATGTATATTTCAAAATTATAATGTTCTTAATAGATTCATCTTTGGAAGTGATCATCAATTAATGAGATATAAGATATGTGTTAAAGTAAAGCTAGAGTGATAAAAACTATTAGAAAAAACAGTATTAACAATCGATATTTCTGTCAAAAACACTCCAATAAATTTAAATTAGAACTTTTGCAATTGTTAACTGACTTTGAGATGATTTAGACTGGATTGAAATCAATAAGAAAATAATTGTTGCTCTATTGAGAACTACAAAAAAAATAGCAGATACAAAAAAGCAACAATTTATAAGTAAATTTTCTACTAAGATAAAACAATGCATGAAGAAAAGAAAAACAAGAAAATATTTTTAAATGAGCCTTTAAGAATAATTTACAAAAGGTAATTAATAATTACATAAAAAATATAATTGTGATTTGGCAAGAAAAGTTATAGAAACGAATTAAAAATCTCAAAAATATAAAACAATATCTTAGTATTCAAAAGGAAAATTGTTTCATAAATAAAAAAACATATTAAACTATTACTAATAAGTGTGATGACATCATGAAAGTGTGGAGGATATCTATAAAGAATTATATAGTAATAAAAACAAAGAAGCATTTCCTACTATTAAGTATTTTAATTGAAGAGATGAGACATGCAATTAAATCTCTGAAGAAGGGAAAAGATCCTGGAAAAGATAGAATTATTATTGATTTTTTTAAAAAAGAAGCAAGTAAAGAAATAGAAAAATTGATCCAAAGCTATATATCAATTGTCTAAATGATAAATGTGTATCAGATGATTGGAAGAATGCAGTAAATATATTTATATTTAAGAAAGGTGATAAAGAAGATATTAGATATTACAAAACTATCAGTCCTATTTTTTAATTCTATACAAAATCTTTGCCATATTAATTATAACACATACTTATAAACAATTAAATGAACAAGCTGAATTTAAGAGTGATTTTAGTTCATGAATCACACCCAATTTTGAAAAAGGTTATAGAAAGAAGTAAGGAATATAGCTTGTCATTATGCCTTCAATTTATAGATTATGAAAATGTATTTTATTCTATATGAATTTTTAAGTAATTAAAGATTTATATCATCAAGAAATATATCCAGAATATTGCCATATTCTAAATAATATTTATCAGAATGCAATAACAGTGATTAGATTACATGATCATAATAAAAACATTAAAATTGGAAAGTTTTAAAAATATATATTTTGTGAATTGAAATGGCAAATTAAGGAAGTAAACGTAAATAGATATTATTTAAGTTATCAAAATTTTGTCCAAGATGTAGTTGTTTTGCAAATAATGCTTCAAAGTTTCAATAAATGTTGTGAGTTATCAGATAAAAATAAAAAAGTAGGACTAAAGATAAATACTAAAATAATAATAACAATAATGTTCAGTGGATTTTCTCAAAAACGAAAGTAAAGATTGATTATCATAAATTAAAAAAAGTTAACAGCAATAAATGTCTCAGTAAAATTATTAAGACAATTGGAAACATAATAAATAAATTAATTACAGAATTAAATTTGGATTGGATATTTGGTAGAAATAACTTAGTATTAAAAGGAGATGTATCTATATATTTGAAAAGAAAGATTTTTGATAGATGTAATTTATTAATTCTTATTTATGGATATGGGATTTGGATATTTATCAAAGGAACAATAAACCACTCAAGAAAGTATGGTTAGAGTAAGAAAAAGAAAACAAAAAATAAATGTGTGAGAGAATATTACTGACATCATTAAAAAATGATAAGACTAAAATGGAGCTGACATGAATATATTGTTAGATGAAATACAATAGATATAACATTGATGTTTTAAACTGGATCACAAGAGATTGTAATAGACCTAAAAAGAGACCATATGTAAGATTGATGAAATAAGAAAGTGTGTTGTTGTGATGTGGAAAAAGAGGATTAAACTTTTATCCTAAAGTAGATCATTAATTATTAAAAATGATGATGATGATGATGACTCCATTTTATATTTGCTTATGATTTTAATTTTGTGGTCAAGATATATATCTTCCATTATAAATTATAAATTTATTTCATCGTGCAACATACATCTCTAGTGAAGTCTCTGTAATTAATGAGCTGCTATTATATTTATTACATTACTTATCCTGCACAAATTCCCCACTTGTTAATGAAACTTAGGATCACTATCTGCATGTACTTCATCAAATGAACCTTTAGAAGATTATTACTTTAAAATTATATTTAAAATCTATTTTAATATCATTTATTATTCTGAAAATATTGCTTACAATTTGACACTATGATGGATAGAAAGAAGAGTTGGTATAATTTTAGTATTATTGAATATATTCTAATTCTCTCTTTTTTTTACTTATTTGTAATTATTATAATCTTAAATCCCATTGGGAAAAAAACAAATATAATATAAGTATTTTAGATATCCAAACTGAACAAAAAATTATATAAATCTATAATAATAATAATAATAATAATAATAATAATAATAATAATAATAATAATAATAATAATAATAATAATAATAATAATAATAATAATAATAATAATAATAATAATAATAATAATAATAATAATAATAATAATAATAATAATAATAATAATAATAATAATAATAATAATAATAATAATAATAATAATAATAATAATAATAATAATAATAATAATAATAATAATAATAATAATAATAATAATAATAATAATAATAATAATAATAATAATAATAATAATAATAATAATAATAATAATAATAATAATAATAATAATAATAATAATAATAATAATAATAATAATAATAATAATGATGATGATGATGATGATGATGATGATGATGATGATGATGATGATGATAAGCACTATGTTTATAAACTGTAATATTAATAATTACCCATAAAGCTAATGCACATGTGCTTATAGTTAAAAATCTACAAAGCGCATGTGCATTAGCTTTATGGCTGATTAATAATAAAGATGGTGATGATGATGTTAATAATAATGATAATGATGATAATAATATCAATAATTCTGCACTAACACACTTGTTAGAGAAGTTTAATTTTGTAAAAATTATATATTTATCTGCGCTAAGCACTTTCAAAATTTCTAGACTTCATATTCATAGCTGAGTGCAGATGATAGTAATAATAAGGTGTATTCTAAATTATGCAAATTAGTTAGCTGTTAATTGTGTTGTCGATTTTGGAATTTTAATTTGTTTAGATTAATTTGTCTATTTTTTTGAAATGTGAAATGTGTCTTTTCTGTTTATTGAATGAGTGTCATTATTTATGAAGTAGGGCTCTTTTATTTTATGCCTGTGGTCATTTTTCTTTCTGCATACCACTGTGGGGCCAGTGGGTTCGAATCTGTGCCCAGAAGTCTTTTCATGCTCCAAGAATGCTCATGTGGTTTCTTTATTGTTTCAGTGCCCTTTTATATATGTACATGTTGCGATGCTCTATTGTGATGGTTGTTTTTGTTTCCTCATAATATGAGTCCCTGCACCCAGCCTGAAGGCATTGGATTTTATATACAACTTGAGGTGTTGTCTTAGGATCTAATTTATCTTTTGAATTGTTTATGAGTCTACTGATGTTTGCAGAATAATATGATCCAGATTATGTTCCTATTGGACAATAATATGCATAATTGACATTTCTAAAGTGGATAGAATCATGAACAAAATTGCCTATATAGATATATACTTTTAAAAAAATAAATATTGTAGCCCTCGAAATTGAACTAACAATAATAAGATTAAACATGTATCTTGCTATGGCATTGTAATATTATGTAACTAAAAGGATTAATAAAGTTTACTATTGTTGAAACTTAATAATAATAATAATTATTATTATTATTATTATTATTATTATTATTATTATTATTATTATTATTGTTGTTGTTGTTGTTGTTGTTTTGTTGTTGTTGTTGTCATTATAATTGTATTATGAGGCATATGGTTTCAGGTATACTTGACAGAGTTCACTGTAACTCAAATAATAGTCAAAGCATTCTATTATTTTTTTACTAATAATGCTCTATTTTTTAATGGGATTTATATTCTCAGATGAAAACAAAGAAAATCGTTGCTCATAATTTGTGTTAGATGTTAACAATTGATAGCAACTCATGCTTTAATTACATTATCTTTAGATTATTGAATCAAATTATAGTAAAAATAAAGTATAAAGTATGAAAATAAATAAATAAGTCTTAATGTACAGTATATTTGAAGTTTAAGTAAAAATCTTTATCAGTATTATTTTAGGAATCAATTATTAAATTTATGAATGTATGAAATTAAATTTTTATACACATCTATGCCCACCCTGGACAAACTGTGACTCATGAACTACATGTGGTCTTTAAATAATGCAGCTCTCATGAAACATTTGAATCATTGTATAATTTATATTAGCTTGATGTATTTACATTTGATTCATCAACTTCTATGATTTTATTATTATCATTTCCTGAAAATATAACACATTATTAAAATTGTCAGTTCAGTTTTTATTTGAACTTCATCTATTGATGTTGTTATGCTTTAAACAGTTTTAATTGTAATGAAGCAAAGTATTTTTCTACTTTGTCTTTTGGACATCACCTTTTCCCATTAATTTAAACAAGCAATGCAGATAATAATTTTTTAATTTATATTCAGAAAATTAAAGAATTATTGCCATACGTATTCTTATTTGAAAGAAGCTGTTTGCAAACTAATGTTAATTTTTGAACAATAATATTTATGAATCATTATACTCAACAATAAAATTTGTAAAATCAAAATATCAAATACAACTGATGAATAAACATCTTATGAATTATTGGGTGCTTTATTAGTAAATCATAAGCCAAATTTTAATGTTCCTGCTAATTAGTTACAATCATATGTGAATAATAAATATTTTTATTGATTTTCTCTTAATTTTTTTGTAGAATTAATAAATCTTATTAATAAATCAAATATTTGTATTTGTTGAATAGTTCAAAAATGTAATTGTGACTCTTGAATATATCATAATTTTAACACATAGCTCTTTCAAATATAAAATTTGTTCACCCCTGATCTATATTCTTAATGAATTATGAATCACTCAAACATTGTTGTATTTTGTTGATATTAGCCATTTTATGAGTTTTGTCATTATGAATATTAGAAATATAGATGTTCACTTTGTTATTTATGGAAATGAATGTTCCTCCCTACTTAGTATTTTGAATTCTAAATTTATAAAGATGTTAATTTCTTCCTAGTTACTATTATCAATTTGTGAGTATGGTGATGATGTATATTCCTCCCTACTATGTTGTTGCACTTTTTTAATATTATATGATAAATCAAATCTTATTATGCCACTTTTTGATATTTTTGAATTTGAGTAGTGATTTTTTAGAACAACCCAAGATAAAGTATGTTTTTCAATATTCATTTCATATTTAAGTATGGTACATTTAAGTTACTTGGGATACATTTTATATTTGGAACTTAATTGACCACAGAAACTTGCGTATTTGAAATGTAAATTAGAAATGACACACATTTTCATTATATGTAAGTATACATAATGAATTGGTTAGTTTGTTGAATTGGATCAAAAATATATTATGATATCCAGTACAAAACCATAATGCATAAAAGGATAAATTGCTTTAATAAAGTTTAAGCACCATTTGATAATAAAATAAACTCACTACAATCAGTTTTTATATTTTTTATTTTATCTCAGTCATGGGCAATCTGAGCCTTTTGATTTCCTATATGGCAGACTTAATTTTAAAAACAATTTAAAGCACTTTCTATTTCTGGTAAATTAAAGATCATTTTATTCATACTGAGTTATTTATAACAAATATAATGAGTATTTATAAGTTTGCATATATGTGTGTATATTTATAGATAAATATAATTTTTCATTTAGTGTTTTTCTGAATTTATTTTATTAATCTTTATATTAAAAGTTTATACTGTGTGAGTTTGTGTAAATATTGAAACCAAAGTTTATTAAAATAAAATCTAAAATATATTTATATATACAGTGGTATATACTAGAATTATATAATGGCTTCTAAAATCTTGCTTATTATATTATCTGCTCATTCTATGATACACTAAAATATATATATATATTTAAAAACAATCTGGTTCAAATGCACAGCCTAGACCAAATTTATCATCCAGCACAATCATTTAAATAGAAAAAAAATCACTATATATATATAAGCTTATTAACTTAAGTCACGTGATGTATGACTTGATTTCATTGCAATATATATAAATTAAAATTTTAATGGTAAATACAATATTATAGTTTAAATTCTTTTGTAGTGCTTTCAATTATGTGGTAATCCTCATCAGCTTTAACTGAACGAGGATTATACGTAATCGAAAGCGCTACAAAGGAATTTTAACTATAATATTGTATTTACCGTTAAAATTTTAATTTTTTTTTTTATATATAATATTTTATAACGGGTATTGTATTTTACATTTAATATATATATATAAGCAAATTTAGTGTAAACATATTTCTTAATTCTTTTTACATGGTATTAGTAAATTTGAAAAATATAAACAATATTTTTAATGAAAATTATAATTGAATTTTCTTTAGTAAAAGCATAAAAAAAAATCTAAATAAGCTTCTTAATATAAATTAAATTTTTTTTTTTACTCTATTTTGCATGTTAATGGCCGTAAATAAATGAGAAAAATTTAATATTTTTTTCCACTGTATGTTGGCAGCTAATATAAATAAATTGGTAAATGAAATTTACAGCCAAAATCAAAGATAATGCCTCTGATCAAACGGGAAGACCCTAACATATTGTAAGCACATGTACATTACCTCACTCAAAAATATTTTGCTTTGTTCATTATAGGATTTGTATTCATTGTAAAATTCTTATTTATTAAAAATTGAGTTCATTGTTGTAAATATCACTGCATAGTATAGTATGTATAAGAAAGATACCTGATTTTTAAAAAAGAAAGAGTAAATAATATTCAACATACTTTAAAATGTTATAATTCAGTGTTATGATAAGCAATATTTCTTAAAGCTGATGCCCAAAAAACAGCCACGCTTAGTTTATTTTTTGCTAGGAATGGCTAGATATCAATTTACTGATAGTAATTGGATAGTTAACTGGGTTGGCTATGGATTGTCAGCCTAAAACAAAAAAGCCTAATTTGTTTAAAAATCTTCAACTACTTAAGCAGAAGAAAAAATCCAAATTTCATTCATATTCAAATCCACTTAATGAACATAACAGATGTATATACTAATTACTCTATCACAAGACTTCACTCATGTATATACAAACACATGTATAGAGAGATAGATCAATAAAGGAAATTAATTAATATAAGCACATGTGAAAACTGGTAAAATACCAATGTGTATATCAGCAATGATAGCCTCATTGTAATTGTGATTGCAGAGGAAGTATCTCTCTTTAGTTATACCAGTGCTAAAACAAAGTGTTGTATTCAGATTTGGGGAATAAAAGGTATTCAACCTATTGAAATTGTCGAATATTAAAGCAGTCAATGTGATAAAAATATTAATAAGAGTGAGAAGATAGACTTATATTCTTTAGAAAAGTGCTGGTGTGGAGTGATTGGTCACTCTCATCTCTGATCGAATCGAACGTTTGATCATCTCTTATTACCTTGCAAATTATAAATCAGCATAAACGGTCCTAATCACCAATCAAAAGCAGACAGTTTATAGACATTTCCTAATCCTTCAAGCACTATATTACACAAGCCCTAAATTCCAGAAACTTGTTAGTTGATACAAAAATATATTATTTATAAAAAAATTAAAACATTCATTAAATAGCCACTTCTTCAGCGTCACACTGTAGGTTGTTACGCACTTAGATAACCAAATACCAAGTATTGAGAGCTTTAGTTCCTTGATTTATCTTTATTTAACTGATAATAACGATATCCATTTAGTGATCAGAAATTGGATGGCTATCTGGATTGATTATAGACTTGCTACTGAAACAAATAACCATAAGTTTGCTTGCGATATATAAAACGTGCAGCACATATAGAGAGATGTATGAATGTATGTTTGAGCTTACAATTTGATTTACAGTATTATTATGTTGAATTAGAAAAGAAATATCTGCCAGTTTAATTAAAATAAAACAGGACTTCTTATATCTTATATCGTTTTTTTTTTTTTATTTAATATATATAATAAAGTCGTTAGCTTTTTAAAAATTCGCTTAAAAATTTAAATATTGTCAATTATTCTGCTAAAAATTAAATCTGATCAATAATTTACATGGATGATTGAAAGTCGTTTCAGAAAAAAATCTATTTTTAAATCAGAAGTATTTCTCTTTTTTAAGAAAAAAAAAATTATCCAAGCAAAAAAAATTAATTGTTAATTAAGAAAAAAAATGTTTATTGCAAAAGGTGTCTGCAGTTAAGCATCATAGAAAAAAACAGATTAAAAGCTTTAAGTCATAAAAACTAGCTCAATATATCTACCATTATTTTTTATGCAAACGCGTTGTAGTCGGGAGTTCAATTTTAAACGAAATAAACTTTGAAATTTTTTCAAACCTACATGCAAACAAGTTTAGGATTTTTTTTCCATATAACTGGTCTATAGCTAATTTAATTATTACTTGGGATTGACTGGTAAATAATTATCTAGATATTATTAGTCATAATTTAATCTGAGGTGAATTCAGTGATAATGAGTTTATTATAGAAAAAAAAACAACAACACGAAATACTCTTTACCACTGATGGAGGAACACAGTTCAATGAGCCTATAGTTTACATACATATCTTAAATTTTCAGATGATTTGACCAGTCGACAAACATATATTTAAAGATTTCAGGAGTACATCTTTTGTAATTATAGAAGCAGATAATCTACATTTCTCATTTTCTCTGCATATATGTATGCTTTCAGATTCACAAGCATACTTTTTTTAGATAGCTTTAATCCAGATAATTAATAACCGTTGGTAAATAATTATCTAGCCATTCTTAGCAAAGGGATAAAGTGCTTTAAAATACAGCAGAAAAGGAAATGAATATTTTTTTTTATAAAAAAAAGTTATTTAATATGGCCGCTAGAGGATAGTTACAACTACTAATTAATTATATTAATTATATTTGCTGATTATCACTTGACTTTACATTTATCCTACATAAAAGTATTATTTGTTATTATATATATAACATTTGTTTTAGGGCTTAAATATGATTAAAGGGGATTTGAGCACAGACTTTCAAGCTTCCTTCAGCTACCCACTCCATCTTATATAACTAATAAACATGACCATATACATTTGGAAAAGATAAATAATCTCCAATATCCGTATTTTGTGTTGAACCAGCACTCATTAGTTAGCCCAGACCATCATTTCTCACACACAAATATATAATCAATGTTCAGCTTATATTAAGATAGCAAATCTTTAAACTTTACTGGACAGACTTCACCCCTCTTCACCCTCCAACTCTTCATTTATCAGCCTTATTGAAATTCTGATGATGGAATGTTCAAACCCTTGTTGATGCCAATATTGTTGTCATACTCATCTTAGAGTTCAGTATTTACAATATACTAGTATTGATTTAGTACAAATTAGGTCTAAATTCTGACCAAACTCTCTGTGTATTTAAATGGACATACTAAGGTCATATATCTTAAGGTCAACATGGATATGACAACAATATTGGCATCAACAAGGGTTAGAACATTACATCATCAGATTTTCAATAAGGTGGATGGCTGAGGAGTTGGAGTGTGGAGAGTATTAAAGTCTGTCCATTGAAGTTTAAAGATTTCCTATTCTAATATAAGTTGAGCATTGATTATATATGAATGTGGGAGATGATGGTCTAGACCAACTGATGAGGGTTGATTCAGCACAAAATACATATATTGGAGATCATTTATCTTTTTTATATGTATATGGTCATGTTTATTAGTTATATAAGATGGAGTGGATAGCTGAAGAAAACTTGATAGTCTGTGTTTAAATTCCCTTTAATTACATCTTAAAGTTTAGTATTTATACAATATACTAGTATAGATTTATTAGTTTAAATATGAGTAAAATATCTTTGCAAAATTATGTCATTTCAAAATTAATTTTTTAAAATATATATAGATTGCTTTAAGATTGATCTCTGGCTGTTGCTCTGATAACATTTATATAAAGTCTTAAAATACAGAAGGATATTGTCATTTTTTCTGCTGTAAAAAGCTACTGAGCTTGGCAGTGAGAGGACAATTCAACTGTTATACAAATATACTTGCTACTTATCATATGCCTTTAAATATATGTATATAAATTATCTTTTTTTCCTCATGTGTCATAGCATCAGCCAGGAAGTGAACCCACTAACCTGTGACAACTGCTTATAAAGCAATTGTCACTGACCTCTCGACCACCAATGCTGGACCATTTAAATAGTTCTCTGCAAAGGCTTTTCAAAAAGCCTCTCTATGACAATTGGTGAATTGAATGACAAGGCTGTATTCATCAGCTTTGTCAATTTCTAGATGATAAAATGTAAGTTATCCAGCTTTGTTTTATTTTTCTGATCTATGTGTTATTTGATGTAGTGATCTAATGGTAGACTCAGAAGCACAAAGTCCATGGATTGCAATTCAGAAGTCAATTGTGGTGCTCAAACATCATATAAATTCCCAAGCAATAATCAATTCATTTATAGTATTGTTTTATAGATTAATTAATTATAGCTAGGTAACAATTTACCAACTATTACTTTATATTTAGCTTTAATAGATGGATATGATCTAGCTATATAAAAAAAGTCCCAAATTTCTTGGACATACTTTCCAAATTTGCCAAGTCTATATATAAATGCTAATCCTAGACATTGCAAGTAATTACACTAACACTGAAATAACTAATTTTATTCATTGGAATTATTAGCCAAATTTAATAACTGAATTTGAAAAGCAAATTTATGAAAAGAAAAGTAGAAATATTAAAAATGTACATCATACCACTGTGATTCCTAGCATCTATTCAAACAAAATTTTAATAAATCAGACAATAAAACTATATATACTTACCAACTTTGACATCACTCTAAAATAATCTCCATACTACTCATCAATTGGCCATAAGTCCACAACTAATAATGCAATATAATATTTAATACACATTTTATATAACTCAAGATCAATAAGATTTTAATGTCTGGAATAATTATGACAAAATCTTACATTATTAAACATTTAAATATTATGCTGGCATAGCTCAAGAAAGAATTGAAAACAATTGAAAATTCTAACACCTTAAATAATAATTCATCCATAATTTTGTAAACAAAATATATATAATGCTAAACTGAAAATAATACATAAATTTAATACTCAAACAAAATTTAAAGAAACCAGCCAATCAAATTACTATACATTACTAATAGTGTTGAGATTATGAAATAATCATTTTAGCCAGTTATTTGAATGTGAAAATGATAAGTCTATATTACCAAAATATTTAAACTTTGTTTGAGTAATTAATTTATGCATATTTTCCAGTTCAGCATTATGGACCTTTTATTTTATGTACATTAGGAAATAACAAGTGAGTTCATATTTCAGTCTATTATGGACAAGCTAAAAGAATATGTTAATTCACAGAATTATCTTTATATATGTTCATATATATATTGAAGACTCATGCAAAGAAAAATATCAATTTTTGACTGTTCTGATTATTAATATGATTGTGACTTTTTTTTCCCAAAATTTATGATTATGCATTTTCTTTAAAATTGCTTGCTGGAATTTCAATAACATCTTTGTTATTTTAAAGAAGCATTGTATCATATATTAAATTACTTGTTGACACTTCAGTAAGTAAAATAGTATTAAGATGTTAGATATACAATTTTAGACACCATGCATACGCACAATATATACATAATTTCATACATTTATCAATAGTGTGAATATGATAATAACTATTACTGTATAAAGAAGTACTTAAAATCTAATAAAATGTTATTTATAGAATGAAATATAAAACAATATCATAAATGGAGGAAGAATGAATAACTGAAGGGGTCTTAAAAGTCTGTGTTCAAATAAAAGCTTAGTGGTTAAAATATATGATATTAATTTATATTTTACTCCATAAGTAGCAATATTTTTGATTTAAAAATGAGTCTAAAAAACTGAATAGCAAACACCTGTCTATAGTAGATAGTGAATATATTTATTACCACTCTAAACATTGATACTAATATCAATACATAAAGGGTCTATATGACAATGCCAACAACCAAAAACTGGTCATTAATTTGTCATTTGCTATTCTTGACTTATGGATTCTTATATTAGTATATTCTCTTACTCTTCTCTTTTACTTTTTTTGCATATCTTCATATATATATATATATATATATATATATATATATATATATATATATATATATATATATATATATATATATATATATATATATATATATATATATATATATATATTGTAACAATTTAAATAAATCAATTGCCATTTGTAACAATATTTATCAATTAATATAAATATGTATTTGTAATTATTAAATTAATATAAAAGATATGTATTTGTAATTATAATTTGTAGCTATTTCAATTCATCATAGCATAGACAAAGAAAATATCAGCATTAAAGATTCTTGGTATTTATTTATATATTGGGGCAGTCATTTAAACAGTAAAACATACTGGACATTGTCATCTAATAAAAATAATATTAAACATAGCAACTGAATAAAAGTACCCACTGTGAGATTCCTGGAGTGCCTTATGCTTATCTCCAATACTAGGTTCTTCTAACAAAGAATCCTTCCTATCCTTCTTTCCAAATATATAAGACCATTCATGGTCATATGCACACACTGGTGCTATTCATGACAACTTATAAAAAAATATATTTTATAAAACTAATATTATGAAGTTGGAAAGGGATGATATCACTCTTTATTCAGTTTAGCTAAGTACATGTGTTTTCCCATGAGCGCCACTAGATTGTTTTCAATCTAGATAAGTATCTATTTATAGTGTACTTGAGTTCAAACTCATTCAGTACATATTTATTACACATGACTTGGATGACTATTGAACAAAAATGACATTCTTACATTTTATCTATATTGATAAAATTACAAGATCCCAATATTACCAAAGTTTATACTATAGATCAAAGATTCTTATAGACATTGCTAGCTCATTAACGTATATTGATGAACAGACATGTATAATCCTATTAATGGCTTCCAAACAAGCATGTGAAGACCATTATTGATATTGATGGCCATTTAACTAAATTATTTATCACAATAAATAATAATGATGATGATGATAATAATATCATAATAATGATTATAATAGTGATGTCACAATAATGATTATAATAGTGATGTCATAACAATGATTATAATAGTGATGATGATACCAGCCATGGCTTATCAATAAACTCACAACAATAAATTCATCTTTATAAACTTATAGGCATCTATTAAAATTATCATATTTCATACTGGGATTTAATAATACTAATGGTGATGATTGATCATCATGAATCTCTTTGCATAATATTCAATTTTATATAAACCCCTATTTACTAAAACATATTCATTACGCTAAACATTAAATTTAATGATTATAATTTATTAATGATGATTGATGGCGATCATAACTTTTATATAGTATTATTTGAAACATTTTTAACTAATAACATGATATCCATCTTTGATGAGGATGATCTAAATTCATGGACACAACACAATTTTAGCTTTCTATGTTGAACTATAATTATCAAAATTTGGTTATTCTCAAGCATAATCCTTAAATACTTAAATATCAACATTCTAGTTTACCTATTATTTTGCGGACGCTTAATATTTGCAAGTGATTGCTCAATATATATGAATGGTAATACTTAATAACTGCGAGCAATGATGCTGATTTAAAATGATAGAATTAAGAAAAAAAAAAAAACAAAACACAATATTCTTAATAATTACTCGGAAACCAATTAAGATATATAATTATATTTTATTAACACTACTACTCTTTCTTTCCTTCTTTAAAGTCAAATCGACAATTAAATAAATGGCTTATTAATATAAAAAATTTATATAAGTATAAGCAAATAAACTTAATATATAGGTTTGTCATCTTTCTTGATATCTCAAAATAAGCTGACTTAAATCAATATTAAAAAAAAAATACATATTCTATAAATGCTTATTTAAGACTTTTCTTACTTATCATATCATAAAATAAATTTCAGGTGTAACTTGTATATGTTATTTCATTTCCATTCAAATGTAATGCCCTACTTTTTAATTTACCATTTTAAACTAATCATATATAACCTATTCTTTGATGTGTTTGGGTAAGCAGTTACACATTCACGCATTCGGTAATGTTAACATATATGTTTAAAATGTATACCCAAAAATCACATATATAAAAATATCTTTTTCTTTTGCAACCTTATAGCGAAAGAAAATAAAATACATATATTAACTTTTAATATGCAACAAGATAAAATAAAAATAAAAAACATTATAAATGCATATATCTATAGGTTGCTCATCATCATTAACATCTGAAGAACAATTAAAAAAAAAACATTTCAACATTACAATATATAAAAAAAATAATGAAAAATTTAAGTTTAAAGATTTAAACTATGTTTGTGCTATGTTGTGAGATATTGCAAATAACTATAGATAAACAAGTCTTTAATGTTTCTGTATCAAAAAAAGAAAATTGCTTTGACCAGTAAATTAAGGTTTACTTTTAATAAGTAAAAGAATAAAATCGGTTAAAGAAAGTTCATATTTACCCGTCTACTTTTTACTTCTTATTAATGTCCTGAATTTGAATTTTAGACTGCTTTTCTTTGCTCACCAACAACAAAAAAAAAAGAAAGTTATTGCAGATACTTTTAAGATAATGCTGAATCAATTGACTTTCTTGTTTCTTCAATTCCATTATTATTCACTGTTGATTGGCTTCCTTCTACCATTTAAAAAAAAAGTTATTATAAGTACTTTGAATAAGTAGGTACCGGTGGATTTGCTTGTCTCTCTTCTTTAAAAAAATAATTGCTGTCGACACTTTAGATGATTGAGGTAAATCAACAAAAATTTGATTTATGGCTTCAAACTTGGTTCTACATGGCTGTTATGGATTTTCTCTTCCTCCTATTTCCCCTTCTCCATTGGTTGAAAGGCAATGAGCTTTTAATAAGACAGGAACTAGGAACAAAGCATTCCATATAGCTTGTGTGGTTGGCTTCAAAATCTGTCATTTTGTTGGTTATTACTGGATACATGATTTCATAGACAGATCAGCGATTTTGACTCATTCTGTATTAATCAGGAAGCAGAAAAAATGGTTTAGCAATGCAGAGGCATAGTCTTATGCATAACCAAATATGTTAATATCATTTTTATAATTATTACTAGCTTATAATAAATTCAATCTTGTTCCATTTCTCTCCTATTCTTTAATATTGCTTGAAAATTGCTTTATATAAACGCACATTTCATTTGCTCTTTTTTTTTCAACTTTCAAAGAGTGAGAAAAAAGAATTAAAGCGTTCACTCTCTTTTTTAAAAAAAAAGATTCGAGCTTACATTTCTGCTTAAGAATTATAACAAGGAAGGACCGACTGAGTTGAGTCTCAAAATAATAATAATAATTTAACTGATCATCTCTCTAAAGAAATTTATTACTGACTCTTAAAAAAAATTTATGATTAACTGCCTAAAAAAATTGTTTTAATCGTTTATATCGCGAAAAAAACATCTGGAAATCTTTATCTTAAAAAAAAAATCAAAGCTTCACAAGTTTGACTTAAAATTGATCGCTATCGTTACTACATCAAAGCACCTCTTTTGTAAAAATAATTTTAAGATACAGATAACAACAAAGCTGGCCATCTATAGCCATCAGAAATAAGTGTAAAAGCATCTTTGTGTTTGTACAGATCTATTCATTGTTTCACACGTGTACAATTTTTTATCTCCTAATCTAACAATTTTATTTTACACCTTTCTGATTTACTCTATTTTAACAAAATGAAAGTTAAATAAATTTAACACATATTATTTAATAAAAAATATTATATAATAAATCATAAAAAGAACTGCTTATTCATAATAATAAATCTATACATATAAATCTCTGTATGTATAAAAGAATAAAAAAAATTTTTTTTTTTTTTTTAAATAATTGAATACTGTATGTATATGTACAATATATATATTGTAACCGGACCCTTACTCATCCGATCATATAGGGATTGAGAGCTCCGAAACAAACATGATATAGCGTAAAGCTTTATTTATTTTCCTACATCGATAGTTGTTCATTATCAACACAAGGGGGCGCCAGACACGATGATTTAATTTACAATTTAATTTCTCGCATCACCTTACGTCATATCAAAACGTTAAGTCAATCCCCGCCCATAAGCTCAAACTCCCAGCATGGACCAATAAGGGTCACTCAGGGTCACGATGAAATTGTTTCAAGAATATCATTCTGGTAAAAGAACACAATAATAACCAATGGAGAGGAAGCTTGGTTGATTTACAGATCGGTCCAAATATTGGACCGGGTTATTGGTTATTTGGTGACTAATACGAATGTTTGACTTATGCATCCTTATATAAAATAATTTAGAAGCTTATAATATCATCCCCCCGTATCATACAGTCCAATAGAATTACTCATACTAGCTTTATTGATATTTATTTATACTTATTCATAATAGGCCCTCCCAACTCTTAAGCCTATCTTAACTACATAGTAAATAAACATCGTGACTTACGGCACAATGTAACTTAAATAAATAAACAAAACAAAAAAATAAGAAAGACTAATTTTAAAAGTAAAATAATTAATTGCATGAATAAATGTTGATTATACTACTTAAAAAAAAATGTAGTTTTAATTATAGAGAATGATTTGAGGAATGCTCGACTTGTTTAAAATGATAAAAAGAAATTTATTGATTATATAAAAAAAATGAAATATTGATTGATTGCTTTATTTGCACGCACATACACGCATTCTCACACTCGCACAGAAAAGAACATATTATGCATAATAAACATGGATGATATAATCATATTTCATTCCTTTACATTTTGAAATTAAAGGTGTGTTATAGCTTAGAAGATAAATTACTTATGGTCAAAGTTCATAACAGGAAAAGTCCTAAGATTTAAATATGAGGAACTGTATAGCATCTGATTTTATTCGAAAGTTGAGGTTAAAATATTAAGTTCAAATATGAGGGATTACGGATCATTTTATAGTTTGATTTACGAAAAGTTGAATTTAATTAGTTATGAGATTGCCTTTTAAAGTCTACGAAAAGAATGAATGGGAGCATAAAAGAAATAAAGTGTTTACCTAGGATTTTGCTTAGTCTTCCGCTGCTTCTAACTTGGTGAGGGTTCGAACATGTTGGATGCTGTTTTCCATAATAAAAGGTTATTCATTTTTTTTATAAGTTCAGCATAGTAGGTTTGGACGATTCTCATATTTTAAACGGAACAACAGTCTTGAACTGATTGGAGTACGATGTTTGGATGGCACTGTTGTTGATCATTCATAGCTGTGGAGATGTTCTGGCGGCGGAGTGTCGATCAATCACTGAAGGGTTTCTTAGCCCATCATGACGATCGACGCTCTAAAGATTAATTTCACAGTGATCATATTGGATAAAACGGATAGCAAAAAAAGAAAGTTCGAGTTGATGAATAGCTTCCGGGATGAATTTAAAAAAACTATAAGCGTAAGCAAAAACGAAACAAAGCATGTAAAGACTGTAACAGAGCTCAAGACAAAGCCCACTCAAGACTCCGCGTATTTATATGGGTTGGTTATTATCTGAGGATCGAATCTCCACCCAGAGTTCACTATTCTCTGAGTTGTCGTTGGGGTCCGTATCCTACGTAATGTTCACTCAATCCATATGCTTGAGGCAATCTTAGGTTTAGGCAATCTCATATTGCAATCTCAGTTAAAAAATTTATACTTATTTACACCTTTGATGCATACGTGTGTGCGTGTTTTAAGAGAACAATATAATTTACATTAGTTTAAAAGTCGAGCATTTAATCTTTCTCAAAAATCATTTCTATAAGCTTTTAACTTTTACTATAGTTATAATTTAAAATAAACCCTTTTTTTAATTACCCCCGCGGCATATACAAGTAAAAATCACTTATTGAGATTAAAAAAAATGGCATATTAGTAATACTTTATATTTTATTTTTAGAGGATATTATTTTAATAGATTATATGAAAGCCTTAAACTATTTAATCATAAATATTAACATTTTATTTTATAGTGTATTTTATAAAGTATTGAAAGAAAACTATATTTATTTTTCATCATAAGTTGAAAGTGAGAAAAAATAGAGTGTTTACATTGCTTGTGTGTGTGCGTATATACATGTACCGACTTTGTCTCGGTATATATCCCCGCGATCCGTCCAAAAATTAAAATGCGAGGATTGGCATTTTAATTTTTTCACAATAAAACTATTTATTTTGTTTCCCTTTCTCTTTTTCTTTACCCCGCTCCTCCTCCGTATGGTGAGGGGTTTGAACTTCATTTACTAATTTCAAGGCCCGGGCATTATATGTCCCAATCCTTCGGGACCCTTCATACAATATGAAGGCATTGTTCCCGTATGCGCGTCCTATGACATAAGATCCCTCATATAAGGGTTGAAATTTTTTATAAATGGCCTGTTCTGGCCGAGTGACCGGGTTTGTCCGTACCATGACTCTGTCTCCTTCCTTGAATATTCCTACCACGACTCCCTGTCTTTTCCTCCGAACTTGGCTCATTTTCTGCAGTTGCCGTTTAGCTTCTTGGGCATCCCTTGTCCGATTTATTTTCTCCTTTTGGGGCCAGGGTCCTTGGGCATATGGGTATGGTCTCCTTCTCCCAAAGTGAAGGCGGTCGGGTTCGAAACCAGTTGACTCATTCCGGGTTTCGTTTATCATGCTCACAACCCGTGGTGTTTCCTTTACCCACGCCTTATGGTTTCCATTCAACCGTTCATATAGAGATTGAAAGCTCCGAAACAAACATGATATAGCGTAAAGCTTTATTTATTTTCCTATATCGATAGTTGTTCATTATCAACATAAGGGGGCGCCAGATACGATGATTTAATTTATAATTTAATTTCTCGCATCACCTTACGTCATATCAAAACGATTTCGAAGTCTAATCCCCGCCCATAAGCTCAAACTCCCAGCATGGACCAATAGGGTCACTCAGGGTCACGATGTAATTATTATTCTGGTAAAAGACACAATACTAACCAATGGAGAAGAAGCTTGGTTGATTAATAGATCGGTCCAAACTTTGGACCGGGTCATTGGTTATTTGCAACTAATAAGAATGTTCGGTTGGCTCATAAAAAAATTAGAAGCTTATAATATCATCCCCCCTTTATCATACAGTCCGGTAGAATTATTTACATTAGCTTTATTGACATTTATTTACATTTTCTAATAATAGGCCCTCCCAACTCTTAAATCTATCTTAACTACATAATAAATAAACATCGTGACTTACGGCACGATGTTTATAAATGACATTTTAAAAGAAACAAACAAAAGAAGGATAAGAAAGATGAATCTAAAGTAAAATAATTAATTGCATGAATAAATGCTAACTTTATTAATAATCAAAATAATAAAAAAATATATATATATATATATTTACTTATAGGAAATGATTTGAGAAATGCTCGACTTGTTTAAATTATAAAAAGAAATTTATTGAATATAAAAAAAAAAAAATGCAATATTGATTAATAGTTTTATTTACACGCACATACGTGCATTCACGCACTCGCACAGAAAAGAACATATTATGCATAATAAACATGGATGATAAAATACATCTTTCCTTTTATATTTTGAAATTAGGTGTGTTATAGCTTAGAAGATAATAATTAAGGTCAAAGTTCATAACTGAAAAGTCCTAAGATTTAAATATGAGGAATTGCATAGCATGTGATTTACGAAGATTAAAATAATAAGTTTAAATATGAGGAATTACGGATCATTTTATAGTTTGATTTACGAAAAGTCGAATTTAATTAATTATGAGATTGCCTTTTAAAGTTTACGTAAAGAATGAATGAAAACATTATAAAATAAAGTGTTTACCTAGGATTTTTGCTTAGTCTTCCGCTGCTTCTACTTTGGTGAGGGTTCGAACATGGTAGATGATGTTTTCCATAATACGAGGTTATTCATTTTTTTTAAAGTTCAGCGTAGTAGGTTTGGACGATTCATGTATTTCAAACGGAACAACATTATTGAACTGGTTGGAGCACTATTTTCGGATGGTACTGTTGTTGATCATTCATAGCTGTGGAGATGTTCTGGCGGCGGAGCGTCGATCAATCACTGAAGGGTTTCCTAGCCCATCATGACGATCGACGCTCTAAATACTGATTTCACTGCGATCATATTGAATAAACCGGATAGCAAAAACAAAAATGAAAACGAGATGATGAATGACTTTTGACTAATGAATTTTGAATAAAGGATAAAGAAAGAATAAAGAATGAATAATATCTTTAGATTTTGCTTGATATTTATATGGGTTGGGTATTATCTGAGGATCGAATCTCCACCCAGAGTTCAATATTCTTAGAGTTGTCGTTAGGGTCCGTGTCCTACGTAATGTTCACTCAATCCATATGCTGGAGGCAATCTTAGGTTTAGGCAATCTCATATTGCAATCTCAGTTAATAAATAAAAATACTTATTCACACCTTTGATGCATACGTGTGTGCGTGTTTTAAGAGAACAATCTACTTTACATTAGTTTAAAAGTCGAGCATTTAATCTTTCTCAAAAATCATTTCTATAAGCTTTTAACTTTTACTACAGTTATAATTTAAAATAAAACCCCTTTTTAATTATCCCCGCGGCATATACAAGTAAAAATCACTTATTGAGATTAAAAAATGGCATATTAGTAATACTTTATATTTTATTTTTAGAGGATATTATTTTAGTAGATTATATGAAAGCCTTAAACTATTTAATCAGAAATATTAACATTTTATTTTACAGTGTATTTTATAAAGTATTGAAAGAAAACTATATCTATTTTTCATCATAAGTTGAAAGTGAGAAAAAACAGAGTGTTTACATTGCTTGTGTGTGTGCGTATATACATGTACCGACTTTGTCTCGGTATATATCCCCGCGATCCGTCTAAAATTAAAATGCGAGGATTGGCATTTTAATTTTCACAATAAAATCCTTTATTTTTTTGACCCCGCTTCGTGTGATTTTTTAATCACTTATTTTAGCCGACTATCCTACAGTTCAACTCCCCTCATATAAAGAAACGAAGTGGCAGGTCATGTGGTCAGGCTCGGATTGACACTTGACGTTTGCGAACTAAACTCAAAAAAAAAAATTCTTTTTTTTTTTTTCTTTACGAAGAGCGGGCGTGCCATAATTGGAGATATCTTGCCCAATCTGGTACAGGCACCCCGGGTGGAAGGTTGGCATGGGGATGGACCTTTCCGAAGTCCCGCGATGCAAGGTTACGAACATATAGACATTCTCTTACGGTCTATCTAATGGGAGGCAGGGGGATGGTCATTTCCGAAGTCCCCTCTGCAAAATACGACAACATTTACGAGGTAGCGAATAATCTGAGTTATAGAACAATAAGCATTCAAAATATCCGAGCTCTGTAACTCCTAGCACACTGGGAAATCTTGAGGGAAGGAACAATGATAGCGCACTCTCGCGACCCGGCTTTTCTTTCTTTCTTTAGGCGGCATCCGCTTCCTTTCTCCGTGTGTTTTCGAGCAACATATATTTTAGTCGAAGGCGGGCGACGTTCTTTTTAATTTAAACTGGCTTTCAGAAATATTAACTTATTTACCTCGAATAGTTTTCTTTAGAAGAGTTATGACATTTATTCCTTTTCTCTCTTTAAATTATATTTTTTCTCTCGTGTTTAGTTATCTGCGGTCTGCTTTGGTTTAAAATAATGTTTTATCAACCCCCCTTCCCCCCTTGTTATTGTATGATGCGATGCGATGTGTAAGTCCTTTCTGGTCCGAGGTCATTTTCCTTCAGTTACCGTTATTTATAAAGCGTGCTCCGGTAATCGTATTCCTGTGGCAAATCCGTGTTCGTCAACGTGTTTTTAGACTAAATTTTCATTAGTATCGATCTGGTGGTAGCTTTCTCCTATATGGTTCCTGTCTCGGCCTCTCTACCTGCCTTTCCCGTCCTTCCGCTCGCTCGAACTTGGCTATGGCGTCCCCCATCTTGTGGATGCCCTCGTCATCCCGGCTTAGCATCATCCGCCTGATGTCTGTCGGCATGTTGTGTCTAATGGTCGAGATGATTTGCTCCTCCGTCATGTGATATGCCGGTAGCTGCTGGAGGCCGGCCACCTGCCTGTAATAGAACTGCGTTATCGTCTCGTTAGGTTTGAGCCCGTATTTTTCATTTGTGATGTGAAAGTAGATCCCCTCTTGTCTGGTAGCGTTCCAAAAGCTTCGTAGGATCTCTTCTCGATATTCTACGAACGATCTGGGTTTAAACTCGATCGTTCACCACCAATCTCTAGCTGGCCCTTGCAGGTATGTGCTGGCAATATTGATTTTGTCTGCCTCCCGCTTTGAGGGCTCAGAAAACAGGTTTCGGGCGCTCTCCATGTGGTCCATCGGACTCTCGTTTTCACCTGCCCTGAAGATCTCAATTTTTATTTGCCTTTTGGCCCACAACTGGCTCGGTTCCCGCACATTTATTCTCCGTTCAAATTTCTTTTCCAACTCCTCCAGACGTTTGGCCATAATTTCTCTCGGTATGTTCTGTTGTGGCTCGATTCCTTCTACCTTTCTACTTATCGCGTCCACCTTTTATCTTACGTCTTCCAACTCTGCCTTTGCTGTTATCACTTCAGTCTTCGCTTCTTCTATCTCGGCTTTTGCTGCGCCGATCTCTATTTTTATTGAGGTAATTTCAGTCTTTACTTCGTCAATCTTTATTTCTTCCTCTTTGCTCTGGTCCTCCTCTGACTCTCCTGTGTCTCCCTTCAATAATTTTCGTATCTCCCTAATGAATTCCTCTCTCTCCTCCTTTCTCTCTCTCCTTCTTTCTTCTTCTCTGTCCTCTTCTCTCTTCCTTCTTTCTTCCCTATCTTCCCTCATCTCTATCATCATTTGGCTCATCATTCTAAGAAGCATTTTTATTTCTGATTCAGCCTCTTCTTTACCCTCTATCTTTTTGAATGTTATAGGGCTCTCCCCTGTCTCCTCCCATGCAGTATCGTTATTGCTGTCCATTTCTGATTTAATCAAGAGGAAACAAACAATTTTTTTTTCTCTATTTATATTCAAAATGTTACAACTTTTTGTTGATGCCTAAAGGAACGTGATTATTTTATTTTTTTATTTATGATAAGAAGTGATTAATCGAGGTCCGCGCCTCCATCTCCCGCTATGTTCTCCTTTGCTTTATTCGTTGTCCATCCATAATTTTTCTTTTTCCCTTTTTTCTCTTTTTTATTCGTCCAAACTTTCGTTTACGTGAAAAAGTTTTGCGTCTTTTACGAGGTTCGGCCGCTTTTGGCTAATGTCTTGATTTGCTTCTCTCTAAAACATTATTTGTATTAGCCTCACGTTTGGAAGCGCCATTTGTGCTGTGTATACATTGCTTGCACTAACGCATCCAACATGTTCTTTAATTGTAATTTTTTTATGGTGTACTTTAGGTGTTGCACTCCTTGCTCAGCTATACCATTGCTCTGAGGGTGGTATGGTGGTGTGAGAGTATGTTCTATTCCTCTGTCCCTCAGAAAATCTTTAAATTTTGTTGACATAAATCCTGCATCGTTATCTGTCACAACATTTTCCGGATAACCGTGGGTAGCAAACACTTCATTTAACACCCTGATGGTGCACTCAGTACTGGTATCTTTAACCACTCTGTACTCAGTCCAACGTGAATATGCGTCAACTAATAACAATATAATATATTCGTTCAATGGTCCAACATGGTCCAGATGAATTCGCAACCATGGGGCAGAAGGTGCTTCCCAAGTTTCAAATTTTTTTGGAGGCAGTTTAGTTATCTGTTGGCAGTTTACACATTCTTTCAGCGTGTTCTCAATATCCTTTGTCAAGTTTGGCCACCATACATATGATCTAGCCAGAGCTTTCATACACACTATTCCAGGGTGTCCTTTATGCAATAAGCTTAAGATTTTTTTTCTGCCATCAGTAGGCACTAAAACACGATCATTATTTACTATGCATCCGTTGCACACAGACAGTCCTTCTCTTGCAATCCAAATGCCATGACTTAATTCACTGGGGCATCTAGATGGCCAACCTTTTCTTATCCAATTTATCAATTTCATGTATCCTTTATCATTCCTAGTCCAGTGCGCTATGACGTTGCTATTTATCCCTTCTGGATTTAGAGCGTCAATGTAGTTTATTTCCTTTATTTCATAAGTAATTTCCTTTACATCTGGCAATCTGGACAAAGCATCAGCATGACTGATCTTTTTTCCGGGTTTGTAAATTAACGTGAAATCATAATGCGACAATATATCTATCCATCGTAACATACGTGGGCTTGACGATTCATAAACATTTTTTACACAGCCGAAAATTCCCGTTAGAGGGCGATGATCGGTATAGATCGTGAATTTCCGTCCGTATGCATATTGGTGGAACTTCTTTACCGCAAAAATCACTGCTAAAGCTTCCTTATCCACTTGACTGTAATTTTTCTCAGCTGGTGTCAGTACTCTCGAAGCAAACACAATAGGACGTTCACCTTCATAACATGGATGAGAGAGGACAGCTCCGACGCCGTATTCCGATGCGTCTGCAGTAATACATAATTCCCAGTCATTCCGATAATGCACTAACAAACTTTCCGATGTCAGCAAGTCTTTTGCAGTTTCAAAAGCTTTATTTTGTTCTGTGCTCCATATCCAACGTTGTTTTTTCTTTAACAACATGTATAGCGGTGATAGCACATGTGATTTCCCAGCTAAAAAACTTTCGTAGAAATTTAGCAGTCCTAAGAATGCTTGAAGTTCCTTCACGTTTTGGGGTTTTCTGGCATTTTTTATGGCTTTTACCTTTTCTGGGTCTGGGCAGCGTCCTCTTTCAGTTACGATGTGTCCGAGAAGTTTAATTTCCTTCGCAGACCATATACACTTTCCTACGTTTAATTTCGCTTTAGCTTGGTCTAACTTCGAACAAACCTGATCCACACGCTTTTCAAGCTCGTTTTCTGTCTCGCCAACGACGAGAATATCATCCAAGTACGGGATTACCCCGTCCATTGCTCTAAAAAGCATATCCATTTTTGCTTGAAACACATTTGGTGCGATCGTTATTCCATACGGTAATTTATTGCACTTATATAAGCCTTTGTGCGTGGTTAACGTGAGTAGCTCTGCCGTCTCCTTAGTTACAGGAATCTGATGAAATGCTGTTTTCAGATCTATTTTTGCAAAATATTTTGCCTTCTGTAATACTGCCAATACTTCTCGCACATTTGGAACGGGGTAAGCTCCCTTATTTATATATTTATTTATTGTGAGACGATAATCTCCACATAACCGTAAACTACCCTCTGGTTTCACAATTGTCACTATCGGGGTCGCCCACGAAGACTCTTCCGTAGGTGTGAGAACTCCTTTAGCTACAAGATCATTTAATTCTTTCTCTACTTTTTCTCTTATTGCAAATGGCACTTTTCGAGGTTTACATATAATTCCTTTTGCGTCTTTGACTAGTTCAATATCCACTGGTCTAGTTCTAAATTCTGACACTCCAGGCCTAAACAATTCCGGGTATCGTTCTTTTATGGTAGATTCTATACGGACCTTTTTTAATATTTCCACACGTATTCCCAAAGCCGCGAACCAATTTCTGCCGAGTAACGGGCTAATATTATTTTTTACTATATATAATTCTAGGAACTTATGTCTTTTATTCAACGTCACTGGCACGGTAGCTTTCCCTTGAATATTTATTCTATTTCCGTTTATATCCGTGGCAAACACATCTGCTTTCCGTAGCTTTAAGTTATTATCCCAGTCTTTTTTTATTTCCATCCAGTCTTTATGTGATATAATTGACAAGCCGGCACCGCTGTCCACTTCCATTGTCATCCGTTTATTGCAAATTTGCAATTCTACACGAATGTTATCCAATTTGGTGTCGTCATTTCTAACGGCATTGATAGATACTTCACGTTCCACCTCACTCCGGGGCTTGTAATCTGATTTTTTTCTCGGATATTCGCCGTCTCTGGAATGACACACAGCTGCTAAGTGCCCTCTAGTGTTACACATCCTGCAAACTTTGTCTTTATATCTGCAAATATTTTTCAAATGTCCTATTTTTCCACAGCAATTACATGTTTGTTTCTTACTGTAGCCACTGGAGGTCGCGATATTATTTCTTTCCCTTTCTATACTGAAGGCTATTTTTTCTGGGATTTTTGCCGTAGTGTACTCCGATGCCATATTTAACATGGCCTCCTGTGCAATGCATTTTTCCATGGCCGTTTTGTAATTTTGATGGTAAAATTAATTCAATTATATAATGCTATGTAAGTTTTCCAGGAGTCGCTGTTATTTACATCGAACTCACGTATTGCCGTACCTGCCGCCATTTTTTTTTTTTTTTTGTGCGTCGCTTAACTTACGGTTCTATCCTGTCAACTGCGCCACTCTCGGGATGACCCTGCATCAGAGGACGAGAGTGAAATGCCGTTGGATACAAATATAGAAATGCCGTTGGATACAAATATAGAAATGGAACGTGGAGATGAAACCGATCTGGAAATGGTATTGAATAAGGATACTTCAAAAGATGAAGAGTTGGAGGATGTACCGTGTGACCCAGTGCAAGAAGGGTTAAAAACACAAAGACTTTCCAGAGCACGTCGTTTACCTGTTAAGTTTAAAGACTACGTTTGTAGTTAAGCTCCATTTATTTCCAGAGTAGGGGGAGGAGTGCGATATACCCACCTACAGACTTAAGTATAAATACGTAAAAACTACATACCTGCTTATGGATTACTCTGTTAAATAAAAATAAAGAGAGCGCTGCTATCGTTTATCCAGACCAGATATGACACATCGATAAGCAAGGATATAAATAGCATAGTAGAACGATCTACTCTCTCTCTTGTGTCCAGGTTCATGTGTGTAAAAGTAGTCAACGCCTTGGAAGGATATCTAGTCTCCAAGAAAAAACCATCCTCGAATGGTAATAGTGATAATTTGCTATCTGTGAAAACCCTGGATTATTTTTATGCTTGCTGACTGGTTCTCTCTCATAGCGCCATTTGTGACCGGTCCCTTATTCAACCGTTCATATAGGGATTGAGAGCTCTGAAACAAACATGATATAGCGTAAAGCTTTATTTATTTTCCTATATCGATAGTTGTTCATTACCAACACAAGGGGGCGCCAGATATGATGATTTAATTTACAATTTATTTCTCGCATCACCTTACGTCATATCAAAACGATTTCGAAGTCTAATCCCCGCCCATAAGCTCAAACTCCCAGCATGGACCAATAAGGGTCACTCAGGGTCGCGATGAAATTGTTTCAAGAATATCATTCTGGCAAAAGACACAATAATAACCAATGGAGAAGAAGCTTGGTTGATTTACAGATCGGTCCAAATATTGGACCGGGTCATTGGTTATTTGGCGACTAATACGAATGTTTGACTTATGCATCCTTATATAAAAATTTAGAAGCTTATAATATCATCCCCCCGTTATCATACAGTCCAATAGAATTATTCATACTAGCTTTATTGACATTTACTTACACTTATTAATAATAGGCCCTCCCAACTCTTAAACCTATCTTAACTATATAGTAAATAAACATCGCGACTTATGGCACGATGAAACTTAAAGAAATAAACAAAACAAAAAAATAAGAAAGACAAATTTAAAAGTAAAATAATTAATCGCATGAATAAATGCTGATTATAATACTTAAAATAACAAAAAAAATATAGATTTACTTATAGGAAATGATTTGAGAAATGCTCGACTTGTTTAAATTATAAAAAGAAATTTATTGAATATAAAAAAAAATGCAATATTGATTAATAGTTTTATTTACACGCACATATGTGCATTCACGCACTCGCACAGAAAAGAACATATTATGCATAATAAACATGGATGATAAAATACATATTTCCTTTTATATTTTGAAATTAGGTGTGTTATAGCTTAGAAGATAATAATTAAGGTCAAAGTTCATAACTGAAAAGTCCTAAGATTTAAAGACGAGGAATTGCATAGCATGTGATTTACGAAGATTAAAATAATAAGTTTAAATATGAGGAATTACGGATCATTTTATAGTTTGATTTACGAAAAGTCGAATTTAATTAATTATGAGATTGCCTTTTAAAGTTTACGTAAAGAATGAATGAAAACATTATAAAATAAAGTGTTTACCTAGGATTTTTGCTTAGTCTTCTGCTGCTTCTACTTTGGTGAGGGTTCGAACATGGTAGATGATGTTTTCCATAATACGAGGTTATTCATTTTTTTTAAAGTTCAGCGTAGTAGGTTTGGACGATTCATGTATTTCAAACGGAACAACATTATTGAACTGGTTGGAGCACTATTTTCGGATGGTACTGTTGTTGATCATTCATAGCTGTGGAGATGTTCTGGCGGCGGAGTGTCGATCAATCACTGAAGGGTTTCCTAGCCCATCATGACGATCGACGCTCTAAATACTGATTTCACTGTGATCATATTGAATAAACCGGATAGCAAAAAACAAAAATGAAAACGAGATGATGAATGACTTTTGACTAATGAATTTTGAATAAAGGATAAAGAAAGAATAAAGAATGAATGACTGATTGAAAGAAAAAAGCCCCACTTCTAGATTTCGCTTGATATTTATATGGGTTGGGTATTATCTGAGGATCGAATCTCCACCCAGAGTTCACTATTCTTAGAGTTGTCGTTAGGGTCTGTATCCTACGTAATGTTCACTCAATCCATATGCTTGAGGCAATCTTAGGTTTAGGCAATCTCATATTGCAATCTCAGTTAAAAAATTTATACTTATTCACACCTTTGATGCATACGTGTGTGCGTGTTTTAAGAGAACAATATAATTTACATTAGTTTAAAAGTCGAGCATTTAATCTTTCTCAAAAATCATTTCTATAAGCTTTTAACTTTTACTACAGTTATAATTTAAAATAAAACCCCTTTTTAATTATCCCCGCGGCATATACAAGTAAAAATCACTTATTGAGATTAAAAAATGGCATATTAGTAATACTTTATATTTTATTTTTAGAGGATATTGTTTTAGTAGATTATATGAAAGCCTTAAACTATTCAATCAGAAATATTAACATTTTATTTTACAGTGTATTTTATAAAGTATTGAAAGAAAACTATATCTATTTTTCATCATAAGTTGAAAGTGAGAAAAAACAGAGTGTTTACATTGCTTGTGTGTGTGCGTATATACATGTACCGACTTTGTCTCGGTATAATATATATATATATATGTATACTGTTTTTCTATAATTTTTTTATTCATTTCAAAATAACTACTGCAATAAAATTTATTTATTATAAATCATAAAATAAAATAAATATTATAAATATTAACTATATAACAAAAAATTTCTTACTTGGTTTTAAATTTTCTCAGTATAATTGACAATATAATGATGATTAAAAGTGCAACAGCAACAACAGCGGCAATTATTCCTATCACCCAAGGATCATTCTGAAGCATGGAGTTGGCCCAGTGGAGAGGAGGAGTACTTGTGATTACTTCGGGAATGGTTACAGTTGCAACTTCCAGATCACACGTGTCATCCTTAAATATCAAAATATCTTGTTTAATATATATATGAAACAATAGTGATTGCTCCAATTTAATCTATTTACTTTATCTGAACCGGATTTAAATACTGAAAGCTGTTGGATAAAATAAATAACTTAAATTGTATAAATCAAATTTGTTTCAAAGATTTGTTATTACACACACAATATATATATATATAAATAAATCATCTACCCCAGTCATAACAATATTTCAGCAATGCCCTCTGTAAAGGCTGAATCTCAAACAGCCAAACTCAAAAAGATATTTATTCAAAGAGGGTGTTGTGGAAATGTCAGTGTTTGGGGTGGATGATTTAAATATGTTCTATTTAATTTTCATCTAGTGATATGCACTGGAATATTTTTGTATATATATATTAAATTTAACATTTTCATGAATAAATTATGATATAAACAAAGGAATATGTGAGATTAATTCCATTTAATAATTAAAGAAATAAGTTAGCACTAGTATTTCTGGATAAATTTCAATTATTATCACCAACTATTAAGGTAAACTAATTTGCTCTAGCAATCCACAGTAGCATTTTTTGTCTATTAACTCTACTTATTCCTTTGTTTACTTCATAATTAATCCATTAAAATACATTATTTAACATACATGGTTCTCTGGGCGAGATGGAATATTTGCAGGATTTAAAGGGAATATGAAATTCTTCTAAGCCCTCATATGTAGCTTACATTTAAATAAGATTTTGAATTAGAAGAGAAAAAAAGGATTTTGGGATATCTTTTATTTTTAAGTGAACTCAGAATAAAAAAGCTATTGTGAGATACTAAAACAAATTAGTTTACCAGATTTCTCTAATTATTATATAAAATTAACCCCCTTATTGTTTGTATAGGTGCTAGAACAAGTAAGAAACTTTCTTAACCATCCAATTTTCTTCATTAGTGACTAAATTCTAAAAAAAATGCCAATATTATCCTGCTGTCATGAATAGTCTTTTTGTTTGGCATTGCATGTAAGACAACCAGAAACAGGAGTTGATATTTTTTAACCATAAGAATATTTGTGTTAACATATATATTGTAAGGGATAAATAATAAATCTAGACCTCTTTCTTACATCAAATTGTAACTTAATATTGTTAATTAATATTAAAACAATATCAAAGAAAGAAGTTATGTTTACTTGCAAGGTCACAATTATACAAAAATTTTGAGATGTTATAAATTATAAAATGAAACTCTTCCAACTAATAATAAATCTTAAAGTAAAAAATAAGTTTACCCAGCATGAGTTACATTTGGACCCCTATTAATTTGGCTTATCAATATTTTATATTTTATAATTCAAGTAATAGTCAGTAACAAAAATAATAATTTATTATCAAACAAAATAATTTATTTTAAAAAATAAAATGACAATAATCTCATTGCAATGGCTACCAATATTTAAATTCATATATCAAAATCAACAAATGCATGTATGATCAACAATCTGAGATATTGCCAAACCAAATCAAGCCATCCTTGATTTCAATACTGAAACGATAACTTTCCAAGCCCTTATCATTTCTCCATCAAACCTAATGACACACTCATCTGTGCTAAGTTCGAACCTATTTAAATGTTAATAAATTTAAAATTTGCTCATGTCTGTCTAAACAGTATTATATATTTACGTGCGAACCAATGCTATAATTAGATAGGATTAGGAAAATTATAGCGTACTAAATTTACATAATATTTCTAAAAATGTTCGTTATATTATTTAAGTTAAGAGTAAATTATTAATTTTGTTGTTTAATATTGTAATTTCATAAATGGATATATAATCTGTGCTATATAGAAGAAAGACATGATTTTAAAATATGTAAAAGCCATTATCTAAAAATAATATTAAATGTTTCTTTAAAAATTGTTAAAAGATTTATTGTTTTAAATATATTTCAGGGAAAAGTTTCTCAAAAATATATTTAAAAGCTATATCAAAATATGTTTGTAAATTATTTTAAATAAATATGTTAAAAAAGTTTTCGTTTTAAAAAAATGTTAAAAGGTTGTTTTTAATGTAAGATAAAAATAAAATCTGGTCAAGTAATTAAAAAGATTTTTGGTTGTAAACAAGTGTCATTAACGACCACACCTGGAATCGGTAAAAAGTAAAACTAGTTCAAAATTTACTAATTAAAATCTCTTTAGATAAGATTAAGTTATTTTTAAAATCTAAATTGGACATTGTTTGCAGCGAAAAATCTTAATTATAATAATAGCTTATGGAATGTTTCTAACATAAGTTATCTAAGATTTTAAAAATCTGGATTATAAATTGAAAAATATTTAATTAAATTTTTGCGTTTAGTGAGTCTTGAGGCAATAGATTCCGATAAGGAAAAGCTATAAATACTCTGTATTTTTAACAAAGAAAAGAACAGCCATATTTGTAGAGAAAATTGCAGCCAGTCTTCACGATTGTTAATGTTTGATATGTCCGGCTAAAAGCAGGCATTTTGTTGCTGTTACTAAGCAGGGAGAACGGGGGTTTCTCTCATCGAAATGCCTGAACCACCATCATGCTGATAGAAAAGACAAGCTTCACAGAATGGGAAAGATGATGCCACCAGCTGCCCAGTCAAACTAACCAAACCTACAGCCAAGAACTTGCAGTCCAGATAAATAATACCGGTACCGTTTTAGTTTTCAAACTGCAGAGCTCTGTGTAAATCTTTATATAAATTAGCTAACTCTCTTTTTAAAATAATTATAAAACTAAATGTAATCAAAATTTAAATCCATTTAATATTTAAAATATGTAAATTGCTATCAAAATTTAATGTTGTTAAAGTTTAAATAATCTGACTATTTTTATATTTTCCATTCACTTCAAAGTAAATTATTTAGTTTAAAGTTATATCACTGTGGTTGTGTCTATATTTCTTTACTTATTTTAAATGCTTATTATATTTTATATGCCAATATTTCGAAACAGTGGGCACTTAATTTCATGTTTTTAAGAAGATATTTGAAAATCTTCGTGTAATTTGTTTATAGCATCAACTTTCTGCGCTGTTTCGAAATCCTATTTTTTATTATTTAAATGATTTAATATGTGAAATGTGGCTCTTTTAATCAACCATTTAAAACCTTAACTTTATAGTTTTATTAAGAATTAAATTTAGCCTTGATCGTATTTATAAGTATATTTGTCATTTAAGTTCTTAAGTCCATAGAAATATGCTTTCCCTCCTTAAAGTATTTATTATCTAAAAGTAACCTAGTACATCGAGCATGTCAAAGTACAGATGTATTAATATCCCCTTTAATAGCATAAACATTTATTATCAGGCTACACAAGAGTTGGTCCCAATTTGATAGAGCTAATATACTATTCTTTGCTTGGCGGATGTGATATATTATTTTATAAAATTATTCTCGTTTTGCTGCTATACGTAATATACGTATATAAAGATGGAGCCACGGTGTTGCCAGCACATCTTCTCTTATAGGGTAGAGAAGTAGTGAAGCCTGAGCCAAGGCCAGGTTAGCACGTAAGTCCCCCGCCATTCCTGAACACAATGTTCCTTTTCACGCAGCATTGCGATCGGTTACAGGGTACCGGCGTTCGTTGCAAGAACCCTGGAGTTATTTCATCCATCTGCAGAGTGACTTTTCCTATTATTGTTTACTTGTGCCATAGCGCATTGGTAAAATCTTATGAAGCGAACTCTCCCACCTTAACATAACGCTTTCAGCATTCTGAAATTTTCTCTCGAAAGCCATGTTCGATCGATCGTTACTTGAGCTGGTTTATGCGCTCGTTATTAAGTCATATTGTATATTTTAGTAAATGAATTCATGATCAAAGTTCAATATAATTATTAATATAACAGCCACAAAGGTAACAGCATTTGGCTTAACTAGATTTATAGACATAACGTAGAAATTGATTATGTATTAATTGTGAAGCAATTCATAAGATTGGCACATGTTAAACCCATCTAATGATTACTTATGCAAAGCTATTTTGAATTACCCAATGTTTGCGTACATTCTATGCTGAAATGCTATTGTAAATAAATGAAATATGGATAGAAGAATTGTTAATAAATGTATAATTAGTTTAATGTATTTCGTTCTCTGTCTCGTTATTGATCTAATTCAATCCAATTCTAATTATTATTTGTAGTCTATATATATGAAAACTATGCATTAAGTTAAATTAAATGAGTGATATATTTTATACAATTAAGAACCTTTCTTTTAATCATCAGTCTCATTGCATCTCCATGACCTATGTCGGCCGTGTGGAAGGAGGTAAATTACGTGTAATTTCAAGGTGGTCATTCGTAGGGTCTTGAGTCTTGGAATCCTGGCTCATGAGTTGAAGTGTGGTCGGACTTAGGATGTCACAGTCCTAGTCTGGTCAGCTTCGGTATCTTTTGCTTGTATTCTGAATTCTGTTACACGAATGTAAAAACTTCACTGTTACAATACTTAGTAACACAGTAACCTATACATTGAGTGCTATAATTAAGAAATAAGTGAAATGCCTGTGAAATATAAGATTAATTTACTATTATAATATTTTAATATTAGCGATTAATCCAATGCACATGCGCTTTAAAGATAAATTATAAATGAATACTCAATTTTTCCAAACGCGAGATATAGTATTTTAGAAAGAATGGAATGAATCCACCCATTCTTTCGGACCCAAACATTTATGTATGGGCAAATCTTAAGTGTGTGGGAATAAGAGGGTGAGTGACGGTGTTACATGATCACTTTAAATTACATTTGTTATGTTTGAACGAATGACACCTGTGAAATCTTTACAATTTACGAACCGTCATTCTTTAGTTGAAATTAAACATATATAATGAGATATTATTTTATATAGCGCTATGTTTTTTTATGTAATAGTAATATTAGTGATTAAGCCAATGCACATGCACTTTAAAGATAAATTATAAATGAATACTCAATTTTTCCAAACACTAGATATAGTATTTTAGAAAGAATGGAATGAATCCACCCATTCTTTCGGACCCAAACGTTTATGTTTGGAAAAATTGAGTATTCATTTATAATTTATCTTTAAAGTGCATGTGCATTGGCTTAATCACTAATATTACTATTACATAAAAAAACATAGCGCTATATAAAATAATATCTCATTATATATGTTTAATTTCAACTAAAGAATGACGGTTCGTAAATTGTAAAGATTTCACAGATGTCATTCGTTCAAACATAACAAATGTAATTTAAAGTGATCATATAACACCGTCACGCTCTTATTTCCACACACTTAAGATTTGCCCATACATAAATGTTTGGGTCTGAAAGAATGGGTGGATTCATTCCATTCTTTCTAAAATATTATATCTCGTGTTTGAAAAAATTGAGTATTCATTTATAATTTATCTTTAAAGCGCATGTGCATTGGCTTAATCGCTAATATTACTATTACATAAAAAAACATAGCGCTATATAAAATAATATCTCATTATATATGTTTAATTTCAACTAAAGAATGACGGTTCGTAAATTGTAAAGATTTCGCAGGTGTCATTCGTTCAAACATAACAAATGTAATTTAAAGTAATCATATAATACCGTCACGCTCTTATTTCCACACACTTAAGATTTTCCCATAAATAAACGTTTGGGTCTGAAAAAATGGGTGGATTCATTCCATTCTTTCTAAAATATTATATCTCGTGTTTGAAAAAATTGAGTATTCATTTATAATTTATCTTTAAAGCGCATGTGCAGTGGCTTAATCGCTAATATTACTATTACATAAAAAAACATAGCACTATATAAAATAATATCTTATTACATGATGGCATAGAAACAACAACTATTCTTAAAATTTCATATATAAAATATTTAAATACTAATTTATTATTATAACCATATTTATAAAGATATGACATTATCCATGCTCACAAAAATATTTAGTACAAAAACGAAGTCATTATAAAAATGAAGCCATAAGAAATTTATAAGTGGAACTAACAACCAATGTCTCAACTACTAAAACTATAACATTGGCCAAATCCCTATACAAAATAAATATTTATTATCATTTAAACAATCATAAATTCAAAAATTATAAATATTATCATTAAATAGCATATATATTTTACAATCTATATTGAAATATGATGTCTATAAAATAAAAATAAAGTATAATTTATCATATCCTTATTATTTTTAAATATGATACTAAAACATTTTGAAAATATTAATTTGTATATAGCTTTTATAAATACATATATTGATCGTACAATATTTAAGAATTGACAAATTATAAATGATTAATATCAGCATAAGAATATTTATATAAAAAGCCATTTATTATAAATTAAAAATAATAAGAAAGATTTATAGATTATTTTATCATTTTAACTTATTTACAAATAAAATATTTAAATGTCTTTCCACAAATTTATAAATCTAACATATTTTCCATTATCATGACACTCCATTTGAATTAGTAGACAGTAAATAGTAGAGAGTAGTAAGGTCTAAATGAAGTTGTAGAAAATCATTATTTTTACAGCAGTTGATGGTTATAAAGTAACACTACTATTTATAGATTAAAATATGAAGGGATATATTATCCATTTGAATCTTGTTCACAAATTCTTGGGATTAAAACTAATTATTTACAAATAAATCTTGGAAATTTAAAATTCAATGTTTTCTTTTCAATTAACAGCATAATAATCCTATTCATATGATCAAACAGTTTTTTTAATACAAAAAAATCATTCTTGGCTAATTGCCAATAGAACAATAAATAAAATCATTTATTTAAATAAATGGTTATCAGTTATTTACAATTAATATTTTTATTTTTTTAAAATTTTATTTAAAAAAAAAAAGTAAATCATGTAACTCGTATATATATACACACACAATGTATATACATTTCGTTACAATAAGGAATACAAATTCTAATAGGTGTTACTTCTTTTTATTTTCATTATTTTGGGCTTGGTAAATAATTTTATTATTATAACCATTAGCTATTAAAACATTATTTATACGATTTACTTCTTCTTTAAGATGTGATTATCTGAAAGAATAATTGCTCTAGTAAAAAGAGTTTTGCTTTAAAGAAAAAAATCTGAATTAGATGATGATGTGATGAAAATTGTAAGGTATATGTCTGTTTGTGCATTTTTTTAAAAAACTGAAAATGATAGATTATTTTGTTTCCTGATAATGAGTATGAAAATTAAGTTTTCCATCTGTCTCTGCATCCATTGTAAATTTAATATGTGGATAGATATTATTTAAAGTGAGAAAAAAATCACTTTATTTATTATTACCATGTTACCATATGATGAATGTGTCACCTATATATATATCTGATGAAAATAAGAGGCTTTAAAGGTTGCTGATTCTAAAGCGGGAGTTTCTATATTTTCCATAAATAAATCATTTATTATTCTTGAGATAAGTGAGCCCATTGGAGTATGGAAAGTTTATTTGTAATATTGTTTTCACATATTACTGTGCCTTCAAATAATTGACTAATCTAGATTCCCTTTTTATCATGATCGGATTGAGCATCCATTGTCTCCAACCAATGCATTTATAAAGAGATAATGCATAGTCAATGGCAAGAACAGGCCAATAGGCAATGCTGCTCACTGAATCGGAATGTTTCCATTTAAGTTGGGGATCTGGCAATAAATAGTCAGTCTTTTGAAAGTAGAATTAGAGAATAACTGTTAAACCTAAATAACAGGGTGTTGGATTTTGTCATCATTTAGAAAAAATTAAACTCAAACATTATCAGCAGGCTAACAAAACTTTGTAATGACAAGAGAATGGTTACTCTTAGTAATAAAGTCAGAATCCTCCCCACAGTGGGTCATTAGATTTTGTCATTATTCAGAAAAAATTGACTGCAAATATTATTGGCAGGTATCAATAAAATTTTGTAAAATCAAATGAGAGTGATTACTGTTAGTAATAAAGACAGAAACTTCCCCCATTGAGTTACTGATTTTGTCTTTATCAGAAATTGATAGTTACACAAAAAGTAGCTCGTCAAATATACATTAAAAGATCATTTCGAGTGGTGACTCACATAAATTAAAGAAATTTTTTCTCTCTCATGATGTAAAGATGAGAAAAATAATAGAATGGCTAATGTTGGCTCAATTAAAGCATTCAATCCAGCCTACCCAGAGAATTGGCCAAGCTATAAAGATTGAATAATCTTTTATTTTATAGGCTAGTTGAATCAAGAGGACTGAGTTGAAATCAGCCATGTTTATGTCAATAATCAGACTCTAGTCTTATGAAGTCCTTAAATCACAAACAATAAACTCAATTTTGACAAGACATTATCTCTACTAACCATTTTTTTTTTACTTCTAAACCCCTAACAATAATGCAGAGATATCATTTCAATCTTTGTATCCAAGGGGAAGGAAAAAGGCTAGAGATTTTGCTATTAGAATATATTCACTAGCATTAAAAAGCAATTTTAAAGACTTCCTTAACAAAGTTCTATGAAATCAATTTATCTGTGGAATGAGTGATCATAATCTTAGAGTCAAATTCTCAATGGATGTTGCATAACCTTTTAATCTAGTTGGTATCAAGCAGCACTAGCGAATCAACAGCTAGTCAAGTAAAGTCACCAAAAAATTGGAATTATACTATTCAAAATATTGAGCAGAATACTGGTTTGGTCAAGCACCCAGCTGACAGCTCAAATAAATCAACAACTGATAAATGCACACACAGAATGTCCACACTGCTATACAATGTGTATATATTGCAAGTGCATTGGTCACACAAAAACTGCTTGTTTTAAAATGAAACAACAAGTAGCTAATGACAGATTGGATGAATCCATTCCAAAAAGAAAAAAAAAAAGCAATTTAAAGTAAAAAAAAAAACAAAAACAAATTTCCTGCATAAACAATGTGAGAAATAGTGTTTTCAAACACAGAATTATTATTAATGACATGCTAGTCACAATGAAACTGGACACAGGATCTGGAAGTCGATAATGTCAAATAAGTCATGGTCTATCATTAATAAAAGCAATAAATTTCAGCTGCATCCTAGCAGCTAAACAATCACTGATAATCTAATAGCACTCTAGAGTCAGACAAGAGTGAAGGTTATAATGTCCAATAGAAATAGATATCTGCCTCTTGTTGTATCCGCTGGTAGGCAGAGCAATTTATAAGGACAGACTGGGTCATTCACTTAGGTTTTATAGTGATGAAAGTGATATAACTCACAACAATAAATTCAAACAGGGTCTTCCCAGAAGTAATTAATCCAGTTTGAACCCTAAAATAATGTGAGACTAAGAATGCAAAAAGTGGATAGGTATTCACATCCTATGTGCATATTTAAGTGAACCACCTGATGGGTTCTAGTAGTCATGAACAAAGTCAAACAATCATAAACAGTGGTTGGTTGAAATGGCTGATGGATAACAACATCATTATCATAAAAACAAACTTAGGTTAATTTACACATTCTGTGACTAGTCCTCAGCAAAGCCTAAACAGCTGACAAAAAGTGGCAAGCCAACTATGATGTGTCATCAACTAGCTATGTGACCCTACAGTTCCAAGCCCAGCAGTCAGCAAAACTTCATCAGATGAAATCTTCCAATGATGAGTTACCAGCCAGCTGCAATAAACCTTCAGTTCCAAAAAAAATCAAACCAATGATAACAGTGGACATCACCAAACCAGAAAAAGCAACAAAGTGAAGAAAAAATCTGCCAATTCATCTATCTGCATGACTGTGTTCTCCAGTGCTAATTTTAGTCTAGGGAAGGAAATGTCATATTTTGCCTTGTCTTCAAATAATGGATTAGTCCAGATTCCTTTCTTATCATGATTGGATTGAGCATTCATTGCTGCTAATCAATATATATATAAAGAGATAACACATAGTCAATGGCAAGAACAGGCCAATAAGAAATGATGCCCACTGAATCTGAATGTTTTCATTCAGCTTAGGGATCTGGTAATAAATAGTCAGCTTTTTTTTGAAGGCAGGTTTAAAGAACAACTCTTAAACCTGAATAACAGTAGCCTGGTTCTCCCTATATGGTTGAAGGAAACTTCCGTTAACCAGAACAGCACTGGTCATTCTCCAGACTATAGCTATTTAAGCTCATGGTACACAGTGAGGAAAGCCCACAATCAAGACTGGGGGTTGCCAGAACCAAAGTGGACTCAAGGTAAGCTGTTATAGGATAGCTACAAGAGTCACATTATCTTTATTTAACAGTTCACCTTAGAACTGGAAACTAAACCTCACCAACACTAGAAGGTGAAGTATATCTATAAATAACAATTGTAAATTGAGTGTATGTTTTGTATCTATATATTACTAATAAAATATATTCTAAAATGTAGGTATCCTCATTTGTGTTTATATGTATAATAATGACTAAAGATAACAGTCCATTATATTTAAAATAAACATTTAAAAGACACTGTTTAGCTAAAGCACTAAAGTGGTCTGGCCAATTGCAGCACTGAGATATTGCATTTAAAGCTTTGTCAATTAGAACATTTGTAAACAAAAAAAAAAAACAATATTAAAGCTGATGACAATAGCATTTGTGTTAATTTTTATATTTTTTAAAAGAGAAATAAAATGTATAGAATTTTTAATGTATGATTTAATGGTTGGAAGATTTTTTTAAAACTATATCATTCTAAAAAAAATTATTTTATTTTTGCAATTTTATATACCTGTTTTTCCTATAGGTCGAACTTTAACATTGTTATAAACCAGTGTTTATAGCATTTTCTATTTATCATCCAGTTGATGTTTCGTAACATTACATGATCATAGCTGTATGGAGAGTTTTGTCTGTTTTGATACCTTGTGTAACTGAACCAAATATTAATTATAAAAATAATACACAGATGAATGCATGAAGTATACCATATATATATATATATATTAAAAGTAACTAGATATTTTAGAATATAGGATGGATTCAGAAAAAAAAAACCCAACATATTTGTGGGAACACCATTTTCTTACTTTATTTAGATATACATTGTTAAAACATCTTGGATCTATCTTTTTATGCATTCCTTAATATAAAAATTACAGGAAAAAAGAAATATTCTTTTTTTTTTCATAACAAAAAATTGCAATAAAAGAAGTGAGTCAACTGTACATATAAAATATAACCATCAGAATAATATTAAATAAAAAATTACATTATTTACACATTTTTTTCACGGAGTGAATCACTTAAATACTGTTATAAAATTTTTCACAGGAATTGGAAAATTTGCATTCAGTATTATTTTTGATGTTTCTACACTTAGTTGTGTGTGTTTTTATTTTTTTAATTTTTTTATGAGGTTTAAAACTTATACATCACTGGAAAATATTTAAAAAGTTACATATTGAAACCAGGACGCTTTCTGGAGCAATTTTCAATGCAGGACAACAACTTAAACCCAGGATAATGTAACATAATCTGGAACATCTGATTATTTTAATATATAAATAAATGAATTTTAATTTTTATTGGTAGTCATAAATTTATGGTAAAAAAAAGAAGATAATTTGAGGAATGTACACTTATAAAAATATAAAATAAGTCCACAAGTTAAAATAATTTATGATGAATAAATATAATAAAAATATGTTGAATCAAAATATAAAGAAACAGAAAACTTGCAAAAGAAATGTACAAAGTAATATAAAAGCATTTAACCTCACAATTTGTTTATGAATATGATAAATATATGTATACCTTAAGTAAAATGTAAACAAAGGTCACATCACTTTGCATAGGAGGGATTCCTTTATCCTGTGCTTGGATTTTTAAAATAAATCTTTTTTCATTTCCATATGTTTCAAAAATTTGCTTTAAAGTAATTGTATTATTAATCTTAATTTCTCCATTAACTGAATTAATTGTAAATAAAATATGTGCTTCATCTTCTGAAATCTGAGTAAAATAAACAACATGAGAGAAATCAGTATTGGGTTTGTCTGCATCAACTGCCTAAAATAGAAAAACATTGACAATTAGTTAATAAAAAAATACAGAATTAATCACAATGTCAGATTAATCTAACAAAGCTTATTGTTTTAAAAAAGATAAAACCACAAACATACACACTAATATAAAGATTTAGAACAAACAATATTAATTTTGAAGTGTAAAAAAATAGTACAGTCTTATATTTGTTTCTTAGAAGTGCATTAAAAATTTGAACACCAGAAGTGATAGCTGGTGCCATGATCCATGAATCCTGAGCTTCAGAATTATCTACTCCCATCACTTCGTCAAACTGTGCAGGGCATTGGGGCAATAGGCCCTATTGTTTTAATAATTTGATAGAATTTGTTTTAGACATACTTCTTTCTATTCAATGAAATGTTTTCGTCTTAATGCAAATGAATAAAAATTGTGAATAAATTAATTAGTGAAATAGTGTTGAGAAAGAGTTTTATGATTTTCATTTTATTAATCATAATTATTATACATGAATAAAGCATGATAAACAGAGCAGTCAAAATTCAAAAAACATTAATCACAAACAACAATTTGCCAAATGCTTTTGGTACTGTATACCAGAATCATAGCGACATCTTGGAACTGGTCAGTTAATATTCCAGTGCATGCTCAGTGGAACACCAGAATCATGGCAAGATCTTGGAACTGATCAGTTAATATTCCAGTGAATGCTTCCAAGATGTTGAAGTTTACTATTATTGAGATACAGACTTTTAAACAGAAAGCGTTACTGGATATTTGTAATTGTATAATGGTTTATATATATATTATTTTTTAATACATTCATAATTATTACTTCCACAATATTAATGATTGTTACCAATCATTTATTAAACTAGAGATTATCTCTAGTCCAGATATAAACTTTATGCCTCAGTAAAAGATTAATATCACTAAACATCACATTAATTTCTCTGGCTTGTACTGAGTGGCACTACTGTATGGAGAGTTTTGTATGTTATAATAAACATTAATATATATGCATTTTTTCAGATGTTTAATTGTATGTTTCGAATTTGTGTGATGGAGAAGTTTTAAATATAAAATCAAAACATCATATGATCACCATTCATATGCTTACACATGCTGTTAATAAGAGTACCAAACTCTCAAATCCAAGGCTTTTCACTGATGAAAGCTAAGCTAGAAATTAAACTGGAGATGTTGGATGAATAGGCAAGGATTTTATGCACAAACCTTCATGTATCCATTGATTACTAAGGCTTGCACTTGATAGCATTACTGTATGGAGAGTTTGGTACTATTATTATGTTTTAAGCATATCTAATATATATGAATATTACCACAGACCTATCATAACTTTTATGTCAACCATTTCAGATAAATATATTGATGATTATTACTAATCATTTATTATGCTAGAGATAATTTCTAGCCCAGATATAAACTGTACGTCTCAGTTAAAGATTACTATATCTGTCTTTTTCAAATAATTTCATTCACATGTTTCAAGAATGTATAGCACACTGGAAGTTTTAAAGTATATCTGAAGTATAAAGAATAGACATTACTTTATCCATCTCTCATGCTTAAATAAATCAATAGAATATTAGCAATTTGTTGTCAAGGCAATTAGATAGTAAATGATTTCTAATTGCTACCTTAATATTCTTTTGCCTTGATAACAACAGATTGCTATTATGCTACTAGTTTATTTAAGAGAAAACTATGATGATGTGATTAATATATATCTTTCTTCATTTGTATTTTTAAAATCCTATTGCCACAAGGATCATCTTAGTATTTCCATCCAATTTTTCTAGCATCTTAGCTAGTGCTGATAATCTGATAATATGATGTTATTGTTTTTCTCTAATATATCTTTGAAGTTGTTCATAGCATACTATTGTATAACTAATTATTTTCAACACTTATACAATTTAGAAATCTGTAACACATTTTATCAAGTTATTTTAGAGTCCTTAAATATGAAGCAACCACGGTACTATGGTTGAGCAAAGTGCTAGAATAGCAAACTAAAGACTGAAGTTTCCAGAATACATTCTCGTCTGAGTGAAATATTAACAAAAACTCCTGTATCAATTTAATGAAATTGACTGGTTGGCTTAATACTTGAGTGATCAAATATCACATGACTTTAAAAGCCATTAATTATAGAATTATTATAGTGTTAATCTAATTAGAAAATCAGGCATTATTTATACATTTGATATCTAATTTTTAACTGTTGGTATTGTTATTAGAACATGTGAGTAGCTTACTCAACATATTTATATTGTAAATAGTGCAATTTTTAAAAGTAAATTATCTAAAATATTACAAATAATGAGCGGATACTTACTTTGACAATGAGTAGTGGTAAAGTAATATTAAAACTTTTCAATAATATGACATCATAACTATTTGCTTCAAATATTGGTGCATGATCATTTACATCAAGAAGTGTTATTATAACAGGTACACTTGAAAAGATCTATAATTTTTAAATATATGTTATTAATAAAAAGGATAATAGTATTTTCAGTAGAAATGAAAGACTATGTCTAAGATTAAAAATAATATATAGAATTCTGATCTAGTAACATGTAATCATTTGCATATTTATAAAATACTAATAATTGTTAATGAGGACATATAGAAAATGCATTTCTTGTAAAGTAAATTAATGCAATAAATATCAGCTAATTACAAAACAAAAATAAATGCAATAAACATCAGCTAATTACAAAACAAAAATAAAGAATATTTGTTTGGGTATGATGACATGGAATATTTGAAGTGACTACTTCAATTGAAATGAATCTTAAAAAATCATGTTTTCTAAATATCTATAACCATATATGTATAATGTAAGAATGATAAGTTGTAGTTTAATACATATTTAAAAATCACTCAACATTATCATTCTCAAAAAAATAAATGAAGAGGTCAGAAAAAGATAAATGATTTCTAAAATGTATTCCTGCTGAACCAGAATTATCATGCTATCATTTGGCTCTGATCTTTATAATCCATCAAATATTTTCATAATCATTTATTATTTATTCATTATATTTTAACATGATTTAATTAATTTAAAAATACAGAACTTGTACAACCTTAATGACAAATATTATCTTTTTTAATTAAACATTCTAATTTTATTAATAATTATTTAACAAAAAAATATGTAGACTTCTCTTGTATGAATTGCAATATATGTTAAGTGAGTCAGGACACAGCACTAGAAAAGCTGAGCAGAGTAACAATATGATGGTTTAACGTTTTTGAGGACTTATTGTGCTCTCCTACTTTTCCTCTCAACAAATATTCAGGGCGTCAATTCTATTGATAATAGAACTAGTCTGATCTTGATTTAAATTATTGAGACTCTTATAATACTGTCCAACCATAGCTTAGCTCAGTGGGGGCTACAGAGATTTGTAAGGTATAAAATGCATACTAAATATAGGAGAAAACATTATGATTTAACAGAAATAAAACATCTATTAAGTTTCAAAATAAATAAATAATTGAAATTGGTAACGTTCCACCATTTAAATTTACAAGTTATAGTTTAACCTCATCTGGCTCCCATCATCCCAATGCATTGAACAACCTTTACTATATGATAGAATTACATTAATAAAATAAAGATGTAGTACTAATTAACTCTACTGTATGATAAGTTAAAATGAAATACAAAATAAAATATAACACTATTTAACTTTTATTGTACAGTAACTTAAAATAAATAACTAAATTAATGTCTAATCTAAAATAATAAGAGAATATCTCAGGGAATTAATTTATTGTATGGCTTAATTTTAAATCTATACTTTACAACAACTACTAATTACCATCATAAAAGTAATGACTTATAAATTAAGCATTATTCTAATAAAATAGTAGTAGTTAGACAATGAAAGAAATAGGATGCATTTTAATTTCAGTTCATCATCTAAATAATAACTGAATAATAAAATTTCCAGAGAATCATCAAATAGTCAAGCATTTCATATAGTATTTGGATTAAGAAAATAACATCATCAAATCTGAACATATTCACCATTAAATTTATGGATTAGTCCAATAATATTATATTGAATATGTAAGTGTGGGTGCATGTGTGGAAACATAAAACATGAATGCATGCCAAAGAAGAACTCTGAACAAAGTTTTTAAATAAATAAAACATTTATTATAAGATATTGCTAAATAAACATTTTGCATTTCTAATTTACACATATACATGTTTTAGATAATTACAATATCAATGACTGAACAGATTACATAATAATAATATCAAAATAACCTTCCATATATTTTATTCCAACATATACCAGCTATCAGTCCACTCTGATAGGCTAGTGACAAGAACATTTATTAGCATTACACTAAATGATTAAATATGAAATTAAACTTCTTGGTATTTTTATTTCAAATATACGCAAGCTATCAGTCAATTCTGATATGCTTATGAAACAGAAACATTATAATATTAGCACTAAAATAATAAAACATGAAACTAAATATCTTTGTATATTTACTTTCAAATATACACGAGCTATCAGTCAATTCTGATATGCTTATAAAAAAGAAACATTATAATACTAGCACTAAAATAGTAAAATATGAAACTAAACTTCTTGGTATTTTTACTTAAAATACACATATGCTATTATCTAACTCCAACATTTTGCTAACTGAATTAACACCAGGATAGTCAAACATCAAAATAATACAATAGGGGTTTAAATGTATGAGTAAGAGGCCAAGCTATCCTTCATAAATCAAATAATGAATCCTATTAATTAGCTATACTTTTTTTTCTTTTGCTGGTCAAGCTATCCTTCACAAATAAAATAAATAATTTTATCAATTAGCTACACTTTTTTTTCTTTTGCTTGCTTATTAAGAATGAGGATGAAACATTCTGAGAATTGATGGTATAAAACTTAAAATAATTAATATGATATGATTTAAAATATTAATTTAAGACTTACAAATCAGTGATAGATTTTCTTCATACCTTCAGAATTGATAGCATTTTATGCATGCATCTGAATTGTGCTACCTGTTAGAAAATGATTAACATAGCTATATTCAATCGGTTTACTTATGAAATTGAGATACAATCCCATAATATGAATGATGCCATGGCCAAACAAGCTTTAACACTAATTCTACTTCAGATGTTTTGTGAAAGAAATCCATTCTACATTTATTTTTTTATTATCTACACTTGGCTATGGATAAATGGTGGGGATACATGAGGGATAAGAATATTTTCTTAACTCTAATCATTTAAATAACAGAACACAGTGACTCTCTATTCTAATTCTGAGGTTTAAATACTAGTGTGGATCTTTTCTCATCACCAAAAAACACAGGAAATACACTACTTTATTTCACATGATATAATCATTATAAAACATAATTAGTTAATCTGGAAAAGATAATCCACTCATGACAAATATTTCAATAAACTGAGGGAGAGTTTTCTCAACAAGCGTTGTTAGCTGAGAGGTCATCGCACCCGCCTTGCAAGCAAGTAGTTGATTGCAGACGGATGGTGTGGGTTCGCGTCCCAGCCGATGCTATGACATATGAAAATATATATCATAAATGCTCTCTTTCTTTATAGCCACAAAATACATTTCAATCTAAGCATAAAATAAATAATAATAAATTCACTCTTAACTAAATGCCTAATCCTTCAACTTTTCTTGGCATCATACCATCAGCAATCGATTTGGAAGCAAGTCATTCTACTTTTAATTCAACAATTATATAAATGGATTATGCGACAGACAGGCATACACGCATAATAACACATAAAACAATTTCAAATCACATTAAATAAATAAATACTGTAACGACTTTAATTAATAAGTTATAAAAAAAATGAATCCACATTTCTGACAAATTATAAATATTTAAATTTATAATATAATGGTTACTACTAAATAAATCTTATCCTTCTAGCAAAGCAAAGGCAAATTGACTGTTTAGTGTAATTGACATTAACCAATAATTGAAATAAAAAGTTTGATTAGTGGCGACTACAAATCTTTTATACTTGAAGTAAAATAATTATTAATGAATGGACCTCATAATTTCTAAAAAACGCAAAGATAAAATAATAATTTTTTATGCATTTATCCCTTCTGAAAGTCAACTGTTAGCTTCCTAATGGCAAATGGATATTTCTATTGCCAGCACATGCATATAGAAATAAAGGTACACAATAAAAATTATATTAAAAAATATAGCTAATTACCCAGTATAATATTTCTCCATATTATACTTTTCTGAGATGTTCTTGAAGAAAGAAATAGTAATTAAATAATAATAAATAAAAAATATAAGACAAATAATTGGTCTACATATTTATCAAGCTAACAAAAATCATAATAATAATCATTGTTTTTTCTTTTAGCTGGAACATAAGAGTTCATTTTCACAGTTCGTAGATAACACATCTTGGTCATATACAAAAATGATGATGATCATTTGTATAACAATAGATATGGGCAAACACATAACAATTTCCTGCAGGGCAAATAATATTAATTGAATCCAATTAAAAAGCATTTCAAAGTTCTTAGCGATAGCTAATGAAACTGCTGGCAACATCACACATCAAATATTGAATAATGGCAAATAAATACTTATTACTGCATATGTTTAATAATAATTTATGGTTTAATTCATTACATTCATCAAGACATTTGTGCTAAGCTATCAAAGTCATCCATCAGGCACATAATTGATTAATTCATAATATCCACTTAAGTCTACATAAGTTTATTGATAGTATATTTTAATAAAGAAAATCAAATGCAAATGAGAACAATAAAATAAAATAAAAAATTCACATCCAGTTTCATGCTCTTCCCCTCGTTCAGATATAAGCACATTTAGAGATAAATTAATGATTCATTAATTATATGTGTCACACATTCCATCCCTTAATTCTAGAGGCAAATGGTTAGGTATATTTCTTATCAATAATAATAAAGCATGTTATAATAAGTTATCTGCATACATCCTTTTGTTTAAACTTTACTCCTCTATAGCTAGTGGAAATTATTAATACTGAGTTTTTGAAATGTTTTATAAAAAAGTTCAGCATAAATTTTCTAGAATAATAGCAAAATCCACACATTCCAATTATTTCTTTAATATTAGGAGTTAAATTTAGGCAAAGCAAATTTGTAATATAGACACACATCTCAATTGTTTCTTTAATATTAGAGATTAAATTTAGGCAAAGCAAAATTTATAATATAGACACACAGATGCATCCCAAATGATGATTTTAAATCTAAATTAGTCAATTAGAAGCAGAGAAGATATACCTTGCTTCCAACATTGTTTACATCTGCATTTCAATTTTTACCTTCCCAAGAAGGATTTCTTAGTTATTTTCATCCAGAACATTAATAGAAGTTTTCACTTTTGAATTTGAATTATGGAAGAACCAATTTATAGAGAAAATTGTAGTAATAAAGCCCTTGGTGGAAAGAGAAATTTTGTAATAAAAAAACCAATTTTTTGTAAAATTACCCCCCCCCCCTTATATCTGATTATTCTGTAACCATTCATTTCTTCCACCAATCCAAGGTCACTTAAAAGTTCAACTCTAGAAACAAAGGTTACTCTTCCTACTGTATTGAGATAATTAATTACAAATATGGAAGAACTTTTCTCTCTTGAAAAAGAAAGCAAAAAATAATTTTGTCTTTAAAAAAAAAAAATTAAATTGAAACAATAATAAATATTCTGCCTTTCTAAAGTAACAAAAAATAATTATTTTAGAAAAGAAAATAATTGATAGTGTATTTGTCTATTTGACAATTCAATGGTCCATTGATCCATTAATTCATTTAAAATGTGTTTAAACTGGTTATCCAAACTATTGATTACGAAATTAAATATTTTATTGTAAAACATGATATTTGGTAGTTTAATGAAGTACATAAATGAAAAATGAAAGTGAAAGATGGCAGAAACATACATGCACATACATAACTGCTGTACTACAAGTACTAAACTAATCTAATGAAAATGGAAACTTATATGACCATGAGTCAAATATATTGTACTAATTACACTATGGACTGAAGTATTAAAAAGCAGAAAATCACCAAAACAAATATCAACAGTCTTACAGACAAATAAGACAAACTTGGATCAACTTAAACTACACACTAACAATTTCTGTGACAAACCACCCCCCTTCTGTCCTTAAATACTCTCTAAAAAAAATTTTTAAATGTCTCAAAACTTTCAGATAACACCTGCAAGTGCTTTTTAAACAAAGCTTTAGATTATTAATGAAATTTTTTTTTTAAATTTCAGGTTATTCGTTTTTTTTAGTTAGATGCAGCCAGCTGTTTACTGATATAGTGCTATTTAGTCGCAATGGGTTTCTGGTGTCTATCCAGAAGGTCACAACATATATATATATGTGTGTGTGTGTGAATGGTATTCCAATTTATATAAATTATAGTTTAGAGTGTTCATTTTTTGGAAAGGGGGAAGCATGATTCTCTGAGGTTTGTAGTTTTGGTGTTGTTAGCTATATCACAACATCAATACATATATAAGAGTATCCGACAATCCAAAATATAGCTCTATCTTCCTTAAACACCAGGAAGCAACAGGACATATATTTAAACCTACTTTGGTTGCAATAGAATATATTGAAAGAAATGAATCAAAACATAAAATTGACACTTTCTTATTTAAATTATCAATGCTTGTTAAGTTCATCAAATAATATTATATTTATATATGAGCTAATAACAAGATAGCTTTATAAATTGTTTATTAAATATAATCTTTTTCCATATCGAATATAGATTATTAAACTTCCACATTATTAAATTGTTTATTTAAAAAAAGCAATGCCTACATCTAAAATAGTACTATGGTAGCAATAAAGTGTTCTTTCTATTACGATTGTTATTTTGGATTAAACTCATAAAACACACTATCATGTCACACTTAAGTGTAAAATATCTGAAATTTAATTCATATTTATGTTGGATTTATGATGAATCTTTTTAAAGTATTATTTTAAAGAAATATTTAGATTAGAACATTTTTAAATATAAAATTTCATATAAAGACATACAATTTAATTGCCAATTATCACAGTAGCAACTTTCTCACAATATTGCATCGTAATTAATAGTGGTCATGTGATGTTATAGTGCTTTTTGCCAATTACCATCTATTTTAAGTAAATATACAAATTGTATTAATAATTATTTATTAGATTTGAAATTTCTATACTATTATTAATCCAAATATGAACTACTAATTAAAGATCAATATATTTAATTTTTGATAAACTACATACTGATAATTCTACTCCCTTTTTTTTAATCCGTGCATAATATTATATATATATTATACAGTATTTAAAAACTTATCTACTTCAAAGAAATGAATAAAGAAATTGAAGAAAAAAGATAAATGATCCCAAGATACATTTCCTTGAATTTTGTCCTGATCATCTTTTTCCCCCAAATACTTTTATCATTGTTCTTTATTTTTTTCATTGTATTTTGACATGTTAGTCCAGCAGACATTGATTTTAAAAGGTATTTATCTTTTTCTGATGTCTTGATTCTTTTGTTTGAAAGGGATAGTATTAAGAAAAAAGTACTATTAATCTTTAATTAAATTTAAAAATATCTAGGCCAATAAATAATTATTATATGTTAAGTGCACTGGGACACAGCAATAGAGAAGCTGAGTAGAGTAACAATATAATGGCTTAGTGCTTTCAAGGGTTTATTGTGTCCTCATATTCATAGCGGAATCAGAATAGGAAAATGGTGGAATATATATAGGTGGATGATATTCAAATTTATGTAAATTATAGTTTAGAGCATTGATTTTTTGGAGGGGGGAGCATGATTCTTTGCAGTTTATAGCATTGATGTTGCAAGTTTCCTTATATATAGACAATTCAATTAGCTACATTTCTTAGCATTTACAACATTATCTCAATCCATCCTATCTATTTTATCTTTTATAGATAAATAGTACTTTAAAATAAATATTATGTACAAACATAAAATTTAGAAATGATAAAAAATAGATAATATATACTGAAGCTACACATGTATACATATTAAATATATATATATGTTTGCTTCATCATTCACCGTGGTTTAACTAAAGACCCTGAGTCCAACCACAGTGAACGTAGGCTAAATTTAAATTAAATAGAAAACTTTAAAAACATTCCACAAATTTTATGAAATAAAACTAAAAGATTTTGTTTTAGATAACAAAATAAAGTTTTTTTTAGAATCACAGAACTCATTAGAGAAAAAGATTAGTTAGATAGGAATAATTAATTAAAAAATACTGTAATTAAAAATAAGATAGCAGAACAATGGCATTGGAATGCAAGATGGCCATCAAGTTAGATATAAAATGAGAACTTGGCTATTGTTCTCTATCTTTTACCTGGCTCAGCTCTACAGCTTGGACCGAAAACAGCCACAAAGATATTTTTATTGGAGAAGTATAATTAACTTTTTTGGAAAGAGATCTCTGCAACCAAGAAAATATCTTAGCTCCTTGCTGAATAAATTCTTAATCCACCAGCATTCTTTAGACAAGGAGAAAAAGAATTTAAAATGGGTGCTGTTAAGTAAAATGGTGGAGTAGACTTTTTCTCTCTATCTCATGATCATTTTCCTGTCTGCTGGAGCTTGAAAAATGTAGCCCAAGAAATGTAGAGTGCTAGAATGATTTTTCCTGACAAATTCCTGCTGCTACAAATGGATAACTGAGGACAAAAATCACCCTAAGCCATCAGTACGGACTGATGACCAGAATGTCTTCATGGCTATCCAATAAAGACATACGCAATCTTAAATCGTTACCAGTAACTTTAATTTTCACTTGTATTTTATGTTGGCTTAAATCATAAACTTAAGTCATTTATGTATGATAATTATAATGTGTTAATATATATAGCCTGATAATTTTTAACATTTTCATTGTTATTTTTTGTTTGTTTGACCAGTATAATGGCAATTCCTAATCCTATTAATATATACATAAATCTTTTTTTTTTGGTTAACAGATTGCCACTATACATTACTTGAATTGTATACTACTTATATTTTTTTTAAAAGAAAGAAACACGATTTCTTTCTTATTGCTTGGCATAAACTTATATATATTGGAGGAACTGGAAGGGAGAAATATTCTAATTTCATTTATTTCTATTTCTTCAACCGCTACTAAATACGGGAATATTTCAGATTTATTAGAAAACTCTTTGAATAAAATTTCTCCTTCCAATTTTATAATTTGATTAAATATAAGAGAGGGTACAGCACAGTTATATATGTGTAAATTAAAATCTTAAATCTTCATTAACTCTAAGGGTGAACTAGTTAAATAGTGATTAATTAATATACCTATCCTTTTTATATCAGTCTCAGAAAGATTTTGAAGTCATATTATTTCATATACGTATGTTTTACCTAAGGTTTTAAAGTTTAATGGTCAGTTGACCACATTTTTCTCTTATATTGTGCTACTCGGTGATTTGTGTGGGGGTCTCGGCACATATCCATAGCTACTGTCATCTTCGATTCATAGGCTAACACCATTTCAAGATTGCCATTGATGATAAAGTGGATCTTGATCCCCTTTTCAAATATTACTACTTGTGTATTACTACTGGACACAAGCACGTATACACCGTCCTGAGCTCGGATCACACTGAGGCGAACGGGTTCCATCTCTCTAACTCGTGTTAGAACCAGAGTGCTATCCAGATCTCAAGTTAGCCATATATAAAAACTTTGTGCCTCCGAGACCTGCTTCTAAGCTCACACAATTAAATCACCAAGGACCACAGTAATGTTTAATTTCATTATAGATAAAACCTTAACTTTGTAATATGCTCAAAATATCGCTGAATAAGTCTGAGAAATGTCCATTGGGGGGAGGGGGTTCTTTATTTTGCAGGCTATATTTGAACATGGCCTTAATCTATTGAACTAGTTTTAACCAATTATCCATTTTTGTAATTTCACCCTAGAGTTATGTTTTTCTGTCTTTCTCCTTTAAAGTAAAGCACCCAGTTGTTGGCTAAGTATGGTATTGTTCTGTAATTACTGTACTATTGTTTAATTATATTAATGGGATCTTACTAATGCATATCAATACATATCCATGTTTGTAGATGCAAGACAATAACTTGTAAACATTTTTTTTTGTTAATTATTTTTTCAAATTGTCATTTCTTTTAATTGAACAATAAACTTTCATTCACTAATCTCATCAATATCTTGTCTGTGTCATTATATAGTCTAAACCTGATTTTTTCTTTGTTAAAATTCCCCTTTCTCTCCCTGACCACCGGGCATACATGAAGAAGAAATTCTAGTGAGGTTTGGGAAGCCGCTTAGTAGCAATATAGAGGAGAAGATGAGGTTCGAACCCCCTCTACTTGCATTTCTTGGTTAGGTTAAAGCAGCTGTACTTTTCATACTGTTACAATACTAAATAATGAGAACATTAAAAGCATAAAGCTAAACTAGTCAATAAATAATCCAAATTACCCCAAATTCATAACTCAACCAGACTAGCCAACAAAATAAACTCTAAAACCATACCAATGGTTTCATTGTTCAAGCAGACTTCTCAAGTGTAAAGAACTACAAAATAACAACATATTGAAATTAAACATTATCCACAATTCCACTTATCCCCCTATACACCCTTAATATTAAAAGAACTTTTAAATAAGTTAATTGCTTTAGAATCATAAATTTTTAATAATAATGATTCTTTAATTCTTCTTTTTAGCAATGAAATCATTGGTAGTGTTTTAGACTTTATTTTCTTGTCTAGTCTGGTTGAGTTGTCAATTTTGATTAAATAATGAGAATAAAATTGGAATATATGCAGAAAAATTCAGTGTAGGCTTCAGAATACCTATGATTTCAACAGATCAATTATTAATACAAAAGATAAGAGAGGCATACGTAATGTTGTATATGCCAAAAGTGTAGTTAATTGGATTGCCCATAATTTTTGGGCTAAACTGTATATTAGTTTTGATTAATTCTCAATGTTTCGATGAAATAGCATCTGCGATCATCAAGATTAACTTTTCAAAGAAAAGTATTAGCTCTCAAATAGTAATGAGATTGAGTGTGAGATAAAGAATGAGATTGAGCATGAAATAGTTTAGCATTCAGAATATGTGAACAAAATGTTTATTTTCTTCAGTTTCACTTTTAATTGTTTTCAAGTTTATAGCAGAAGAAAGAGATAAATAAGTGTTTTCCATAAGGCTGGAATACATTGTGCATTATCACTCTATTTAAACTGGTTGGTCTTTTTAATGTTTCAATCAACTCCTTCATGGTTCTCAATTCATACTTTCCCAAATTAGCAAGTATTTTGGCATTATCATTTTGTCATAAACCTGATTTTGATAAAGCCAAAATACTTGCTAATTTGGAAAAGTATGAATTGAGAACCATGAGGGATTAGATTGAAACATTAAAAAGACCAACTGGTTTAAATAGAGCTGATAAAGCACAACCGATTCCAGCCTTATGGAAACCACTTATTTTATCTCTTTCTTCTAATATAAACTTGAAAACAATTAATAGTGAACTGAATAAAATAAATATTTTGTTAATTCACATACTCTGAATGCTCAACTACTTCATGCTCAATCTCATTCTTTATCTCAATCTCATTACTGTTTGAGATTTAATGTTTTTTCTTTGAAAAGTTAATCTTGACAATGGCAGATGCTATTTTGTCAAAATGGAAATTAACCAAACTAATATATAGTTTAACCCAAAAACTATTTTATTTACATCATATAAATGTAAAGACATTATATATATTTTATGGGGAGCTAAATAAATTTAAAGACAAAAATGATATAGTATTTTATAATCATGAAAAAGTGGTTTACAAAAAGTGATTTATTGCATAAAATATATGATGAATGAGAGAGCCAATAGCATTCAAATAATGGATTTTTTTTAGTTTCAAAAAGGAATTTTATTGATAAAAATACTTAGAATATTACAATAGAAATGAAAAATACAAATTATATAAAGAACTTGACATAGTTGTAATTTGTTAGAATTAGGAGAGGGAAAACACTACATATTGCTCAACATACAAAATTGTGAAGACTTTTAGATGTCATTTCTGAATTATTGCAATGTTTAATATGAAGCTGTGTTGAAAGTATATTAGGTTAAATTAAAATAAATATAAAAATATATACTCTATTAAAACACCAAATTTATTATATATGTGTGTGTGTGTAAATAATTAATAAGTATATCCATTACCTTTTGATTTTCAGCTATAACTACCAAATGATACTCTTCATGTTGCTCCCTGTCTAGTAAACTGCTTGTAGTAATCCAGCCAGTACTATAATATATGTTTTAAGCATATATTTTATTGAAATTTTAATTATTTTTATGTTTATACATAAACTTATTTTTTACCATTGGTGTACTATATAATAATATAATTTTTGTAAAGTTTGCTAATAATAGCATACTTCTGATAAATTCGAATGTAGATATTTCAATTATTGTACTAATTAATTTTTATTTATATAATAATATTAATACATCAATGTTATACCTATATAAGTAAAAGGTTATTCTACTGCAAGGGAAAAAAATCCTTCAAACCCCCTTTATTAAGAAATAGTGAAGTACTAATTAAACTTGCCACTTCCCAAATAGTGAGAGTTTGAGTAACTTTACACTCCTATTTTATACTCATGCTAAAAATAACTAAACAGTATTGGAGAGATATTTAGGTTGGTTATGAGCTGTTATCTGGCAAGAAAACCCTAAGCCTGTTTAAAAATTTCCCAAGTGCATTTGGCCACAATTTAATCCAGTATAAACATGGCAGACAAATGCAGTAACATTAGTCCATGAGACTTATACATTGAACTGGGTCTCTTGAAGTTGCATATTTATTTCAACTTTTAAAATTTTGTAACTATTTTTTTGCAACTTTGTGACTATGATGATGGACTGGCCCTTCAAGCAGAGGGGAGAATACCATTGATAGCATAGCCATCAATGATACCTGTGGTCAGATTGGGTTATACAAAGCATAACACACTCATATTTCTTGACTATGGCTGACCTCAACTGCTGGAACAAAAACCTGCCATCCAAAACATTGTCAAGTGCCAGCCAACTATATAGGTTATATATAGCTGGCATGCTAGGATGATAGGCTCACCAATCCAATGCTTGAAATATCCCAAGATAATAATCTGTCTCAGGGGTCCAGCACATTTTTATAATATATGTAAATATTTATACACTAATTTACTGGTGACAAGAGAGAGAATAGACCAAATAACAATTAAGCAACATTATAATTTATTTATCCACACACATATACTTAACATAATATAATAAAATTTTATATAAGAAAATATAAATGATGACTTTAGGCAATAGTTATAATAGTCCTTCATTAAAGTTCATTTCATTTAAAATCAAGTGTCTATTTAGTTATTTAAAATATCTTTACCTAGGTTTTCATTTGTGTGTATTTTCTAACTGGTTGGCCTTTTAGTTCCATCAATGGTTTCGTGGCTTGTCTTCATTTCTTTGGCTCAACAATGGAAAAGAGAGTATGTGAAAGCATCTCCTTTAGGGCTTAGGCATTTGTTTTGGGCATTGGCTTCAAGTGAGTATAGTTGATTTTACTAAGAACTAGGGCATGAAGATGTTGAACACTCTTATGGATGTCTAGCAAAGCACATTTCTAGTTCTGCAGCTTTTGCATTGATATTAACCACAGCAGTAATTGACTGGCTTACTATTGAATTTACATTTTCTGAATCTCTTACTGTTGGATTCTCAATAAAAAATTATCTGAGACTGCATTCTGTCCAAACTGAATCATTAATAGATCGGACTAGTTCAATCACAAAATGAAAGCTGGAATTGAATTACAGACTAAAGACCAGACTTTTTATCTTATCATTATTTTTAATTTTGATTGTAACTTGAATCTGTGTTTTTTTTTTTCAATTAATTTTTACATTTTGATAATCTAATTGATTTTTACATTGCATGTTATCTAATCATTTTCTTAGATTCATCTACTATCACTTTTACAAGATAGTTTATATGTTTTTCTTTTAATTAATTCAATCAGTAATCTTTAAAGCTAATTATATTTTGAAAGTTTTTCTTTTACAAACTAAATTTTATTCTGATTTTTCATATTTACTTATTCTTATAAATTTTTCTTTCTTAATTTTTTTAAAAAGGAGAGAACGAGTTTTAAATCTTTTCTGTTTTAGATTGTCTCTCACCTGCTCTAAACAAAAAGTTTTATTCTATTTTTAAAAGAACAAGCAATATAACACAATCTTTTATTTTATAAAATTGCATTTTAAAAATCTACTTCTGAAATAATTATTTCTTTTAAATAAATTTAATCATATATATTTTTTAAAATTATGAAACATGTAATGCAGATATATGTAGGTTTTATAACATATTCTCTTACTAGCGTTACAATATATATATATATGTGTGTGTGTGTGTGTGAGAGAGAGAGAGAGAGAAAAGTTATTTTAAAAAATTATGAATAAAAAATGTACCTCAATATATTTTATTTCTTTCCATATTCGTTTGTAATTCAATAGACTATGCAGGAAAGATTATACAATTATAACTCCTTTATAGATTTACAGCTTAGTAATTCCCATCTATTGAATTATGAATGAATTAAAATGATTTTATATTAAAATTAAATTGATTTAAAAAAGGGAAGATGAAAAATTGGCTACCTTTCAGGCTAAGTTCATTTCTCATATTTATTTATATAATAATATTTCTTCTTATATTTATTTATATAATATTAAAATCTTTATTCTCACATTTATGTCCATAATATTAAAATCTTTTGTTCAATTTACATTAAATATTAAAAAAACTTATATGACAGCTAATCAGATGTAATAATGACTGCATAGGAAACTCTCAATTCAAAATGCAAGGCAGAGATTTTACGAGAAAAAGATGGTTTCTCATAAAATCTCTGCCTTGTGTTTTGACTTGAGAGTTTCCTATGCGGTCATTATTACATCTGATTGGCTGTCATATAAGCATTTTTAAGGTGCTTCTGTCAAAGGTTTCAGCCTTTCACGGTATTATTATATCATCTGCTTGTGCTTAATAAATTAATATTAAAAAAAATTTCTTAAAGAAACCAATTTAAAAAAACAACATTCTTTCCATAGGCAATCAATTAAAAAAACTATTACAAAAAATGCTGTTAAATTTCGCAATTGCAAAATCAGGGAAAAATTAAATTACAAAAATGACAGAGTTTTAGGCTGTGTACATTTCTTTATAATATTTAAATCTTTTGTTTAATTTACATTAAATCTTTAAAAAAAAGTTAAATCAACCAATTTAAAAAAAGATGTCCTTTCCATAAACAACCAATCAAAAAAACTATTACAAAAACACTGTCTAATTTTATTAAAGAAAAATATATATCGGTAATGCTATAGAAAAAAACCTTTTAAATTTGTTTAAAGTAAAATACATATTCAAAAGTATAAAAATAGAGCTGAAAGCAGGGAGCTTTTGTATTGTGATATAATAACGGTCTTTCAATTCTCACATTTAAAATTTTTGTTTAATTTACATTAAATCTTTAAAAAATTTGTTACAGCAACCAATTAAAAAAAAACATAGGCCTTTACAAGGCCGGGTGCAGCTGATATATATACATTTTCCAAAATTTGAAATAAGTTTCTTACAGAGTAAAAATGGTACTTTGGGATTAGTGATGCTGTGATGTAATCACCCGACCATAATTATTCTAAATTTGCGAATATATTTTCATTGCTTGTGAAGTATCACTTTAAGTTTGAGTTCAAGTTAATTTTAAAAAATTATTATGAACCTGACATAAATAAAAGATTTGAATTAAATAAAATGAATCTTGAAAATTGCTTTTATTTACTTATTTTTTTTATCCAAAAAATCTTTTATATATATCATATTCATAATAAATTTTTTAAAATTAATTTGAATTCAAATTTTTTACATATAAAGTTTGTAATCATAATAATTTTTTAAAATTTAGTTCAATTCAAAAACTCAATTTTTAAATATAAAGTTTGCTAATCTTTAAAAAAAAAAAAGACAAACATAATGTGTTAGAATAATGTGCAAAGTTAGAAAATCATAGCAATGCTAAGTCTATGCAAGCCTGCTGCAATGTATTACCATTAATGAACTATTTCAACAATATATTCCTATTTGTTTTTTTAATTTCAATTAACTGATAATTAATACAAAATATATAATTTTTATGATGCATAAAATTTCAAGAATCTCATTTAGTTCAATACTTTTAGGTAAATAACTAGGTTTGCTTGTATATATATATAGCTCAGATATTATGCATATGTATAAAAAACGCATTAGATAACCCTCATGCTTAAATAAACCAATTTTTGTCAAAGCAACACTGCAATTAGATAGTAAATGAAAACCTAATTATAATGTTGCCTTGACAACAGATTGTTTACATTTTAAAAAGTTTATTTAAGCACGAGGGCTGTGGCAAATGATTTAATATGTTTTTTGTTGGCATTTGTGATCTAATATATATATATGAAGGATAGCTGTGAATATATAAATTAATACTATAAAATATGAGATAAATAAAACAAACTAATTATTATTAAATGTAGATCTACTCCAGCTACACTTTTAATATTGCAGCATACTGGCCTGACAAGTGGAAAAGTTAAATATAGATGGTGAAGATCACCAATAGCACCTATAACCAAACCACAACTATAAAGAGTATAATCTGCAATCACATTACCAGGCTATAGAACTTATTGGCTTCTAAATTGAAACGCCTACCACCCAAAGCATTTTATTTGTTTTGAGTAACAATCCTCAGGCACCAGCTAATCACAATGTATAATTAGTATGCCTGGATGACAGGTAAACATATTTAGCACTTGTCTAAACCTTTTGCTAGCTCTTTTGTTTATTTAAAGGAATATAAATTATAATAAGCCACTTAAGGCTTGATTAATTACAAATTATCTATGGTAGTATACTTTATAAGAGAGACAACCAAATGATACATGGCAAACAAATAATTTATTCTTAAAACATTTTGAATTAAAAAGTAATACTAAAATATTATAGTAACAAAAATTATACATTATAAATATGAATACGCACACACACTTTGAACTATAGTTCATTATTTAAAAGAAAGCTTTTAAAAAATATTAAAATGCACGCACATACTAGAGTTTGTCTTAGACAGTAATTATAGGGAACACTTAATTGATAATTACAAGAAAACACTTAAAGATGATTTAAGATTGCTGTGGCTTTTAAAGTTCAATAAAGTCAATATCAGTTTATGACAGCAAGTTCATAATTACCTAAGATTTTGCACTTTTATTTTGGGAATATGGCTTCTCGCTTTAATCTACTGAATTGGTTACCAACCGGTTGGATTTTGGGCTTCTTAGTAGTTTTAGTTATAGGCTGACTTTCTTCGTTTATTTAGATAGACATTTTTGATGACTCAGATTATTATGTGGGCATGAGTTCTAACTGGAGGACTTCTGGTGTTCTGGAGGACCAGGATTGGATAGTGGCCTCATGCTCTATTGGCTGCTTAGCACTGCATGGTTTTAATAGAGATTCATGAATCAAATATCAAACACAATCAGAAATCAGTTCGAATGATGATGAATAGATTTGTAGTCCTTTTATATGCTACCCTCTCATTGTCTCTTTTATCACTCCAATTCAGTTTAATTAATTGGTAAATTTGTATTAATTATATTTCTCATTTGCTTAATCTGCATACCTGCTTGAATTAATCTAGCCTCTTGATAAGATATGGCTCTGAATTATTTCCCATTGTTTTTGTTTATTGTATTTTATAGTTATTGTTCCCATTCTTTTATTTATCAGTCGTGCAATCTTTAAGTAAATTTCAATTTATATGCTTTCCTTTTATATTTTAACCCAATTTCACTTTTACACATATATTTTCTTTTTATTTTTTTTAAGTAAAATTCATAAAAAGAAAGAACTCTAATTTTGACTTTTTATTTAGTTAAATTTCTTCCCCATCTAATTGTTTTTTATTTTTTTTAAAACTAGTAAACTTATATTAATAAATGACTCAGTGTTTTGCTCTTTGGCGATCTGCGATTATAAAAAAAACTTTAACTTTCTAAATAAACTTGTTTCTTAAATTCCTTTAAATTATATTTCTATTTCTTAACTTTCTAAATCAAATTTCTCTTTAGTAAACCTTCTAAATTATTTTTTTCATCAAGATTTTTATTTTAATCATATCTTGATAAATAATTCCGTAATATTTTTGTTTAAAATCCTTTAACTACTTATAAATTCTTTTATATTAAAATTTTACTGTATATAAACAAACCTGTACTTACATGAGACAATTTGAGAAATTGTTACTTGTAGTATATTACATAAGATTCTCTAATATAAAATTGAATATGAAGATAGCAAAAATTAAAAAAAGAGAGAATAAAAACTCATGTAAAAGAATATAAAATACTGCATTAAAAACAATATCTAGCTTTTGATGAACTGACATATTATTCTATAAGGCAACAAAAAATACTTTCATTTGAAAATGCTGATTGATTATTTACAACTGAAAGACATTTTACTGCTGACAACTATAAAACTGTTTGATAATTTAATTAATTTTTATACACTGCTAATAACTTACTTTTTATCCATTAATTAAAATAACTTGACTGGTATAGCTCAATTCACAAATTTTGATTATGAAATTATTAAACAATTTTAATGATTGCAAATGCATGACAAAAAGTAGGTTGCACTTTCATGTAAATGTAAAAAGTCATTATATTGTTTAACTTTCAAAGTTAACCATTCAAAGTAGAATTTGATAAAAATCAGTATTCATCCCAAATATCTATCAATTACAAGCAAAGACATATGTGAAAATAAAATCCACTCTGAATTCAATTTAAATAATAATCTATTTTTTATATTGATATTCTAGGAACTGTTACAACCACAAATATGGCTAAGTTCAAACATGACTATTAAACTCAAAGTTTTGAAAAAGAATCTTTTTAACAAAATTGATTAATCAAACTGCACACAAGTGTCTAAATGAATAAATAGCTAATCATATAAATAAATAGAGAACAACAATATTTCATCATTATTCAATATCTTATCACAAAATCGGGGTATTGTCAGGTGTTAAATGATATAAAATATGCCAGTCCCCATAATCATCAGGGTGTACATAGCATAATATAATTAGCATTTTAAATTTAAATATAAAATTTAAAAATGCTTGTTCACATTGATAAATAAAATTTTGTAATTAACTTTTATTAAACAAAAAATTGATAATAGAATGTTCATTTCTTAGCTTCTAAGAAATGAACTACAGCAATTCAGAACAATGTTCATCACATATGATTTGCAATACTTTTATGATTTTTTCATAATATTAAAAATATCTTTCTGCGTTATGCAAAAGATTATGCTATGGCTGAATATACAACAAAAAAATTATAATTTATTTTAGAAATAATTACTTTTATTTGCTGTTTTTCTAAAAACTTAAAAAAAAAACATAAAAAAAATAATATTGGATATTCCAATTAATCCATGATATTATAGTAAATGAATATTTCCAAATACAGGGCTTAAAACAAAGATAAAAAAAATTTAAATGTATAGAATATATTTATGTTAAAAAGGAGGTTGCCTTAACAGTTAGAAATTGTTGATTGTTACTGATATTGTCTAAGTGATGACTGGTTTTTAATGATGGAATATATTGTATAGGTAGTAAAATAAAGTCTTGTTAAAATTTCTGGAACTTTTCTTCCTTTTACCAAAACAATATATCTCTCTTATGTTTGTGCATGCATAAATTTAGTCTTTTTTTTATTATAATAAATTCGTAAATATATTTTCAAATTTTTTTTTGGTTTATCAGTTCCTCATCTCAATCCCATCATATTACAACATTTGCCAATGAGGAACTCAGAGCACTATTCCTCATTATACATGTATTTAACAAACAATCTCCACTCTTCAGATGAATTAAAGGTATCAAGCATATAAATTGCCATACTCATGTTCACAGATCAATACCCTTCACCTGAGTTTCTGTGTTGGTGGGAGGTTGTTATGTAGTGGGATTTAGATGGGAGAAGTGCTGATAAAAACCAAAAAAATTGTATGCGTGTGTGTATATATATATAAAGAAAATAAAGGACATCTTGGTGGAAGAGTGATATGTCTGTCTGCTACATTCATAAACTGAATTCAAACTTTATTCTTCAGATAAATTAAAGGTATTAAGCACACGAATTGCCATGTTTATGCTCACAGATCAATATCTTTCATCTGGGTTTCTGTGATGGTGGAAGGTTGTGATGTTTCCGGATTCAGATAAAAATGTGATAAAAAGTTAAAAATTATACATGTGGGTATATATATATACATAAGCAAAATGAAGAGAATCTCTTGTGTGCAAAAGTTGCATTTTTGCCTGCTATGCCCATAATATGAGTTTAAATCCCAGAAGAGGGAAAACATGAATTTCAAATTTCAATTAGGCTTATAATTTTTTTACTTTTCTTTCATGAAACCAAATCATAGTTTAATTCAGCTAATTATCCAATATTGGTCAGTGAATGGGTGTCTAAGTAAAATGTAAAACAAGGATGGAAAAAAATTCAAATCCTCACCACCTTTCATTTGGCTAATTTAGTGAGCAATTGATTTTTCTTTATTCATTATTTCTTTGTAGAGAGTTTTGAATAATCTTTGACCTGCAATTAGCTATTTAATCTTTTTATCTATATTTAAGCAAAATTAAAATTCAAACTTTATTTTTGAAAAATGAATAATAATCTTTTTTTTTTTTTTAAAAAAAAAAAGAAGAAGCTAAAACAATAAATATAGGGTATATGAGCACAGACTTTCACACCACTCCCCATTCTATCTCATATCACAGATACACTTGAACACATATATGTCGAAAAGATAAATAATCACCAATACACGTATTTCATGCTAAACAGTTGAAGAGTTAGAGTAGATTGAAGCCTGTCCATTAAAGTATGGAGATTGGCTATCTTAATATATATTTGAGCACTTATTGCATATGTGTAGAGATGATAATTTGGACCAACTGATGATTGCTGGTTTAGCATGAAATACATATATTGGTGATTATTTATCTTTTCGATATATATGTATTCAAGTGTATCAGTGATATTAGATAGAGTGGTGTGAAAGTCTGTGCTCATATACCCTATATATTAAATATATTGATAGAGGTATATAATAAGCCTATATGTCAGTTAAAACAATAAATGTAAAAATTAAACCTTTTAATTTATTTAGCCAGAGTTACAATCTGAAATACTGATGCTAATAATAATTATTATAATTAAAACATTTAAAATAAAAAAAATATATAACGCATTACCTTTGAGCAATTTTGAAATGATTCAAATTATTCAAATCTTGTAGAGTAAAAACAGCACTTATGTTTTCTTTCAACTGAAAAAAATATTTTTCTTTTGAATTAATATTATCATATACAATACTAATTAAATGTTTTTAACTGTATACATTATTAATTATAGAGATAAGCAATTATTATGATTCAGACACAAATTTTTTAGTAATACAAATAATATTATGCTATTTTTTAAATTTAAATTAAACATACTGAATATAATGGCAAACTCTGAACTATTCACCTATTAAGAGCCAATTCCCACTTTAAATCATTCAGTTATTTTTTTTATTAATTATTTTGCCCAGCATGAATGTTAAATTATGGAATATAAAGTTATAAAACTGATTATATTCAAATTTCTTATAACTCCCAAACAATTAGTTATTATTTATTTAACATTTTTCAAAATCAAACTTGATTTTTTTGCTATATTGTTTAAAATCTGCTTTTTTATTGCAACATTTATTTTTATTTAATATTTTCTTGGAGACTCTTTCCTCTGTACATGTAAAAGTAAGACTAGGAAATTATGTAAAAGTGTTTATCCTACTTTTTAATCTATTTGGTTTACACTTTATGGCTTATTCTGTAAATAACTAAAGTTTAGAAAAGTTAGTTGAAGAGTTAAGTTAATACTCTTGTAGATATGGGAATAAAAAGGCTCACTTTCTCATACTGTTGTATTAATAGAAAATAATTTGAATCTAACTCTGTGATCTCACCTGGTAGATATTAGCTTAGATTGACTTGTGCCCCACAGATTCATGCCTAGATATAGCATATTGATGTAGTTTGAAAACCTAAGAGAACTTTCTAAGAGCTAGAAAGCAAAAAAATTTTAAGTGGTGAAAGAGACTGCTGTCAGTAGATCACAGAAAAGGTACCAATGCCCCAAATGTGTGTGAGTTTGATACAAAACATCCTACATATTGGCTACTGTATAATAAGCATATTAATACATTTTTAAAAAAATAAACAGTGAGATCAGAGTGCCTTAATAACCAATAAGAATTGAGGATCATTTACCCTGCACTTGATCAGAACATATCTGAAAACATAGTGTGAACATGATAACCCAATGAAAATAACAGGAATGGTCTAAATTCTAATCAAAAGTAATAAACAAAGTCAGTGGCAGCATAAAAGCAATAATAGATTATGACTGTTTTAAGCTGCTAGGCACAGAAATAGAAGATATAATAGCATAAGACTTTCACATATATTGTTATAATAAAGCTAAATTAAATCCTTCAATATTATCAGTGTTCTTGGATCATTAAAGACAAGTAAGTCATGTTTTCAGTATTAATGAAGTAAAAGTGGTTTGCAGTGCACACTATAATGGGAAACCTAAAATTAAAAAAGCTTTGTGATGAATAGGAATCTAGTAGTTTTCAAGTATTGTTCAGAATATTATGTAATTGAAATATCAATTTCATAACTTCCTTTGTAGATTTAAGGTATGTAACAACTTTTTTTTTTTTTTAATTTGATAACTGTTGCCTTTGACAAAAATGCTGAGTAATGAAAAAGCATTTAGGATATATTATTTATTCACTGCATTTCTCTTATTGTTTCTGGGGTTAATATTACCATATTTTTGATTATATTTTACTGATGGAATTTATATATATATATATAGTATAATGTACAAATTCTATGTATTATACATGTATGCTAGTAAAGCATGCACATTAAGTACTATGAATTACATAAATGCACATATATAAAGTATATAAAATAGATGTATTAGTAACAAATAGTATTGTTAATTATCCACTTGTTTGTAAAATAAATAATGTGTGTGATCATTGGTACAAGATTTGATAATATAACCTCCAACTACAGAAAAACAATAGTGATCAAAAAGATAAAAAAAAAAAAACAGTAAAAAGTCTAAATGCCTTTTGCTTTAGCCATAACCAACAATCTCAAAGACTGATTCCACCCTTAAGTGGGAAAGCATGTCTAGATAACAATGTAAAGACTAAGCCTTATAACTTATTCTGCAAGTAACTAAGTTTAGAAATGTTAGTATAACTTTCCATTAAAAATTTAGTCTGGTAATCTATACTTGCTACAATATAATAGACTCATTTGGTAATAGTGTTGTATTTAGATTTGATCTACAAATCATACTTTTATTTCATTAAAGCAATGTTTCCCAAAGTGGGGTACATGTACACTTGGAAGTACGTGAAGAGCTTAGTGGGGGATATGCGCAGCACCAAACTTTGACTGCATCTGATGCAACAAGCAGTTTAATGTTTTTTATTACAAGCATATAAAAATAATAAAAAACTTTTTTACTTATTAGTATTGTGTATGTGTATCCATGGCATCAACAAGCATTTTGATTCTACGTATTCCTCCAGTCTATGTCTCAGATAATGTGTTACATACAATACTCATTCACATACACATTGAAGTGTTACAGCACCTGCATGTGTATTTTTAGCTTTCGTATATGCAATTTTTTTGATGAGGGGTACTTAGCATTACAAAAATTATTAAAGAGGTACACGGGTATTGAAAGTTTGTGAAACACAGCATTAAAGTATTAATTTTACTTAACACCCATGTATCTTTTTCTTAATTAAAGCACTTTAGTAGAAATTAATTTAAGACTAGTCCAGATCATGCTTTCACACCTTAGATAATAGTTCAGTTTCAACTCACCATCTATGAATTTATGTCCAGACCAGCGGTTCCCAATATTTTTTTGGCCATGCTCCTGCTAAAAATCTCTGTAATTCTGATATCCTTTCCCTATGACATATAATTTTTATTATTCAAAAGTTAACTCCTATTCAAGTTGAGAGAGCCTACAAGACCATTAATGAAAGGATAGTTGAAGTACAATGGTGTTTCGAGCCATTTTACTTGCTCTAAGTAACAACAAAGGTTTAGAAATAAAAGTTATCTAATCAGAAAAGATACTGAGAAGATGGTATGGAAAGAGGGAACTTTAAAAACACATCTTTTAATTTATGAATAAGATGTAAGAATAATTAGCAGGCTTTCAAATTACTAAAAAAAAATTTCCAAAAAAATTCACTGCTAATAACTCATTCTCAAATTGCCCCCTTAAAAATCAAATTGCCCATTTGTAGAGTGTGGTCTAGACTAAATAGTCAATATTATTTAAAATTTTAGAAAATGAATGATTTTAATACTAAGTTTTATTCTACCTTGTCTGACCGAATTCAAAGACATTTCTTTCTAAAGCTTTTGCCAAAGTGCATACAAAAGTTATTTAATAAAACAATATCTCCAGTCTACAATATCTCCAGTCTGAAAGACTCCCTTTATCTTTAACTATTCATATTCAATTTCAACCTTAAAGCACATATTAGTATTATATTATGTTGTAAAACTCTGTGTTAAAAAAACAAACAAGAGTTTTCAATTTATTCCTTCAAGGCAAAGTTAGCAATAGCTTTTAGTATGAAGAAATTTTACTTATAGCACACAATATCATAGATAATTGGCTGTACAATATGAATATTTTGTAAGGTTAATGCATCTTAATACTTCTGACTGAAATAAATTGTCTCATTTAATTTGTAATATCATCTGTAATTGTATTGTCAATGAAAGTTTACCACTGTGCTAATTCAGGATGCACATCAGAAACAAAATGTAGGAGATGAACAAAGGGTTTGGCTGAATTGCAGGGTTCAGACTCATATCAAAAAATATGAACACTCACAATTTAATATGTATAATTTATTAGAACAAGTATACATACATATTATATAATCAATAAATAAAATTTGACATATAACTTAGTCAATAATGAGCTGGTCGTGCCGAATAATTGGACTCACTTCCAGATGTATATGCCTCACGAGTTCTAAACTTAACTCTTTTGGCTGTACTGGACAGCTTGCCTTGATTTTGTTAAATTCTGGCTGTACTAGACAGCATAGTCATAGCAGCTTCCAGTCTTATTGTGGAATTGCCTCACTGTGTAGATGTATGAGTGGGGAGTATAGTAGAAATACCTTCACTGTCGAAAGTGGTTTCAATGGAGAGCTCATTAAGTCATTCAGGTAGACAAACATTCTCTCTCTTAAGAGCATGGACTGTCATTTAGTTTTAGACAGATGTTCTCTGGCTTGCCTTAAAAAAGGCTATTTTGCCAGTTTCCCTCCCTTACTGTCAGCAATCAGATTCAGAGAACTAACCAATGGTAGGATTTTATACTTGTTTACACATTGGTCGAACTTAACTTTCAATCTTTGGCCATGTTTATACACTGGTTATCCATGTTTACACATTGGTTAGCAGCAATTCATGCTCAATTCGATCAGGTAAGAAAGAATCTGGACTAGTCCTTTTGAAAGCAAGATCAGATATGACATCCCTCCCCCTGGCTATAACCCTGAATGCAGTCATCAAGATGTTGTCTGCTTTGTTTCTATCTCAGGTTTATTGCTGTTTTTATCTTGTTCATCTTCCTTATTTGATAGACTTGTCCCTGGGTGTTTGCTTGGGTTGTTGCTGTCTTCAGTTTGGTGATCAACATTCCTGCTTGATGTATTTGTTTCTGTGTGTTTTAGTCTCAGTTGGTTTAGGTGGCGATGATGTTGATACCCTTCTGCTGTTTGGGCTACTACAGGGTAGAGTCCTTTGCTGCTGGTATCCATTTTGGGAATCCATAGTACATTCTACATAGCACCTGAATGCCTATTTGTACTTTTATCTTGCTATTTTCTTTTTCTACAGTTTTGGAATCAGGTTTCAGGACTGACATGTTAGTTTGCAGAGGTCTATTGAATAGCAGCTCTACTGGAGCCTTTCCTGTTGCTGTACTTGGTGTGGAGTGCTGTGCTAGCAGTTTTCCAGCAGTCCTGGTGTTGCAGCTTCCTGTATTCATTTTCTTTGATGTTGTGACCTGGTTCACTTTTGTCACTGCAAAGCCTAAGTGACTGACCCAGTCATGGCCTAATATGTTAATATGATCACCTGATGCCACCACCATTTGTAGGTGTATAGTCTTGCTGGGCATAGTAATTTTAACTGTTGTTTGGCCCAACAATTTTATTTTATTGCACTGATAGTCTGTGATAGACTTGCTGCTAGGGTACAGTGTATATTATTTATACTTATTAAAGATAGCCCAAATCTTTTTTGAAACAATAGACCCTGATGACCCTGTGTCCAGTTTCATTGAGACTGGCATATCTTTAATTATAATACTATGTATAAATCCAGACTGATTGTCTTTATGATTTATAAAGGCAACTTGTTTATTTTTCTGACTAGTTTCCATTGCTGTTTTTTCCAATGGGGTTTTCCATTCTCATATTGGCTATCAGTCTTTTTAATTTCAGACATGCAACCTTTATATGTCCGACTCACTTGCAAAATGTACATGTTGTATAATGATGCAGGTATTCTAAATGTGAGTGCATTTGTCCATTGCATCTATAACAATGCTTTATACTTCTTGTTGTTGAATTATCTGAGCTGGTTAGGTGTTTGATCGACCCAGTGTTATGCTCGATTTTTTTGCACATTATACTTAGTAATTTTTTTTAATGGATTTGCCTGGATAACTATTGATTCTGCTAGTACTTCTTGGGCTACAGCTGTTTCAAAATTTAAATCTGTCATTATTAGCATTTTAAGTTGATCATTTATGCCACACATAAAATGATAATGAAGCGCTATATTCAGGAAGTCTTTGAACTCGCACTTTAATGCCAATGTCTGGATTCACACTGCAAACTCTCTAGCTTTCCCCCCCTGCTCTTGAATGCAGAGAATGAAATAATATCTCTGCATTATTGTCAAAGGTTTTGAAGATAAATAATCTGCATCGCTAATGTTTTGTCAAAATCCAAGTCAGTCAGCTTTTCTGACGTAGATTGTGAGCTCAGGATCTCATAAGTTTGAGGGTCTATTATTGTCATTAATGTGGCTAATTTTACCTCAGGCTTCTTGATCTGATTATCTTGTAGTTAAAATATTAATTGCCCTCAAGTTGGTCTGGGTCAAAAGCTTCCATAGAGTCAATAGAATTAGCCATTTTAAAATTTCCCCTCTTCATACGAGAAACAAAGTACCAATTTTTATTTTTGTGAGTTATCACTTGTAATTTTAAATTTTGACAGCTATTGTTTGTAACTGTCTCAACAAAGCTAACAATCCACTAGGGAGAGCTTCGGTTGATTTATTATGAGTTATGCACTCGTGATTAAGATTTTTAATTAACACCCTCATAATGTTTGTGGTTAATTTGTCTTATGAATTTGCTGAATCTGTTTTTCATTTGGGCAGATCTAAGTGATATATTTTATCATCGATTTGTGAATATGACAAGTTTGTTTTGCACTCGCATATTTTTTCCAAACTGCCGAATCTGATTTTATTCAGGCAAAATAGTTATTTTAATACAATGAATGTCTTTAACTTCTACTACTCATGTATTAATCTATTTTTTCTGGAAATGGGGAAAATATTCATTTCTTTTGGATTTGGCATATTTTATACTATTTTTCCAGTCAATGGGAAAAATCTTCCGTTTGTCTGGCTGCACCAAATCTGTTGGGTTTGGCTGAATCGCACAATTCAGACTCAAACCAATAGTAATATAAAAAATATGAACCCTCACAATTTAATATGTATAATTTAATAAAACATATATACATATTATAGCTGGTTGTGCCGAATGACTGGATCATTTCCTGCTGTATATGCCTTGTGAGTTCATCTTAACTCTTTCAACTGTACTGAACAGCTCACCTCAAGTTTGTTAAGTGACTCTTCTGGCTGTACTAGATAGCTTGCCTCAAGTCTGCCATAATTGTAGCAGCTTCTAGTCCTATGGTGGACTTGCCTCACTGTGTAGATGTATCAATAGTGAATATAGTAGAAATATCTTTGCTGTTGGAAGAGGTTTCAATGGAGAGCATTTTAGTCATTCAGTTAACAAATGTTCTCTCTTTTAAGAGTGAGTATAGTTGTTTAGGTTAGACAGACATTCTCTGGTTTGCCTCAAAAAAGGCTGACTAGTTAATGCCAGATCCCCTCTCTTACTGTCAGCAATCATATTCAGAGAACCTAACTAATCATAGATTTTATACACGTGTTTACACAGTAGCCATTCTTATGCTTCACCCTTTGTCCATGTTTATACATTGATTAACCACATGTTTTACACTTTGGTTAGTGATAATGAGTGCTCAATCCGATCAGATAAGGAAGGAATCTGGACAAGTCCACTTCTGAAGACAAGGACACACAAAACAAATAGATAGAACAGGTAAACAAATAAACATAGGAAACCTTAATTTATTGATTTATAGAATGGAAGAAAAGAAAATCTCTATTTGATGTAACATGATTAAAAAGATTACTGAATAATCACAGGTGACTAATAGAAATCAAATTAGAGCATAGAAATCCTATAAAAAGTTTAAAAAGACCATATAAATAACTAACCTCTTTAATCTTCAGAAATACTTTTCAATAATTTATAAACAGAACTTGCAAATCATTTAAAAATATTATGAGACTTTGATAATGGTTGAGATTTGAATGGATCAAAAAACAATAAGTAACACTTCTAAGAATAGTTATACAGATAGCTAGCTAAAGCAGAATGCTTATTTACATATTAAATATTGATATTATATTTTATAAAGTTATCTCTAATTTACTTTTATCATAGTGTTAATGTATAGTATATATATATATATTGAAGATCATAATGTATCTAAATGAGAAAATTCTAAATAATTCTAATTGGAAATTAAAACAGGCAAAACTCTCTATACGTATTGCCACTCAGTGCAAGTCAGAGTAATCAATGGATACCAGAAGGGTTGTGCATAAAAAACCCCATCTAGTGCCTACTCATCCAATATCAATCTCCAGACTAGTTTCTGGCTTGTGGCCTTCGTCAGTGAGGAGCCTTGGATCTGACAGCACTACCCCTAAATCCATTAATTACTCTGACTTGCACTGAGTGGCAATACGTATAGAGTTTTGCTTGCTTTAATAACATAAGCAAGCATAAGAAATGGTGATCATGTGATGTTTAATTGGAAATTGGAGTCAAAAGTAATTATGGTACAACATAACTGATAATGAAATATGGTATTTGAAAAGATCACAATAATAGTCTCATTTTTTAAAAAAATAAACCTATCAGTAAAAAAATATATTCTGGTATAAGCTCAATTTTTTTTTCTTACTACATTCCCCACACATTATAATATTCAAATAAGAAAGCTTATGGATAGCAGTTTTGGTTATGGGACTATTATAATACTGAGATCCACTGAACAGTTCACTAAGAAACAAAATCTTTTCCAATACACATTCACTAATATGGGCATTTTTTTTTTTGAAAAATAAAAGCTTTTATTTTTTTCCTGTAATGGGAATCTGCCATGCATGCTTTAAAATGCAAATGGGTTCCTGTAAAAAAGTATAAAGATTTATAGTAAGGAAGTATGCAGCTCTAGCACAAAGATTTAGAAGAACATAATATTTGGACTTCTTCATTTTTCATTTCTAAGGGTGAGTTATGTCAAAATTGAAGACTTTGGGGTTTTAAAAAAGATATGTATATATTTATTTAATAATATTATAATTCAATGTCTGTATTTCTTCAAAGCAATATACGGAATTATATAATTGAATATTTATAAATACAATAATCAGATATATTTTAAAAATTTTATTCACTTAGGTACGCTTTCGACTATCCTTGTAGTCTTTGTCAACTAACACTTTGAAAGGCTAACCTTCCCACAATTCCATGATCTTAACATTTGCTTCCTTCCTGTTAATTAAGTCATGTTTGTATATTAGCATAGCTTCTTTTATTTTTCTTTAACAGGCAGGCAGCAAATGTTAAGATCACGAAATTGTGAGAAGGTTAGCCTTTCAAAGTGTTAATTGACAAAGACTATGAGGATAGTCGAAAAAAAATGCTTCTAAGTGGATAAAATTTTTAAAATATATCTGATTAATGTATTTATAAATATTCAATTATATAATTATGTATATTTATTTGTATATATCCATTTGGGTATTCAAAAGAGGTTTGAGTGCTTGAAGTGACAAAGCTGGATTGAGACATGAATCTTGAGTTCTAACATTTGCCATTCTATTATTACATGAAAACATGCTGATCATATTTATATTATCTATTATTATTTATCTGTGAATATTTACACATAAAAAAATTTAAGGATTATTTGACTGTGTTAATTAAGATTCTTTGCTGAATGTAAAATATAATAATTCTTACCTCAATTTGAATAACCTTTATTTCTAGTGGAGAGTCTTCATAAATGCTTTTTTCATATTTACCCAATATAAATTGTGGCTGACCTGTTGGGCACACTTTCGTTGATGTAATGTTTATGCTCACATCTGCAATAGAAGATCTAAAAAAACGATTTTATTAAGTTGATAATAAAAAGAGTTATTTGAATCATAATATATATATGTTTATATATTATTTATATTGTTATTATATAATGACTGCTTTATTAAATTATTTTATTAACAATTAAAGTTGTGACAGTTTAGACACTGAATATAAGTCAAAAGCAAATCATTCATGTATAAATTAGCTATTGTGTTTGAGATGATGGACAATTCTGTACAGACAATGCTTTGCATTTTTTTGATTTATAATATGAAATGCGAACATATAAATGTATTAAAGAATAAAACTAAATTATCCAATATTTTCTAAAAAGAAAATTTTAAGTTTATCTATATATAATTTATGCATTTAGTTTACATTTTTAATCAAAAAACACATTACATTAGACAAAGTAGTAAATCAATTAAAATGTAATTAATAATTATTAGTGTTTATACTTTTTATGTTAGAGCAAATCTTACATTTAAAGATAAATTGCTGCCTTACACTAAACTTCATATTATGATCTCTTTAATTATTTACTCTTTTATACATTATGCCTTATTTTCTGTCTTATTCTTTTTGTAAACATAGTGAAGTCATATCTTATTGATCTATCTTTTTATATAGTTCTCAAAATAATTCTAAATCTTTCTTCTTGATTTTCATATTAGTATTTATACATCATTATAATTTTTTTAAGTGCTTAAAATAGATCCTTCATTCCTTATTATTTATTTATTCTTGTTTATTTTACATTTTGTTTCCATTATTCTTCACATCATCTGAAAATCTTCAAGATGGTTTTCTTTTCAATAGCAATATCTCTGCTCTATACATTGAAACTAGTTTTATTAATTCTGATCTAACTAATCCACAACATATATTTTACTTTTACTAAACGTGATTTTTCATTATATTTTCTACATTTTATAGTTTCACACCTTTTGTATACAACTACTTAAAAGCTAGTCATCAATTCATTTTTGACATTTAAATTGTTCATTGCACTTGCAATATTTATTTTTCAAATAGTCTGAACAGGCATTAACCTGTATTCAATGCGCTTTAAAATTCGCAATAATCAAGCATATTTTGCCGATAAAGGGATCTTCCAAACCACGACACAAGATAGCGATTTTTATAAAGACAAGAATGGTCCATCTTGTCTTTAACCTAAATATCCACTTACATAGGTGAATCTGAAGCATCTTGATTTGGAAGCATGAAATAGTTGTTTTCACCACTGTTTAAATCCACTATTTCTTTTACAAATTAACTTACGCGAAATCTTGCAATTTACAGTGAGTTAATATTACAATTTTACTGTTGTTAAATTCTATACACTACTTCATGCTTCCAAATCAAGATGCTTCAGATTCACCTATATAAGTGGACATTTAGATTAAAGTCAAGGTGGACTATTCTTGTCTTTATAAAAATCACTAGCTTGTGTCGTGGTTTGGAAGATCCCTCTATCGGCAAAATATGCTTGATTATTGCGAATTTTAAAGCGCAATGAATACAGGTTAATGCCTGTTCAGACTATTTACATAAGCTTTCTGTGTGCTATATAAATTAATTACTACTTCTCAATTATTTTAATTCTAAATCTCCTAACATAATTTCTGTTACTACCTGAAACGGTTTTAATATCATTCAAAAGGCAATTTCATCATGGTTTCTTCTTTCTTTTAAGACAATACATTACTCATTTTTTTCTAATAAATATGTTCAAGATATAATCTTGTGTTATCTCTTATTTAATCTTGCCTTTGATATAATTTGCTTTAATTTTTTTTCATTAATCTTTTTTTTTAATTAGCTTCCAAAATGCTAATGGCCTCTCTAGTGTATTTCTTTTTATCAAAATCTCTGCTTCACAGCTTCTAAAAATATTAAATTTTAGCAACATTTCAACTTTATTTTTCCAAGTGAAATTTAGTCTTTAAAAAAAATTTTTTTTGTTGTATTGCATTTTTTTTTTTTAAATTAAACTATAACAGTTATAAAAATAAAACAATTGCTACAGTGTACCTACACTTCTTGCTAAATTCTACTTATATCTTTATAGCTTTTGGCCATTTTAATTTTCACATATTAATCAAATTTTTATTTGCATCAAATGATGTTTTTTGTTAATTTTATTTATAGACCTAATTATAATGGGATATCTTTTTCTAAATTTCCAAACATTGTTACCATATCTGGATGTATGTAAACAACTGCAAACAAACAGAGCTCATAGATTAAAATATTATCTGCAAGTAATTAATTTACTTAAAACTAATCACCTTTCTTCTACTTCAGTTCTGCCTTCTAATAATTATTCAAACTTATACTTAGATGGCAGAACTGAGACAGATTTTTTACATTAATTTATTTAATTGCATGGATCATAATAATTTATTTATTTAATTATAGATTATTTTATTTAGTAATGATTCTCTCTTGCTATCTCCCCCCCCCCCCCAACTTAATATTCTTATTATAAATTGTAAATTACAATATAACAATTCGTCTGTTGCTAAAACAGAATCTTTAATAAATAAAAATAACTATTGCCAAGCGCTTTCAACTCCTATGAGTTATTATCAAAGCAGTATAAAAAAATTCTAAGCGATAAATTCAACGTTTCATTGCATTGGTACTAATCTGAAAGCTGGTTAATTTTGAATTCATAGCACAAGATAAATTCATCTTGTGCTATGAATTCAAAATTAACCAGCTTTCCGGTTAGTTGTTCCTGGTCAGTGCAATGAAACGTTGAATTTTTCGCTTAGGAGGAAAATAGGAGTTTTTTTATACTGCCTTGATAATAACTCATAGGAGTTGAAAGCGCTTGGCAATAGTTATTTATTTATTAAAGATTCTCTTTTTTAGTAATTGACAAATTGTTATATTGAAATTTATAAGTTATATTAAGAGAAGTATTACATTTATTTACTATTATAAATTGTATGATATTAAAGAACTGATTTGAAATTCTTAAAGATTTATTTAATGGTATCGAAAGCTAATTTAACCATAAACATATCAGTTTCATATCCAAAAACAACAACAACAAAAACGAATATATTTTTTAAAACTTTTCTTAGTCAAAAAAATCAGTCTAAGAATGTTTATATGTGCAGTGAATGATTTTATTTACTGAGTCAATTGCTCAAAATTCTAAATGTTTAATATCTAATAATTTTTAATAATCTAACTTATTTAATTACAAAATCACACCGAATGCTCAAACTCTTTCCCCACAATATATTAAATTAATACTAAAATAAGTATGACAAACATTTCCCAAAACTTCTAATTTTCCTATCATAATTTATAATTAAGTATTTATAATATGAATGCTGCTAAAAAACTTATTTACATCAGTAATTAGAAAATTAATTTATAACAACTGATTAACTTTTTAATTCTATTAATTATTTACAGTACTTATAAGTGGCAATTAGCTGTTAAAGGCTAAAACAAATCTTAATTTTATTTTATTTAAATCCTTTGTTGACAGTCACTAATACTTCTATTAACTAGAATATGTATTTTATTTAATGCTAATTATTTTATTTAAAAAAAATCTTTATATAAAGAAATAAGATTCTTAACAAATATTTTTTTTGAGTAGTTTTATATATATATTTTTTCTTTTTTCTTTTATTGGAAATTATATGTTATGAGGGGTAGCAATAGAATGCTTTAATTTAGACATCAAAACACTGAAGATTTAATAGTAGTATCTTAGATAAGATAGTCACTATTGTTTAAATATTTATATTTTTAATCTTATTGATGTTAAAAAATAAAAAATTATCTACATCATATTCAAATACTATACATTCATTTGAAGCAATCCTCTCCGGATCTAATTTGATTGAAAAACTGTTTTCATTTTAATTTATTTAAATAATAATCATAGAAAGTTTAATAAATGCTTTGCACAATAGTATGTTACTGAAGGTTTAAAAGTAATTAATTATTCACATAATCTAAAACAGAACTTTTCAAACATTTTCCATTAGCAATGTATAAAATAGGTACACAGATCAAATATTTATTGATAATAAATCAAAATGAAATTTATATTAAAACAATTCTTTGGTATACATACAATTTTGCCATTTACTAAAAGTGAAATAAATCTGCTATCTAATGAAATAAATGTGCTTGTTAGATAAATATTTGATACTGCAAAATAGTGAATACAGAGATGATCAACATTTTTGATTTTATAATCATCAATACTGAGAATGACGCTTTGCATAAATGCATAATACAAAAGCATTTCAGAAATTCACAGAGGCAAAACTCTCCATACACTAGCGCCACTCAGTGCATGCCAGAGTAATCAATGGATACAGGAAGATTTGTACTACTATATGGAGAATTTTGCCTCTCTGAAAACAGCATGTGTAAGCATAAAGAATGGTGGTTATGTGATGTTTGATGTGACATTTCAGAAATTGTTGGAAATTCTGTCCTAATTCCAAACTACAATTCATTTAATAATTTTTTAAAAAAAAATTCAAATTATAAATCTTACTTGATAACTCAGCAAATTCTTAGTGAACTTTTAATGACAGATAAGTATGCTTTATGCAGCCAGTTTTCTTTTTTAGAATCAAAATTTTAAGCAAAGTCAAATGCATTTGCTTTAAATTTTGTACAAATCATTGACAGTGCAATGTGAAAATAAAATATTTTAAATAGATACTCTAGTTTGTTTAGAGGGATTGGTAGATCAAATCTGAAATATGTTATCAGTTCATATGTATGGGATTTGGCAGTATACACTAAAAAGTGTTTTAGCGATCTTTTCAAATTGAAATAAAAACAAATTTTATTATAAAAGTTTTCTTTTTTAAAAAGTATATGAAATTTTTTCCTTGATTGTAAAAGTTATTTTTTTTAAAATGCTTTCCAAATAAATGATTATATTGTAAATGATCTTTAATACACATGATTTTAATTTTAAATATTAAGCTGACATTTGGAATACATGTACTTGCAAATAATCTGAATGCTAAAAACTTAAAAATAATATATATAATTTTATTTTTATAATAAACATTTTTATTTACTGTGGACTAAACACTCTAAAAATAATTATTTCTTCACAAGGGATTGAACTAATAAATTTCTAGATCTCTTCCTCATGTTTTTATTTCTGCTCCATCAAAAATATAACAACTTTATTTTTAATTTCAAGAATTTATTTAAACCTTATTTTGTTGGCATCCATTTTATCTCTGAACGTAGTAATAAGCTTTTGTAATCAGAATTCATGCCTTTGCAAAGATTTGAGAATGAATGATTGTTAAGGAGATGGATTTGAATAAAGTTAATGATTTTGATAGTATTGTGAAGCACTACATGTAACTGTTGATGTTTTTTTTAAAATCTATGAGTGCATCCTAATGGGTAATGTTCATTCTCACTAGATTTCTGCTAGAAATGTAACATTCATATCCATGATTACTTCAAGACTATTTGTAGAGATTCAACACAATTTTTTCACTGTAAATATGTAAAAAAAATTATTGACTTTAAAATATATATCTTCTTCTCTTATATTGCCTTTTCAAAGAGTAATAAAACAAGAATTCTTCATTTGCAATTATATGTTGGACTACTTTCATTATCTAGAATTAATTGTTAAATGGAATTAAGAAAGATTCAAACTTTATTTCAAACCTTCAAAGACATTTAATTGTTAGTAATAGAACACAAATTAATTTATAAACAACATTTTGAATGATATTCTTATTTTTTCTCTAGTTGTTGCTCCTAATAAGTAAAAATACTTGTGAGGATAGAACCAGGAACATTTGGATTTATGAATTCTAAATTTAAAATATTCTAACTAACTGGACTATCCCATTAATCGCAACAGTCAATAAAAATTTTATGTACTCACTTATGAGGGTCTGCTTGGTGTCTCCATTTTTTATTAAAAGCACACTTAATTAATCCATTTTTAGACATAATGAATTATCATATCAGATTATTTCTAAATTTATTTGCCTGTCATATGAACAGCTTCTTTAAATTTTATCATGTATGCTTCCTTTATAATCACAGATAAAGTAACATCCATGCCATATTAGAACAATCATGTTTCATTTAACTAAATTACACACTTTGGGCTGTCTTTAGCCTGATAATAAGTTGCTAGAGTCAGTCGTTATCAATTTCAAAATTATTTTGGAAACAGTATTATTCAATATTTTTTATATTTTTCCCCATGAACAATTTCTGATATTTTAATAGCAGCAAAGTTTTTAAGTATATGCAGTTAAATGATAAGTTTTATAATATACAACTAAGTACTTAAGTACTCGTTGTTGGCAGCAATTCATTTTTCAAAGCATTGTTTTTCTTTATTTTAAAATATTCCTTTAGTCTAAATGCAATACACTGCATGTTTAGTATTAAGATATTTTAAATTGGCTGATTTTAAGCTCTTCAGAAACAAAACTTCATTACAATTAAACAAAGAGGTTTTTTCAGATCATCATGGTCATTAAAAAAAATTAACATATTTCCTTTTTTATCTTTCCTATTGTATTGTCAAATCCATATAATATCATCTATTTCTTTATTACTTTTACAATGCTTTTTTTACAATCTAATATGACAGTTTCGATTGCCGAAGTAATCTTCTTCAGCACTATAACAAACATAATACAAATATATGAATATAAATATACATAAACATATAATTTTACATTTTATATATACACAACTTATAATCATTATTTAATTATTACCATTTATGTATTATACATTTTATAACTTTTTATGTTCTATATTTATCAATTAATACTTCCCATAATCATATATATATATATATTATTTTTATTTCATTTATTTTTTATTTTACTCTTATTAATCTTTTAAATATTTAGCTCTAACATTATATCATTTATATTTAAATTATTATTATTCATGTTAAAATTATTCATATACATATTGAATGTTAATACAATGAATAATAATAATGTAAAGTATAAAAGATATAATGTTAGAGTTAAATATTTTAAAGATTAATAAGAATAAAATAAAAAATAAATGAAATAAAAATAATATATGATTATAGGAAGTATTAATTGATAAATATAGAATATATAAAAGAGTAAGATGTATAATATATAAAAGGTAATAATTAAATAATGAATATAAGATGTTTATATATAAAATGCAAAATTAGATGTTCATGTATATTTATAGTCATGTATTTGTATTATGCTTGTTATAGTCATGAAGAAGATTGCTGGGATAATCGAAACTTGTCATATTAGGTTGTAAAAAAAAGCATTGTAAAAGTAATAAAGAACATAGGATGATATTTTATTTTTCTTGCCAATTTAATTTACTACAATCAGGTAGCAAAGGTTCTGATGCGCTGCCATCGGTAGTTTTACCTCTTCTGTCTAAATTTAATCACTTATAACTAAAAAATATTTTTGTCATATAAATAAATATTTCTAACAATTTTTCAGTTTATAAAATTATATTTGTTTGTGTTTAATACAGCAGTAAAAGTTTAAGAAATTATATTAAAAGGTTGTTTTTATTCATTATGTTTCTATAAAACAGAGAGATAACAGCAATTTTTAAAAACAAACATTATGCTGAGGAATTATGATAGGAAAATATTTACTTTTTATTTTCTGTAATTAAAAGTTTTGTTTCTTTAAAAGCAGAAAACTTTGTATGTTCAATAAAAACATTGTGATTCATAACATACAATAGTCTCAAATTTAAGCCGAGATATTTCTGACAGTGTTTGCTAGTGTTGCATAGTGTAACAACACGTGCAATGCAAAGAGTACATAATGTGTATTCAGAAGCTAAGGCTGCAAGTAAGTCACATGGTGCAATACAGGCAAACACTGCAAGAAATGCCTCAAATTTATTATATATTTGATTTTGAATTAAGTTTTGGTCATTGTGTATACATGCTATATACGTGTATAATAATGTTTTGTTAAAAGAAAATTATACGTATATAATAATTAATGTTTTATTAAAATAAGTTTTATTAAAAGAAATAGACAGGAATTTTGTAATTAAATTTGGTACGCTATTAAAGATAAGCGCTTCAGATCAGAAACTAATTAAGCAGCTAGATTAAAAGTGCTGATTACTAAAAGTAGACAATAGCTGAAAATTAATTGGTTTCTGAAACATTCCTTAACAAGAAAAAAAAGGAACAAAAAATAACTAAGCAGCACTTGTAGCGGAGAACTCATTGAATGCACACGAAGGTCAAGAGTTTTAACTTAGCAACGGAACAAACCCAGTGAATTCCACCACTGAAGGTTAAAAAGTGGACCTAGGAACTTTGCAGGCCTCACCGGTCTATATTATGTTTTCTTTGTATGCCTTCATGGCCAGCGTTCGTAAGTTAAACTTAATTGTCTTATAACTATATATATGTACTATTATTTATCCGACTGTTAATTCTATTAACTATTTGTATAATCATTTGGTTTCTGCTGTCTATTTACCTGATGGTTAAGCCGAGTGAGTGGCTGTACACAGCAGAAAATTGGCGCAGTTAATCGACAGGATACGTTCCAGTAGAAAAATCTGGTGCAATTTAGAAACAGTAGTGGATTCAAATTGAATTGTATAACATAGAGAAAGGTACAAGGAAATTGAGAATCGAAGTCCGGGTGAATATAGAATTGGTAGTCGGAAAAATTGTTTTAGTAAGCGTATTAACAGTAATTTGTTTTAGTAAGCGTATTAATAGAAATTTGTCTCAGTAAGCGTGTTTAATAGTTATCTCGTAGCGAAATAGAAATTTTTTTTTCAAAAAAAAAAAAAAAGCAAAATAGAAAATGATGACATCAGTGCCTCAGGTAACAATTAACGAGTTCAACGTTAATAACCCTTTTGATTGGCCAATTTATCTTAAGAGAATCGAGAAACTATTTTTGATTAATGGTACGACAAGCGACCCCATTAAAGTTGCCACGTTATTGTGTTATGCTGGGCAACAAGTAATCGAAATAGAAAATAGACTCTGTGATCACGAAGAGCCAGAGAATTTGCCATATAATGTAGTTACGGGGAAATTAAATAATTTTTTCAGTCCCCAGCCTTCGAAGCATGTCTCAAGACTACACTTCAGAAACCGAAGGCACTGCAAATATACAAGACACCTTACATTCTGCCTTATTATATCAACATAGTACTCCGTGTGCTACAGGCAAATCTCCTGCAGAATTAATTTTCGGACGGAAACTACGCACGAAACTATCGTTAATCCACCCAGAACAAAACTTTACACATTACGAAAGCAACACTGGAGATACTATTTACTCCAAAGGAGAAAAAGTCTGGGTTAGAGACATCATCAGGAAACAATGGGTGAAGGCCTTCGTAAAAGAAATACTGTCAAAACAAATAATACTTGTAGAGACAGAAACTGGAAAAACAATGCGCAAGCATATAAATCATGCGAGACGTCGAGAAGAATTAGTGCAAACCGGAAGTACGGCAGCACCGCGCATTCCCAAATGCGAAGAGAATTCCGATGATCAAGAAACTGAAGGAGCCAATGAAACACCAGTAGAAGAGAAATACGACGATCAAGAGACTAACAAAATGCCATTAGAAGAGAAAACATCTCCACGCAGATCTTCGAGAACAAGAAAAGAACCCGCTTACTTAAAAGACTATGTAAGACTTCAGAAACCATAATTTCTGAAGTGGTGGAGGTGCTATATATGTGTATAATAATGTTTTGTTAAAAGAAAATTATACGTATATAATAATTAATGTTTTATTAAAATAAGTTTTATTAAAAGAAATAGACAGGAATTTTGTAATTAAATTTGGTACGCTATTAAAGATAAGCGCTTCAGATCAGAAACTAATTAAGCAGCTAGATTAAAAGTGCTGATTACTAAAAGTAGACAATAGCTGAAAATTAATTGGTTTCTGAAACATTCCTTAACAAGAAAAAAGAAGGAACAAAAAATAACTAAGCAGCACTTGTAGCGGAGAACTCATTGAATGCACACGAAGGTCAAGAGTTTTAACTTAGCAACGGATTAAACCCAGTGAATTCCACCACTAAAGGTTAAAAAGTGGACCTAGGAACTTTGCAGGCCTCACCGGTCTATATTATGTTTTCTTTGTATGCCTTCATGGCCAGCGTTCGTAAGTTAAACTTAATTGTCTTATAACTATATATATGTACTATTATTTTTGCCAAATGTTTTTGAATACATTCAGCTATTCTCTAGAACAGCGTTTCCCAACCTTTTTTGGCTCACGTACCACTTGGTAGTATATCATGCTAAATTGTACCACTTCGTAAAAATGATTGTATTTTGTGAAATTTGTTATTGCGAGTGTGTTATTTTATTTGCATTATACATATTATAGGGTGACCACGTATTCACATCACATAATGAGACAAATTACATTGTAACATGCCTAAACGTCATGCTGGATTATAAACTCACTGAAATTATAAACTCACTGTAACATATATGTATGTGTTTGTTCAAAGTATCATATTTATCTACTATTTTGTCATATTTCATTTACTAATAAATGGTTTTAATAAAAACACAAAATTATAAAAACCCAATTAATATATTTTTTTATCATAATCAAATGTTTTTATAAAATAAATTTAATGAGATCCTTGTGCTTGTTTCGAAGAATATAATTTTTTGAAATTTGGTTCAGAAGATCGAAGATATACCCTTAAGTCTACAGCTGCATTCAATCTGTTTCAATACTTTTTTTTTTAAAAAATATATGAAGAAAAAGCTCTTTTTACTAATTTCATACTAGTAAATGGTAATAATAATTTAAGAGCTTTCTCAGAAAACTGTTCATATTCTTTAATGTTTAACCAAAATTAATTAGATTATGTCGATAATTCTATTAAATTTTCTTTCTCTTTTATTGATAATGATGTAGCTTTTTCTAACTTTTCTTCATAGAATGGGTTTGAAATCCACTTATCATTTGTGTTTTCAAGTTTTGGAAAATATTCCATGAAAGACAATTTTAATCCTGTTAAATGTGCTATTATATTTTCTGTATATCTTGAGACAGACTAACCTTATTTTCAAACAAAAAAATATGTAGAGTTTCGAATTTTTCCGGTTGATTGTTTTCAATACACTGTTTCCAAAAATCTAATTTCTTAATCATACTTTCAATTTTATCATTAACATTAAAGATCGTTATCGAGTTATTCTGAAGTGTCAAATTTAAGTTCATTTATTTGCAAAAAATATCAGATAAATATGCAAGCACCTGAAGCCAATCAAAATCATACAATTTCGAAGAGAGATCAAAAGGATTGTCTTAAAAAAAAACATGTGCTTCTTGTCTAAGTTCGAATAAGCAGGTTATATAGGGATCAATGAATTTTAATAAACAAAGACGATACAATCACAAACAATAACCTGTCACTTGTAAGCCATGCGGTGAAGTGAATGAGAGTGCAGCACTATCACAACAGTGGCGGCGACATCTCAAATTACTGGTGGCTAACGGCTAAATTTAAAAGTGCACTCCAAAAAAAAAAAAAAAAACGATATCAATTGCTGGATTTTCGATCATCGACTGTACATATTAACAACTTTACTGAATAATATTATTCATTAAAATAATTTTTATGAATTATAAGAAAAAACGTTTCTATGATATTTTTATGATTTAATTTTTTTTATTTTTTATGTCCGCCATTATTGATTATTTTTCGTGTACCACCAGGTTGGGAAACGCTGCTCTAGAATATTGCCACTATCATTTATATATCCAGACTTTAGTGAAAAATAGAATTAAGAAGATGACAATGTGAAATTAATGTCTATTCATTGGCAAAGAATAAAAGCAATTAATCTTAACTCAAAAATTAAGATTATAAAAATAAAATAATTCATATAATTATAAACATGATAGATACAAATCATAGAGTTATTAGCTATTAGATTTTAGTAGAATGATTGACTTTCTAAAAAAATAAACTAAATTTAAGGAAAATTATAATTTCCAATTTTACTGCAGATTGAAGTTTCTATTTTGCCTTAGTTTATTAGTATTATTTCTACATAGAACATCATTAATTATAATCTTGCTATTCTTACCTGGAAAATTCTGGTGGATCTGGTTGATCACTGGCTTCAACAATAAAATTAAAAACTGGTTTTTGACAAGAATTTAAAAAATCTGTATTTTCTACGCATAGATGACCAGTATTATTGATGGAAAAAAAATTATTATTGCCTTCTGGAAATCTCACAGAGTATGAAACATTACCATATTTATTCATATCCTTGTCAGTAGCTGACATCTATAAAAAAAAAAAACAGTAGCAATAAAAACAATCAGTAGTGAATTTTTAATTAATTTTAGACAAACATTGGTAAAGTTAAATAAATGAAATTTGTTTTATGTTATTTACTAGTTTAGCTTTTGCCATTATATATTAAATTTCATCACATATGTACAGTGTATTTTAATCACTTAATGACATTAAACGGTGTAAACTAGCATTCATTAATTGAATCAGATCTTCATAGCTAAAAGATGAATTTAAAATGTCTGACATTGTATAATAATTTACATATTGTAATAATCAATCAATTTTACTAGTGCAGTGTCAGATTGTATAAAAACTTTGGTTACAACATCTCTTTAAAAAATACATTCAATGCTGTAAAATATTCTCCATAAATTTGTATAGTCAATATTCTGAAGAGATTATAATCATCTTCCAGAGGGTTAATATATCAATAGACTTGTGATTATTTTTAATATACTAATGAGAAAATGTATTTTAAGTATTTTGAATTGTAAATATTTTTACTGAAAAATGAAGACACATATCAAAAATATTTTATACTCATGAATCATATTTTTAGGGAATCGATCTTATCACCAGTGGTCAAAGTAATAAAAACTCAATGCTTTCCTATATTATAGAGTTCATTTTGTCAGTTTTTTTATCCCACAATAATATTACAAAGTGGACTGACATGCCTTATTTTTTTTTTTTCTTTTATGGGTGATCAAAATGTTGTCAATAACAACATACATACACATACCCACAAACAATAAGTGAAAAATAAAATTACAAAATACATACAACATTGTTTCTATTATTTACAAAAATCATCATAGTAGATTAAAACTATGGAAGTAGTAGCAACATATATATTTCTTCATTTATTGTGATTAAAAAGTTATCAAAAATAACACAAATACACACACCCAATGAACGAAAAGCAAAACTAAAAAACACACCTTTTTATTATTTGAAAAATCATCACAATAGCTTAATTAAAACTATGGAAGAAGGTTTGGACCTAATTGAAATATTAGATATGGAGAATATTATTCCCACATTGTTGGATTAAAGATCTTTTAAAAAACATTCAGCAACTCAATCTTTTTTTGTTCAGAAATTACAAAAATTTTTCTAGTTTAGAATGTTCTCCACAGTTGCTTTCATTCACGCATTCACCAACCTTTCTATTTATTTATCTATGACTATCAATTCATTCATCCAACTATCTATTTATCTGCAGATCACCAGCCTACCTATCTATCATTGATTTTCCCATCCATCCATTCATCTACCTAACTACCTATCTATATATCTAAACCTGTCTATCCATCATCCACCCATCCATCAATCAATATATTCATCTGTTTATCCATCTATCTCTACATATTATATAGATTCCTACTTACATTATATTTTCTCAAGTTTTTTTTTTTTTTGTGAATAAGAATAGCAAAGAGTTCGTTTATGTGGCAATGCCAGTAATAGTATAATTATAATTTTTATTGTTAGTATTCATTACATATTACAGTGAATGCTAATATCTTAATAAACATCTCAGAAAATTACCAAACTAATAGTCAGAACCTAGTTTAAACATTTATGAGTAGTATTATCATCTAGCATCTATTGATTACTTAAACTTAATAATAGATGGTTTTAGAGCATGTACAGGGAATAGATTATTGCTCCTTTTGAAGATGTTGATTATAAGCTATAAAATTCAATTTATTCATCAAAATTATCAGATTATACACACTATAATGTATATTTTTGCATCGTTAGGTTATACAACATATTAATCATGTATTTTACTTTTATAGGAATAAAAATACTATTACAAATGTCATTCTGTTTACAGAAAACTATTTATATTTATTTCTGTATAAATCAACTTATAGAAGGATTTCACTCAGTGGATACTAAAAGTATACACTCTGATCATTCTAAAGAATATTAAACATCAAAACAAAATTAATTTCTATTATATGTTCATATACTTAAATATATAATAAAATACAGAAGATGTTCAACATTCATATAATAATTTTTATCTTTATCTTTTTTTTAAAAAAAATAATACCTATGCCTCCGCCTATTAATCTTAAAAGTTTCAGGATAAATAATCAGTTAATAAAAATCCAAAATAAATATTTAGTTATTATTTTTAAGCTGCATAATTGTTCGTTTAAATTTTTATTTTGTATGTATACTACTCTTAATTAATCAGTATTATTCTTTTTTTAGATATACATGTACATATACACCTGAAAAAAACCCAGTTTCACTCAGGACTCGAAAGTTATAATTAATAAAATGTTGATGTTTGTTTTTATACATATTTATGTAGTTAAAGAAATACAATATAGAATGACAATTTTTATCATTCCAAAATTTTACATAAAATTAACAACTAATAATTATGAAAAACACAATTATATATATATCTTGTGCAATGTGAAGTTTTAATAATTTCTACATAACAATATTTTATTAATGTTTTGTTTTTATTTTATTAATAATAAACATCATATCTGTAGTACTTACCATTAAGTGAAAAAAAAAAATGTAATTGAATTTTATGACCAGTGTAGTCAGGAACTATATATATATATATACTAAAAAGTGAATTGTTTTGAATGCATTTGAAAAATTGTTTATGTTTTAATAGAAGTGAAATTATTGAAAGCTCAGACTGAATGGGGATTTCATAAACACACTGCTGTGTCTTAAGACCAGCAAGTAAATAAATGGACAAAGGCAGAATTGAGATGGTAAGATTATAGTTTACTACGAATAATTTTAACTATATACATCGCCTATGCCTGCATATAATAACCCTAGTCCTGCTTTGGACTTACAGAGGCAGGAGTCTCTGACTAATAATTAAAACTCAGAACCATTAGATCAGGTTATGGAGGTTTATATACCCCTCAAGACTTCTGGAGTCTTTTACATTCCTAACCATATATGGTGTTTTCACATATACGCAGTGTTTTTACATTTCTCACCATATATGGTATTTTACACAGTTTTCTGACCCTATAAGGTCAGCTGGGCTTTCTATGATTTAACAACATTATAATTTTAGACAATCGTTATACATAATTGCTATACAATTCTTATTTTACATATTCATTATATATGTATTATAGTTATTACTTTTATTCTACATTTATTATTGTACTTTTATTATTATACAATTATTATTATTATTTTACATACTCTTCTTATTATACAATTATTAATTCTTATTTTACATATTCATTATACATTACAGTCATCAGTTTTATTCTACACCATTGTACTCTTATTATTATACAATTATTATTCTTATTTTACATACTCTTATTATTATACAATTATTCTTATTTACATATTCATTATACATTATATATGTTTATACCTTGACCTTGAATACTGCACACACCTTTATAATAATTAACCATAAGTGCCAACAGCTTATTATCATATGTAAATCACATCACCTCAGTCCTCATCTATTTTCAATTAAGTATTAGATTCTATTTATTATCTAATTGTATTGTTGTCTTGCTGATATTCTATTAGTTTGTTTAAGAACGAAGCTATCTACATGATTTGATTATAATAATTACTAGAGAATTTAGTTAAATAATTTATTATTAAATACAAAAATAAAAAAATTAATTTAAATATATAAAAAATTAATAACTTACTAATCCAATGTATGAAGAAACACTGTTTTCATTTATTTCAAAATTATAAAAATGTGATGAAAATTGTGGATTATTATCATTTATATCAATCAATGTAATCCTTACATCAATGCTGTTAAATATGCTATGAACATCAGACATAGTTTCGTTTGCTATAACCTGAAAACAAAAATTATGCATATATATATATACAACATCAAGCAAAATAACAATGCATGTTGTGTTAGCTTTTCATGGTGATAGTATATATCACAAAAATGAAAATACATATGATTCTAATCATTGTAATTTTTTCCTTCTACAGATAGAATCCAAGAATTTAATATGAATAACTGATAGAAAATTGGTATGAGTTTCATTTATATATATTATTTATTGTTGATTATTAGAACAAATGATTCAGCTTGGGGTTGTCAATTTTAATTCGTGATTATCTAGAAATATCATTGTTGGACATATTTCTCTAGTTATTATATAAAAATTTCCTACTTGTTCATTTGTTTTTCATATATATAAAAGATATATTTTGCAGGTTCATCTGTGTTAAAAAATTTTAAATATTGATATACCGACGTTTTGACTTGATCACACAAGTCAACCGGGTGATAAAAGGTAGAAAGATGATTGTAGAAGCGTTACAATCACTGATTTGAAAAAACGTTAAAGTTCCACCAATAGCAAAAATGTTAAATTAAGAATGTTTTTTTAAAAAAATCTTTCCAAATAGGAGGAAGTTTGCATGCATCACCTCGCTTATTGATACAATAATTCAGTTAAACAACACTCATCATCATCAGCACTCTCATTCCATATTATAGATTCAGATCATAAAATTGATTTTTCTAGTACTATGATCATATCCAGATGTGATAATCTCTACCAGTGCAGAGAAGCCATTGAGATACTTAAAGGCCAGATTGTATCAATAAGCGAGATGATACGTGCAAACTTCCTCCTATTTGGAAAGATTTTTTTAAAAAACATTCTTAACATTTTTGCTATTGCACTATAAATTCATCAATACTCCTTCAACACTTTAAGCAAATAACTTTATTTATATATTTTACAGTTTCGACTGTACTAGCAGTCTTCATCAGAACTACAACATAAAAAATTAGACAAATATTATATCAATACAACCAAAATTATTATTCTTCATATTTCCATATAAAAGTAAAATAAAACAAAATAATATAAAGCAAAAACAACTCAATCCAAACCCTTTCAACCAAAATCCTCCCAAATCTTTCAAAAACCCAACACATAAAAATTAAACTACAAAAAATATAATATTAAAATATATATATAATAATAATAAACTAATAATAAAAAAATAACAATAAAAAAAAAAAATAAAAACATTTTAAAATCATTTTTAAATTATTCTTCAAAATGACAAACAAATAAATGTATTTTTGCTATTGGTGAAACTTTAACATTTTTTCAAATCAGTGATTGTAGCACTTCTACAATCATCTTTCTACCTTTTATCACCCAGTAAATGACATGTGTGATCAAGTCGAAATGTCGGTATATCAATATTTAAAATTTTCTAACATGGATGAACCCGCAAAATATGTCTTTTATATATGCAACCCGTGAAAATCTTCGTATCAACATATATATATGTAATAATATTATAATTCGATGTCTGTATTTCTTCAAATCAATACACGTAATCTTACAATTGAATATTTATAAATACAGTAATTAGATATATGTAAAGTAAAACTTTAAAATTTTTATCCACTTAGGAGCTTTCCGCTGTCCTCATAGTCTTTGTCAACTAACACTTTGAAAAGCTAACATTCCCACAATTCCGTGATTTTAATGTTTCAGAAGTATCTTGGTATTGGAAAAAAATTATTTCAACAGCAACAATAAAAAAGAAATGTTGGAATTATTGCCAAAAAAGGAGAATGACATCATGAAATATATGATAGAGTTCTATAATGAATTATGTAGTAATAAAAAATGCAAACACACACAAAAACAAAGTTAATAACTATAATTACTACATCATTTGAATTGCCAAGCATTTTATATGAAGAGATGATTCATGCAATTAAATCTATAAAGAAATAAAAAAACTCCATCAAGTATGAAATTATTATTGATATCCTAAAAAAGGCAGATTTAAAAAATATAAAAATTAATTGGCCCAACTATATAGTAGAATCTGATGATTGGAATAATGAAATAATAATATTGATATTGATAAAGAAAATATTAAAAATTACACTATAAAAAATCTTTATCAAAATAATTAATCCATAGTAGTAAACAATCTATCAAAAGAACAAGCTAAAAAATAGTTTTAACACAATATTGAGAGAAGTTATGGAAAAGACCAATAAATATAATTTCCTATTATGTTTTGCATTGGTAGGAATTTGATTCCATAAGACATTTTTACAATGATTAAAGCTTTAGACCATCAGTATATAAACCCAGGATATTGTCATATTTTGAAAAATATTTATTAAAATGCAACAGCAGTATTTTCTTTATCTCCAAAATTCTTTACAGTAGTTTTACAAAATGTATTTTATGAACTAAACTGAAAAGCTAAGGGAATAACTTTATATGGAGATTATTTAAGACAACATTTTCCAGATGATGTGATTTTGTAAATAATAAACTTCAGAGATTCAGGAAATATTGCAAGAGTTCTCAAATGAAAGTAAAAAAGTTGAAGTAAAAATAAATGCTAAAAAGACAATAATAATAGATTTTTTCAGAAGAATAAAGATGGATAATTATGAATTAGAAATTAACAACTAGCAAAGACTTTGATATGATTATTAATACAGATGGAAATATAATGGATGGAAATTATAGAATTAAACTTGAATGAAGTACTTTTGATAGAAATAACTTAATATTAAAAGGAAATTTATATATGAGTTTGAAAGGGAAGATTTTTTAAGATTTATTTTACCTTTCATTATTTAACAATCTGAGACTTGGAGGACACTTAATAGAAGAGCAATATAAAAACTTAGATCACTCAATGAAGTATTGAGAGATGGATGCTGATAGTAATGAGAAAAAATTGAAAGCAAAGAAATGTGACTGATATCATTGAAAGAAAAGGCTGAAATAGAATTGGTCTGGATATAGTTAAAAGAGACAATAAGAGATGGACTACTGAGATCTTATCAATTCTAAGAGATTGCAAAAATTTTTAAAAGAGACCACATACAATATGGTTGGATGAAATAGGATGATTGTTGGTGTTGTGTAGAGAAGAGATACCATAAATCAAAAAACTATTGAACTTAGTTTATATTCATTGAAAATGATGATAATGACATATGGATTGGACAAAATATCAGAATTACTTATCAAATTACCACTACCTCAATTGTATTGCATAACATGGAAGTGAAATACATAAGTGTAAAATTTTTCTTTTGTAAAAAGGGGATATACATTTAACAAGAAGCTGATATCCTTTATAATCATCTAAGAAAAAATATTCAAGCTATCTAAGTATAAAAAGGATCATATTATTAATATATAACTAGATTAATAATTCTTATCCAAGAGTGATAAATTTATTTGATACTTCAAGATCAAAAGATGATAACTGCATTCATTAAAAATTAAATCAATGCTTAAACATCAATGTATTCAAGTACGAGTGCGTGTGCGGCACAACTGTTCCCAAAAGCTATTAATACAAAATAGCTAACTAAAAATAATAAACTAGCTGAGTGCTTTCAAAGGATCTTGCCTTGTATTAATAGCTTTTGGAAACAGTTGTGCCGCACACGCACTCATACATGAATACATATATTTCCCAAAAGTAAAATTATTTGACTTAATCAATGTTAACTGGAAAAACTAATAAGGCACTGCACAAAAAACTTTCACAACAAATAATTGCAGAAGGTAATCATGTTTCTAAATATCCAAGTGTCTATCATTCACGTTTTTGATTTAACATTGAAAGTTTAATTATTATTATAATAACAAAGAATTCCAGGAAATAGATTCACTAGTGGCTTTATTAAATACTTTAATTCTGCCACTAAAATACAGATTTGACAATCATTAATTACATGGTTCATAATCCATGTCTCTCCACATCTACACAAATCAGTGGCTATTAAATTCCAAAGCAGATCAGTGTAATAATCATGGATTGTGCAAACTCTGTTGATTAAATTCCAATTCAGCAGGGCTTATGAATCTGGAAAAAAGTAATACAGAATTGCATAAAAATTTTATTTTGTACACATTAATATATTTATTGTAGATTCTTAATTGAATGTCTAAAAAAAATTCATCATTTGCTTAAGTACTTGCTATATATTGAGTTAACTAGCACAATAAAAAATGAGGATATGAGTACATTTGGTTATCTATTATTTAATAATAACAATAAGCATTAATTTATAAAAATGGAATTGATGGCATTTTTATATATTCATATACATATGGCAATTAGTTGCATATAATTATAATACATTATATTACAGATAAAGTTAGTATAATCAGCCATAAGGTGTACAGAAATTATAATAAAAACCCAGGGCAGCCTTTTTCATATGTAAATCATCTTTCATCACTTTCAGTGGAGAGAAGTCCTCTCAGCTTCTGGATTCATGTTTACGCAATATAGAATATGCAGAATAAATAGTTACCAGGTATTTACAGAATACACACATTCCTCAGAAAAAACATCTATTCTTCTATTATTGGTTAATTCATTAATTGTCTGCTCAATCTGTTTTCTATTTCTATCTTTACTTGTCTTCTTTAACACATTAACACTTTCTGTTCCAACATACACACACAACACCATCCCCTCCTATTCCCAAGAAACTCTGCAGATTGTTTTATTTTAATTTTCTCTGGAGTAGAAAATATAATCTTTGAGATAAGCTGGAGGTTGGTGTTGATATTGAAGTCTTTTGGTACTTGGATATTCTGTAACACTTGGTTGTGAGTCCATCATATCAGGTTCTTCCTCTGTTTCAGTATCAAGTAATGGTATGAATCTCTGCACAATCTTATTGGATGATTTTTTCAGTTTTGGTTAGGTTTTGCCAACTTTCAGCATTAAGGTCTACATTTGCTTCAACGCAGTTTTTTTCTAATGTGATTTACATGGTGTCTGTAGATAATTCCAATAGAAATTTGCACATCTACAATGTAGTTTGAGATTACTTTCTTTATTAGGCCTTTGATCCACAATTTCCATAAGTTATCTCTTACTGACATCTTTTCTCTAGCAGAGTATTTATTTACTGGAACTTTTCTTGGTTGTTCCTTCTTTGGCAGGAGAATAGACAGTTTGTTTTTCAATTTTTTTCCTATTAATATTTCTGTCAGCAATTTCCTAATGGGAATAGATGACATGATGTGTTGATGCAGCATCGCTATGTTCAGGGCTTCTTTAATGGTTGGGTCACTTAACCTATTTAAAGATAACTTGTCTCTGTCATTCCTTTGATCTGGGATGATAGGGTGGTACTAGTACATCATACTCCCCAATCTTCCAGAAAGACTTTAAATTCTTCTGAAGTAAATCTGGGCCCATTATTGGAAATGAGTAGCTCCAGATAACCATATTACATAAAGATTACTTTAAGAATGTGTATAGTTTCTTTTGTACTCATATTTTTTAAAAATTTATATTCTCCCACATTGAGGATGCATTGATTATTTTAATATTTTGAAATTAGGAAAACTAAATATACAAATAACTATTTTTTAAACTCACTACTATTTAAAAACAACATTAAAAAAGCAGGCAAAATCTCCATACAGTAATGCCACTCATGGATACCAGAAGGTTTGAGCATAAAATCCCTATCTAGTGCCTACTCATCCAATATCCCCAAACTAGTTTGTAGATTGTGGCTTTACTAGATAGGGATTTTATGCACAAGCTTTCTGGCATCCATTGATTATTCTGGCTTGCACTGAGTGGCAGTACTGCATGGAGAGTTTTGACTGTTTTAATAATAGTTATGAGTGAGCATAAGAAATGGTGATCATGCGATGTTTAGTGGTTTAACATCAAAAAAATTGTACAATTATATAAAATAAGGAACAAAAAGGAATATAGAAAAAAGTTGAGTAAATTCTTGAGAATATTTAGAAAATTGAAGGCAAAATGTTTTTTGCATATGTATGATTTTCATATAAATAAGTCAAAAATCTGCAAAATAATTATGCTGGGAAAGTTCAAATTAGCTGACAAAACTAGAAGAGCTATGAATTAATTCTATAAATCATCTCAACTATTATTTTTTAATTAATTGACTATCCTGAAAACATTTCATGTTATAGAAAGTTTGAGTAAAGAGAATAGGTAAAAGTAACAAGATTTGAAATACCCTAGTTACTCTATATGCCTTAAGGCAGACAAAAAAATATATAATAACATATATTTTTATATTGGACTATTTCCATAATCTAATATGAAAATGGAATGTCTTTAGAAAAAATTAACTTTATTTAAATATTCAAAATACATTCAACTGTTAGTAATAGCACATCAAACAGGTTAGTATATGCACTAAAAATGTTTCGAGAGGTATTATTCTCCCCTCTACTTCAGGTGTTGCTGGTCTGACCAATGACAGTACTAGCATGGGATTCGAATCTAGATCCTTAGTTTCTTGAGTATTGAATTTAAGGTAACACACTAACCAACTAAGCCATCCTGCCAAAGGTAACAGCCAGTAGAAATTTCATACACTTATCTATGAGGTTCCTTCTGATTTCTCCACTTTTCCCTAAGAGCAATGTTGATTAGTAGATTCCATACATTATGTATAGTCACACTAAGTTGGCTTATAAGATTTTTTGCCATTGTCATGTGAACAACTTCTTTAAATTTTCTTCTTTGTATCTTTTCTTCTCTATCCAATATTTTTGTATTTTCCCAATTGAACATATTTTTATTGACACATACATTGTTGAATGTATTTGGAATATTTAAATAAAATGAAATTTTTCTAAAGACATTCAATACTTATATTAGAGGATGGAAATAGTCCAATATAAAAATACAAATAGAACATCATCATCACCAACCTTCAGGAAAACAATACTATATATATATTAATTTTTACATTACAGCCATTACCAAATTATTTAGGTATTATTATTAAAAATAAGGTACAATAATTATTTTATAAAATAATATTACTAAAAGTACTTACATTTAATAAAAATTCACTCTGCATTTCTCGATCTAACTTTTGAGAATTTTTTACAGTTATTAAACCATTATTTTGACCAACTTGAAATATTTCAGAATCTTCTTTTAATTCATAAATAAACACTGCATTATCCCCCTACATGAAATGAAAATATAAACAAAAATTCAATAATAACTATTATATGTAATGTTTGGTTTTCCTAAACAATTTACCAAAATGAATATCCATAATTATATATATCAAATTAATTTTTGATAATTAAAAAAATGAATTCTATTATTAGCAAATGTAAATGAAAAACAAATTAAACTAATGTACAGTTTTATTACCCATAAAGGAGAGTCCTATATATATAAATCTAAGTTATACTGTGCTCAAAATATTCTGTCTTCATGCACTTTACTTGTTTATTTATTTTTTTGTTAATTTTTATAAATATAACTGCTGTAGGTTTTTTCAAATTTTAGTATTATTGTACTATCATATATAAAATGCAGAGGCTGTGATATTTCATCATCTAGATGAATTCATTAATTGTTAAATGTTTTCATAAAAAATTCAATTTTTACTAATACTTTCAACTGTTAATAGAAAATACAACATTGCAAATAGTATTATTCTCCTCTCTTCTTTAGATATTACCTGACTAGTGATGGTACTATCATAAGGGATTCAACTGGTAATCTTTAAACTCATGAATCTAAATTTAAGATGATATTCTAAATAATAAGGCTTTTGTCAGACTAGCCTACTTGGTTAGAATATAAATTCAGATTGATGAATGTAAATATTACTGAATCATTTCCCATGTAGCACCACTACCACTGGTTAAATCAGACACACTTCAAGAAGAGAGGATAACTGTACTATTTGAAATGTTGTACCCCATGGTAACCTGTGCATTATTGGTAACAGTTGAACGTATTTGAAAAATTACAAATAAAGTTTGATTTTTTAAAAAAAATTAACAATTTAACTAGATGATGAAAATAAAACAATATATGACTACAAATGCTATATAATACATTACTTTGGGTTATTTATATTTCAGTTTAAGCATAGTATAGAGCCTTGTCTATTATTAATTCAAAAATATATTATTTAAAAATTTATTTTATCCAAACAAAATTTTAAATGGGATCTTTAATTTTTTACAATAAATAAATTATTCAATGTGTTCACTACCTCATTATTGCGCAATTTAAATCAATAATATTATTTATCTTTTTTGCAATTTTTATTACAATTTTATTTATTTCTGTTTCAATCAAAACTGTGGCCTTTATCAGTTATAAATAAAATAAAATTGCTTTAAAAAGTGCAAACAAAATTAAAGGAAAAACAACATTCAGCAAATACCTATAAACTAATAAGCCTAAGTACAGTAGCTAACTTTTTAAATCTAGATAGAGTTTTGATTTACAATGAAATAAAAGATTTGTTCTGGAAATTCAAAAAAATCACTAATCAAAAAAAGTTTTGAAACATGAGATTTCAGATTAATGACATTTAAGTTAGACCAACATTATATTAGTTTAAAAAAAGTTTAAAATACATTTTAAAATAATTCCAGTCTTATGCAATACCAAGTTTCCCCCCCAAAATATCTTCAAAATATATTTTAAAAAAGTTTTTAAATCTGTTACTAAATCACTTAAAAGTTTTTAATGGAAATGTAAACTATCAGGCATTAAGGACAGAAATCTTTGGTTTTACAAACTATTGCTTTTTTTAAAGATGATTTTTCTATTATATAGAAAAACTATTCAAAGATGAATTACCTAATATGTAATTTAAATATTTGCCTTCAAAAATAAAAGCTCTCCAAGTATTACCTTCTTTGATAATTATAACAAAATTGTGATTTGATAATTACTTAATGATCATAATAATATAATCACAACAATTTTGGAATATTTGAGAGTATTTGTCTTGACATAACTTATCCCACATATCTCCAAAGATTCATTAAATGCATTGCCCTGAATTTGGTATAAGCATTATTAAAGCTTATCAACAACAACAAAATAAGTAATACTTTTTACTGTGTTTTAATAATGTAAAATAATTTTTCTAAAATATTGAAAATAATACAAAGAGAAAAACATGGAAAACATATCTACATTTAATATTTGCAATGCTACATACTATTTTTGTATGTGTTTATAATCAAAATTATTAATTTAAATTGAACATACTTTTTATACATGTAAATGAGTAATCATTGGAATATATATAATTTAACATTAAAAAAGCAATAAGTTCAATTTTGCAATAAGAAGTGGTTATTAGAAGCATACACTTCTAAGATTTATTAAAAGATAATTTGGAGATAGCTTTTAATTATATAGGTATATTACTTTGTGTTGCAGATGAGAAATATTTACATTTTGGGTGGATATGTCATGAAAATAATAGCATCTTATAGCTTATAAATGGATAGAAAATCATTGAATTTTTATCCTTCATGAAATAAAAAGACATTTGAAAATATATGTCTAATGTCATCAATAAAATATATTATTTATTTTATCATGAGAGAAATATTTCAAAGAAATACATGAAGGTTTGCAAAATTATTTGCGAGTTGTAAGTGTGATGTACAATCTTTATCACATGAGCTTCAAGGCAAATTTGTTTTAAGAATGTGTTTATAAAATCAAAAGAATGTGTTCTGTAAGTAAAATGATAAGTTTAAAAGATGTAGTATATTCTCTTGAAAATTCTATGAGAGATTGCAATTAGATGAATAATAATAATTAGAACATTATCAGTAATTATTCTCCTTCAGTCTCATTTAAAGATGATGTTGGCTTATTGCTATTGTATGATATATTCATAATACATCCAATGAAGGAAGATGAATCTCAATCAAAATTCTAAAAACCCAAGGGAGAGATTTTAACCTTTCATCTTTTTTATAATGTTATTGAGGTTTATAATAATAATCTGCCAACCCTTCCCATTTTGCATAAATAACATGAATTAAGTAGCATTAAAAGATGGTATACATTCTCTTATAAATATTGTGAATTAAATTTGTTTGAAAATATTTAATTTAAATTCACAATATTTTTGACTGAGTTAGATTTCCTACAATTAGAAAATTTACCTTGCCATCTTGCATAACCTGAATTAAATAGAAATTAAAAATGGTATATATTCTCTTATAAATCTTGCAAATTGAATATGTTTGGGAATATTATATATTTGATCAATTAATATGAGAGAATAAAGAGATTGTTTATAGAAATCCAATCAATAGAAATTTCACTATTTGAAATGATAAGGATGCATGGTTGTTTTCATAAGCGATAGTTATGCTTAAAATTCAATATCAATCATTGTGTCATACATAAATGCTAGTTTTACATCCACAAATGTACAGCACATTTAGTCTGATACTAAAATTTCTGATAATGGTAAAAGAGAATTTATTATCATTGAAATAATTAGAGAGGATTTAAACCAGACTTTCAAGCTCCCTTTAATCATCCACTTCATTTTATACAATTGATATACATGACTATGTACATGAAAGAAAAATAAATGATCTCCAATATATGCATTTTATACTTAACCAGCACTCATCAGTTGGTCCAGATCATCATTTCTGACACACACATATAATCAGTGTTGAGTTTATATTAAGATAGCAAAAATTCAAACTTTAATGGATAGGCTTCAATCTTCTCCACTCTCCAACTCTTCAGCCATCCATATCTAATGATGGCATGTTCAAAGCCATTATTTTCCAATTTTGCTGTGTCATACCCATGTTGACCATAAGTCAACTTGACTTCTCATATGTAGAACTTTAAGCCTGTTTAAATAAACAGAAGAGGGATGGGCAGAATACAGACTGAATATATATTTAAATACATATATAGTATATATATATACTCTAAGCTCGATGTAATTAGAAAGTATTTGAGCCCATACTTTCAAGCTCCATTTAATCATCCACTCTATCTTATACAACCAATGACTAAAGAGCTTGAAAGTCTGGGTTCAAATGCCCTCTAACTACATCAGCTTAAAGTATATATAATATACATGTATTTAAATATTACATATTCAGCCTGTATTCTGCCCATCCCTCTTCTGTGTATTTAAATGGGCTTAAAGTCCTACATATGAAGGGTCAGATTGACTTACAATAAACATGGGTATGACACAACAAAATTGGCAAACAAAGACTTTGAACATGCCATCATTAGATTTTCAATCATATGAATGACTGAAGAGTTGGAGAATGGAGAAGATTGAAGCCTGTCTATTAAAGTTTAAAGATTTGCTATCTTAATATAAATGAGCATCAATATATGATGACTCAGACCAATTGATGAGTGCTGGTTCAGCACAAAATGCATATATTGGAAATCACTTATCTTTTTCACATATATGTGGCCATGTTTATCGATTGTATAAAATAGAATGAATGAATAAAGGGAGCTTGAAAGTTTAAGTTCAAATCCCCTCTAATTACATCTAGTTTAAAGTATATGTATATGTATTTAAATAGTATTGAAATAATTGAAATTTATTATTGTAGAAATGAATATCAACTGCTGCTATAACTTGAAACTAACTGTATAACTTGAATTAAATTGTAAATTATATATAAGTAAATGAAGTCCAAGATTTAGCACCTATAGCAGATGGATAAACCAAAGAAAGGAACTTTGTGTTTTTATTGATTAATAAATTTTTTATTTAAATGTTAATACTTTACTTGTGTAGATTTTATTGTTCTAGAAAAAATAAGTGCAGTCCTACTCACATGAATTAGACCTCACACTGTTGACTAAAGATGAAATTGAATAAATCAAAAGAAATATTTACGCAAATAAATTGGGGTGTTTTAATTACAATTTATATTTTATTGATAGTAGATGTATTAGGTTGACTGATAACCATTAACAAATGAATACAAATGTTAAGATAGATCCAAGATTTAATCCAATTTATTCCAGATTTGAATCATCATTTAATAACATTCAACATAAAGTGACAAAAAGTGATTATCACTTGTTTGAAGTAAATTCCATCCACTGCTTTTTCAAAGATAAAAAAAAGATCACTTAACAAACAAGACATATCAGTTTTCAATTAGTACTGAGAAGCAGCAAATAAATTTAAAAAAATATTTGTCTGTGCTTCTATTCCCTATTCTTCTGTCACCTTTTCCTTCTATCATTTTCTTTACAACAAATGAATTGGTCTGATTTGGAAAATATATAAAACAGTTAAATACACTAGTACAATATGTTTATGTAAACATATATTTTAGATTTGTTCATGTACACATTTTATTATTATTAATATTATTATTGTATTAATATTTAAATTGGATCTTATCTGCCATCTTCTTAGCAGTAAAGACATTGAAATATAATGCAAAGATATCTAAAAATCAAAATAGTGTTTATTTTAAATTAAAATCATTTTAAATATCTGCTATCAAATTTGTCAGATAAATAATTAGGATATTTTATTCACTAAAATTTAGAAATGATATAAGGAGTGATACAATAAATGAAAAACCAGATTTAAATCTAAGGACTCTCTTGATCAATATGTTTTATGCAAATTATTCAAACAAAAAATAGTTTTTTGTTCAATAAAAATCTCAAACAATAGCTCAGAAACAGGGGGAAGCAATGGTGAATAATGAACTGGAGTTTCTTTAAAGGACAAAAGTTTTCACTAGTCTACAATACTAATGCACAAAAATTGATAACATTTTAAGTAAACCTAATGATTTGACCTATCTGATTATTTTATACATGTATACACTTAATACAAACATTACTCAGCTTAAAAATTACACATACAAGCAAACACCTAATATTATTTTTTTAGTCAGACAAAGCACTTCCATTTTTAAACTAAAACATCACTGCTTCTTAATTATATATTTACATTTTATAAACAAGTTTGTTTCTTAATAAATTAATTTTTTTATTAGTTCCTCTTTCTGTATTATATAAGTGTATATATGCAAGCATAAATAATTTTTATTTCATTATCATAAAGTTTTTTCTAAATAATTAGATTTTAAATACACTGCTGTTTCTGATTATATATATGTGCATACATATTGTAACCGGACCACCATACAACCCCTTTATTACCTTGGTTGTAACAATTTCCTGATGAGCATGTTGCAGGAAGGAACTATCAATCGGTATTTCCCATGCAGAAATTAACCGCCCCTACAACAATATTTCCTGCTCATCAGAGAATGTAGCACCATAGAGACTGGAAGCATCTAGACATTTCTGTGTTTGGTTTTCCAAACGATGCCACTAGAGTTCCATCTCACTACAACCTGACTTACTTAGGTCTAGTTATGCCAGACATAGCTCAGGAGACATGAGATTCTTGTGAACAAGTGCACTGAATGATGAGTGATGCAATAACAAAAAAAAAATAGAATTGAACAACTGGATAACAAATTAATTTTAAGTAACAATAATTTTATTTAATAACAGGTTTAAATAAATGTCCATCAAACAAAGTATTTCATTGACAGTCCCTTGTATCCCTTCAGCTTACTTCCAATAACATTTTTATATGACTTAAAAATGTAATCTGTTGAGAGTATAATAAAGTCCTTCTTTCAATAGTTCTTTAACAGTTTACATCTTTAATCATTTAGTTAACTAAAGAGAAGAGTGTGATATATTAAGACAACAGAGATAATAACGAATACAACTGATAGCATTTAATTCAGAGTTCCACTTAATTCAACAAATTTTCATTTACAGTCCATTGTGTATCTTGGTATACATCCAATAGTAGGGCAATATGAATTAAAGAATGCAAGTTTTTTAACAATTTGCGTTTTACATCTAATTCAGAGTTCCACTTAATTTTAAGTTAGTTAATGCATATTACATATATTTTATTCATGGTTATCCAAATCCAGGTTTGAATCCATACTATATGCACATTTATCCTAGGTTCACTGGTTTGGTATTCTTATTTCTCAACTCGTATGTATATAACATGTTTTAATTCTGTGTTTAAATTACTTTTTTCAGAGTTTTCAGATAATAAATAAAATCCTTTTAAAAACAACAGAAAAAAAAAAGATTTTCTCAATCTTTCAACTTATTTAAGGACATAGTTCATTATACACATATACCATTAACTTTTATTGACATACTAGCTCATATTTAAATGTTTGAATTTGTTCATTATATAGTATAATTCTACTAAATACATTCATTTTGAATGTATACCTTCATTTTGATATTTTCCAATTTTATCTAAATTATAAATATGTTATTATAATTTAATTAATTATAGTTATGTGTAATATTTTTATACAATCAATAGGCAGGTGAGCATTTGTAATTTTATTTGGTTACTCTAATATCTATCATAAATATTGTTGTTTGGTCTGCCACAGAGGTATGTTACCAGATATAAGTTGATCTGTAGTTTCATTTATAATTTATCAATAATAAATGTATTTTCATGTAGCTACATTTATTTATAATTTTAGTTTCATTTATAATTTATCAATAATAAACGTATTTTCATACAGCTACATTTATTCATAATTTTAGTTTCATTTATAATTTATCAATAATAAACATATCTTCATATAGCTACATTTATTCATAGTTTTCTTTAAGAAAGGCGTTTTGTCTTGTCTTTTATAAACACACATAGTATCGAATATTTTATAAAGTCATTACCTTCATTTTATCCAGTTTGTTCCTTCATATCCATGATGTGACTGCATTCAAAAGGAGGGTTGTATTTCAGCTGAATGGCATTATTTCCTTTCTATGATGTTTATCAAGGCAAATCTTGGAGACACATGGCTTTTGGATGTAGAGAGAAAGCTGTTACTGTTTAGCCTTCCATCGTTATGTTTTCCTTAATAATGTTTTCTTTTTCCATCCTTAACAGTGGTTCTTTAACTGTTCTGAAAATCTTTTTTCAAATTAAAATCTTTTTCAAAAATCTTCTTTAAAATCTAATTTAAAAATATCTCTACAAAATCTCTTTGAAAAACTGCTCTGAAAATCTTTTTTCAAATTATTTATATTCTCCTCCCTGGATTGATTAAGCAGCATTTCCCACTGTATCGGATTTGTTATACAGCTCTCATTTAAACCCGAGTGCTTTTTTCTTCTTAAGGATTGGATAATCTACTTTTAGCAGGATAGATAACAGATCATAAGGATTAGCCATGGTTTCTAATTTATTAAGACTGCCTCAAGCTATTATCACACTTTATACAACAACATCATTCCAAAAATTAAAAATGTAATATTTTTAATAAATGCCAGCTTTTATTTATATCATAATTTAAAACTATAAAATCAATAATCATTTATCTTTATTATTTTCTTTTCTCGTTTATAGAAAATAATGATTTTTTTTCTTAGATTGATGAATCTTAATAAAGATTTGTACTTTTTTTTTAATTGCAGATTTAAACGTATTTGTTGTCTTTTTTCTTTTTAATTTGACCAAATCATGCTAGTCTTTTTAAATGGGGGGGGGGTGATCTTTTGAATACATACGTGGAACAGTATATCTGTTTCAATATATACTTTATTATATTAACTATAATTTTATTTGTTTTATTTTATAGATAAATATGATACTTGTGATAATATAAATCTACATATTCATATTTATTCTGAATAATTTACCTTTGACACTATTAATAATTTGAACATTTTATTTTATTTTTGCTGTGAGAGGAAAGAGAGAGGAGAATATAATAAAATTTTTGGCCTAGGATCATAAATAAAACAAATCTGGTTTTGATTTATTGTCATAATTTAACAAACATTTCACAATAGTATACTAAATAAATTTTTAAAATTGATTTTAATTCAAAGCATACATTTTATTTTGAATTAAATGAAAATTGAAAATAAAAAACTACAACAAGTAATGATATTTGATAATTATTATATTTTGGAAGGGGGAACAAAATAGAGATACCAATGTATGTGAACATCTACATTCAACTTTGTTTGTTTCTTTAAAACACTATTTCAACATTACAAAATAATATTAAAATTGCTAATTGATAAATATAAAATTCAGCATACTTTACATATGTAAAATATAGTTTAAAAATAGAGAAGAAAGTAAAAGACAAAAATGACATTTTCTTGTATTACAATTAATTTTTTTTTTTAGAAATTAATTTAAAAATAAATTTTGCATAAACATAAAACGTGTAATTTCAATTTTAACCTTCTTTTAATTTGTTGTCATTTCAAAGCTAGCCATTTCATTTTTATTTGGATTGTTTTTGTTTGTTTTTTTACCTTATTGCAATTTGTATTGAATAATAAATTTTTTTCTTAAATGAACAATAAAAAACTTATAGCTGATAATTCTTTTGGCCTTTAGTATTACTGTTTTTGTAAAGGTTGATATCACTTTATAAATAACCATATTTTACCCCCTCCTCTTTTTTTCAAAACCAAATAAGAAATTTAAAAGACAAATAAGAATAAAAAATACACACAAACCTGACAATTAATAACTTCTTTCATATACACTTTAATGCAAAAAATAATAAAACTTCTTTATTTTCCTGACAGTTTCGACTGTCCAGCAGTCTTCATCAAAGCTTTCTCAAATTATGACTAGAGATTTTGGATGGAAAAGAATTTTGATATAATATAAAGATAATAAAAAATTTAGGTATATAAAAAAATCAGAAGAGAGAGCTGCTAATAATTTAAAGAGGGAGGGGGGTACTAAAAGTTTAATGGTAGTTTTTAAAGTTTGATTGTAACAGTTGAGATCAGGAGATATAGTTTTTAAAGTTTGATTGTAACAGTTGAGATCAGGAGATATAATGATGAGTTTAAAAAATAGTTTAAAAAAATGGTTTAAAAGTGTATTTAAAATAAAATAATAATATTATAGGTTAAAATAGATTATAAATTATTGAATGAATAAGTTAATAAAATGGATAATAATAAAAAAATAATAAAAATATAAAAAATATTAAGTTAAAGTGGAGTATTTAAAGAGTAATAAAAATAAAATAAATAAAGAATAAAAATTTAGTTATAAAATAGGAAGAATGAGGTACTATTAATATAAGTGTAAATTTAAAGAGGGGGATACTTAAAGTATAATGGTAAAAAAAATGTTTAAAATTTGAATTTAGCATTAAGGTTAGGAGATATTAAAGGTGCTTAGAATTACATTATAAATTAAAATAGATTATAAGTTATTGAATGATTGTTAGTAAAGTGAATAATAATAATGTGAAATATCAAAGATATTAGTTATATATTATGAGAATAAGATAAAATAAATAATAAAAATATAATACATATGTATGTGTATATATATATATATGTGTATGTGTGTATATACATGTATGTGTATATGTATAGGAAATATTTTGATTAATAAATATAGAAGATTAAAAAGGGTAAGAAATGAATAATAATAATGTAAAATAAAAGAAGATGTATATAAAATATATGTTCATGTACATTTATATTCATATGTTTGTATTATGTTGTAGTTCTGAAGAAGATAGCTGGGGCAATCGAAACTATACATTGTAGAAAAGGATGGAAAATAAAGCATTGTAAAAGTAGTAAAATGCTTTTCAATTGAGTATTATATGGTATATATTTGGCAATGCAATAGGAAAGAGTAGTTATTATTGTCCACATTAACTATCTATTTTCAACTTTTAAAATATAACTTGTTCAAAACAATATATATCAATTTTACAAATACTAAATATTTTTTTAAATTTTAGATATGGTATTATTAGAAATTATAAAATCCAATGATAAAATTACCTCATCTTTATCCACAGCTTTCAATATTGCTACTATAGAGCCTTCTGAAGCATGTTCTTGGATGACAACACTGATATTGTTTTCTGCAAATTCTGGTAAGTTATCATTGATATCACGAACTTTAATTAGAATAGTAGCATAGTTCATTAATATCATATCTTCACTAAAAATATCTGGCTAAAAGTTAAATGTTTTAAATGATTATTTGAGTTAAATAATTGTTTGATTTATTTAATAAATAATAATAACAAATAAATATTAAAAATAAAATTAATTTCCTCAAATTTTTATTTTTGAATTGTTGTGGAAATGGTTTTTGTTTTATTTTTTGAATGTTTACATCTTCTAAATAAATTATTAAACAACCTCCATACTTCCACATATTCTTTTTAAAATCATATAAATCAAAATACAATAAAAGACAAATGACCCCCAAGATATATTTCGTGCTCAACCAGCACTCATCAGTTGATCCAGGTCACCATTTTTCATATATATATATGAAGAGTATTTGTCTATAGTAAATTATTACATTTTGATTTATAAGTGTCAAACTTACTCGACCCACAACTTTGACACTATCCACCTCAGATAAATAGAATAACGATTATCACTAATCATTTACTAAACTAGAGATTATTTCTAACACAGATATAAAATTTAAATCTCAGTTAAAGATTAATATATGTGATTTTTTTAAATTTAAGCATATACACACAAAAAGTTATTCACCTTTCTCTTCTATTTTAATCTCTTTAATTACATATAAATATAACAATAATTTGGTTATGGCTAAATTAAAGTTGAGTTTAAAAAGCATTAAAAGAGGGAAGAGATACGCAAGACAGGACTTGGATAAATTGAGACAAATGGAAAAAGAAAAATTTGGTTTAGTATATGAAAATGAATTTAAAAGGATTGTTCAGGATGAGAATGAGTGTTGGAATAGAATTAAAAAAGGATTATTGAAAACAGCAAAAAAAATGAAATAGCTATTATTCATGGATAACTGAAGGTATGTTGGAAAAGATGGAAGTGTGAAAACAATGGAAGAATATAAATACTGAAGAAAGGCAAAAAGCATATAGAAAATTTAATAATGAACTAAGAAGAGAAACAGATTTAGCAAATGAAAAGTGGTTGGAGCAAGAATGTAAAAAGATAGAAAGGCTTCAACAGGTGAAAAGATATGATCTGGTATTTGATAGAATACGAAGTATCACTTGGAAGAAAAAGACATGGGTAGCAAGTGAGATTGCAGATATGAATGAAAGAAGGTTAACTGATAGTAATGATATATTAAAAAGATGGGATGAATATGTTCAGTGTCTGTTTAGTAGAGAAAATAATTTAATTAATTATGAACTTGAAAATGAAGAAGATGTTGAAATAGATGATAGAGGTATGGACATATTTCCAGATGAAAATCACACAAATGGAATGGTAAGGCTGTTGGATTTGATGCAATATCTATAGAAGTTTTTGAGAGAAATGGGAGAATTTACTATGAAGAAAATAGTTGAACTTTGCAATTTGATATATAATAGGAAAGTTTGGCCTGAAGATTTTTTAACAACAATAATGATTCCAATTGCTAGAAAGAAGAAAGCTGCTAAATGTGAAGTGTATAGAACAATAAGTTTGTTGTCTCATGCTTCTAAAGTTTTATTGAGGATTTTAACTCAAAGGATTTATGGGAAGGTAGATTATTATATTGGTGAAGAACAGTTTGGTTTTTGGAAAGAGAAAAGTTCAAGAGATGCTATTGATATAGTTAGGACAATTGTGGAATGATATATTGAAAAAAGTAAAAAAAAATGGTATATGTTTTGTGGATTTAAAAAAGGCATTTGATAAAATAGTCTGGGATAAAGTGATGTCCATCTTAAGAGATAAAGGAGTATTTTAGAAAGAAAGATGTTTGATTTGGACTATGTATATTGGTCAAAGGATATGAGTTAGATTTGGGAGTAATGAGACTGATGAAGTGAATATGAAAAATGGAGTTAGGCAAGGGTGTAGTATGTCATCTGTTCTGTTTAATATTTATTTAGAAGATATGCTAAATTATTTGGACTGTGGAGGATCAATTGTTGGAGGGAGAGTAATAAAGTGTATAAGATTTGCAGCTGATATGGATCTTCTTGCTGAGGAGGAAAAGAATATTCATAATATATTGACTAAATTGGAAGAAGAATGTATGGCATATGGAATGAAGATTAATATTGAACAAAACTAAGGGTTTATGGATAGGGAGAGATGCAAAAAGACTGCAAATTGGAATCCATGATGACATGGTTCAACAGATGAAGGAATTTAGATAACTGGGTAGTTGGTTGAGTGAGGATGGAAGAAGTGAAGATGAAGTTAAAAGAAGAATAGCACTGGCAAAGGAGATATTTGTGAAGAGAAAGAAGATATTTTGTGGACCTTTGGAAAGAGAATTAAGGAAGAGATTAATTAAATGTTATGTGTGGAGTGTATTAATATATAGTTGTGAGACAGGGACAGTGAGTAATAGAATTAAAAAACAATTGGAAGCTTTTAAGATGTGAACATGGAAAAAAATGGAAAAATCAGTTGGATGAGTAAAATAACAAATGAAGAAGTTTTGAAAAGAGCAAATGGGGAAAGAAGATTGATTGAGAATATCAGAGGGAGAGAAAGAAAAACTGGATCGGACAGATATTGAGATTGAGATTATAGTTTAATGAAAGATGTTTTGGAAAAAATGGGGGTGGAAATAAAAAGAAAGGAGGGAAGAAATTGACATTATTGGATGATATAAGAGATGGGAAGACATATAGAATTGAAGAAATGGGTAAGGAAGAGAATGGAATGGATGTTGTGACTACTACTCTCTGGACCTGTCTATTGGACAGAATACTATTGATTGATAATAAAAAAATTAATAAATATAATGGTAATTAACTATTATATACAGTCTTTCAATCTACATAGGTACTTTCGGTTAATTCCTTAACTCTCCTCAATTGCCATTAAATTCAAAAAACATAATGGAAACAAACATCACCAATTCAAATCTCATGAATTCCAAATTTTAATGTTAGCAGCTTGTTTATTAATTATTTTACTTCTATTTAGTAAAACTGTGTCCTTAATTTTTTTTTTTATTATGGTTTCTCTCTTCATAAAGAATCTTAATACTTTCAATATCAAATTTAAATTTATATTTACATGGCCTTTCATGATCCAAGAAAACTGAAACAGTCATTAAATTATTATTACTTTTACTTTTCACATGCTTATATAATAATTCATGCTCCTTTAATCTTTTTTCAATATTGCACCTCAATTCACCTATATATGATAACATACACCCACAAAAAATTTGATACACAACATTATTTTTCTGCTTGACAGCTATGACATTTTTAGAATTATTCACTAACTTATTTATTAACATTATTTGCAACACAAAATGAAATATTAACATAACCTTATATATATATCTTTAAAAAATTTCACTTGAGTATTTGAAATATATAGATGTCCATTTGTTATTATGAATTTTCAACTCCTTTAAAACCTTATAACTCTTTTAAATTGACAAAAAGTATTGTTAATCTGTTCAATCTTATAACCAACTTCAAACAATTCCTTGGAAATATCTCACTTTTTTAAAATTTATTACACTGTAATGACATAATTTTTCATTATGAAATAAAAAAATCTAAAACTTGACATCTCATGCATAATTGGTACTTTTGATTTACAATTTATATATCCCCTTTTTTGAAATAGTTTGATTATTAATTAATAACTTAATATACTATTATCTCTTGTAAGGAATTAAATCCAAATATTTAATACATCTGTACTGTTCCTATTCAATAGTCCATTTCAAGCCATTCAAATTATTTAACTCCTTTACAAGCAAATTTATAGTATTGATATTTTCACAAACAAAAACATCACCCATAAACCTTTTGTAAATTTTAATATCTTTAAAAGTTCACATATCTAAAATATTACTTTCATATGTAGACAAAACAAAATTGCAAACTTGTACAACAACAGGCAGACCCATAGATCAATCAATAGACATTTTACAATATCCACCTTCAAAAGAAGCATGTTATCATCAAATTTTTTTAAAGAATCAATAACAAATTTTACAATATTTACAAACACCTTTACTTTTTAATGCATGTTTAATTATTTTTATGGAATTCATTCTATCAATAGAATTATATATTTCTGTCACATCTAACGAAGCAATAACATCACCCTCATTAATCACTATATTTTTAATTCTATCTACAAAATCAAAAGATGAAGCAATAGTATTTTTCCCAAATCCTAAAAACTCTTGTAACAGCTTACCAATATATTTAGAAGTTTGATATATAAATGAACCACTAAAATTAATCATAATTCGCAAAGGAATACCTTTTATGTAACTTTATATTTGCAAAAATATGAGGACATATAGCTCAGGAAGAATATATCTTATAGAATACATTATTACTTAAAGCCTTATTCTTAACTTTTTTAAACTATTTTTTAATAAATTTTATTCTCTAACCATCCATATTATGTTCTTCAATCAAAAAGAAAACACATTTATCCATTTGCACTTTAACTTTCTCAATATATTGACATTGATTTAAAGGAGTTGAAGATTGATAATAAAAAATGGATACCTATTCCATATATTTCAAATGCTCAAGTGAAATTTTTTAAGGATATATATAAAGAATGTTTCATTTTTTTTGTCAAATAATTTATTATAATTATGTTATTACATTAGCAGTTATGATATTCTAATATATAGTTTTAAATTTAATTGTCCAGGCTGATTATGTTATCTTTTAATCATCAGTCTCTTTATCTCTTTGCCATTGGCGCAGTTGCTGTGTAGATTTTTGGGATATATTTTATGTGATATGATTTCATATTCCTTCATTTGGAATTGTCAGACTTTAGCCTTTTATTCTTTTCCCTTTTAGGAACATCCTCCCATTAATTGGAGACATGGTGAGTCTAAATCCAACATGTCCCATGTCATAGAGAAAATGATCTCAAAGATTATCAATTCATCTCTTGTTTTTATCTGTTTCATTTTTTTCCGCATAAAGGCAATAGGATCAAATTTATCAAGTTTAAACACTAGCTTACATCTAGTAAGCCATGTCAAATGATCTAGAATTAGCATCAGTCTAATTTCTGGGAATGATCCCTTTCTGATACTGTCTTTCCGATTAGATAATTTAGCTTTATCTACCTTAATCCAACTCATTAATATTTTTTGAGCTGCATTAGCTGAACACATCCAAACCTGAAATGTTTTCATCTTCTCTTTTACAAATTGTGCAGATTGATTCAATTCATGAGTACCCTCTTTTATTAATGAAAAACTCATTGGTAGATAATGCATTGACATTGATTTTATTAGATAATCCAGGTGACCTTTTAATTCAGTGAACTTCATACCGAAGGTCTGCCAGTATGTTAACTTGTTTTGGAATGTGTCTTTATCAATTATTATCCATTTTGTGAGATCATTTCATTGAAGACCCAGTCAATTTTTTCTCTGTGTTGGTGCAGGCTAGTTCGTTAGAATAAAGAGTTTAGAGATTTCTTCATTCTCTTGATTAATTTTTAATTTATGAAAAAAATTACAAGACTTTTGGAACCATAAGGTAGATATGTCATGAAGACACATTCCATTAATGGCCCTGGGCTGTTGCATCTGTCTGTAGTCTATTTCTACTGCTTTCTTCCTCCAGAACAACCTAGAACATAGGGAAGCAATCCTTAATATGAAGCATTTGGTAGGTTTAATCACAAGAAGATAGTACTTTATCTGAAGCATTTGGTGGGTTTAATCACAAGAAGATAGTACTTTATCTTGGTCAACACCATCATATTTAGAAGTGTGCCCTTGCCATAAATGGAAAGATATATTCCAGATAAAGAAGTAGTTATCTTTTTAGTTACTTCTAGCAGGGATTGTTGGATATTGCTCTCATTGAGACTGATGACAAAGTGTATTGGGAAGCCGAAGAATTTCTGCAGCTTGGCCACAAATCTCGAGGTAACCATTTGTTCCAAGATCAATTTCCAAGCCACAGACTTGCTCAGATTAAATTTGAGGCCATAAGATTTTGAGTATTCATCTCAGTCTTAGTATGTGTTTTTCAGATGGGAGAATCAATAGTAAATCATCCATGTAGGACAGATGTTTAACTATTTTCTTAATTGGATGAATATACAGATCTGGGAAATTTGTTTCAATACTTTCAAGAAGAGAGTTTATGTATACAATGAACAGGTGAACAGGAGAGCTCTCAGTGGAGAGCCTTGTGGGATAAAAAAAAGGCTTAAATCCCAGGGCAACCTTTCCATTGAGTGTCAGTAAAATTTCCCTGTTCATCAGAAGGTTCTCTATGATTGTGATAAACACCTTGGAAACTGAGTATCTGGTTAGGATTTCAAGCAGGGTATTTATTCTGAGTCAAATACTGCCAAGATATCTACTACTTGAATAACAATCAAACCAGCCTTTCTTGATTGTTCTGATGTAATCAATTGTAAGATTAAGTTGGGAAACCGTGTCCACAGTCGAGGTACCATTCTTGGCAAACTGCAAAGATGATATATGCTTGTATATAATTTCATGTATGTGATTCTTTGATTAATCCCTTGATCAATACTGGGGTCATTGACATCGGTCTCAAATAATTAATATCTGTGGGGACACCATGCTTTTTCACAAAAGGCACCAGCGAGATTGGATAAAGGCTTTGTATATCCCTGAATCCCTTAGAGTTTGTCAATCATGTTTTTAATTATTGGAATGGTGAAATGACTGAGGTGCAGGAACATGAATTTAGGCACTGCATGTGATCCCGGGTGCATCCTATCAGGAATGGTTTTGACTTTTGGAGAATCTTTGCTTCTGTAATCCCATGTAGACCATCACTTTTTACACTGTAATCATGTCTTACTTGTTATGCTGTACCTTTCTGTAATTTCTCTTTAAAGTGATGATGAATTTTCATCAAAATTGTGGTGCCTATATAAAATTGCCCACCAATAAAGAGGGATGCCGGTGTAATTAATTGCCAACCGCCCACTCAATATAGATTTTTGTCCAGCAGTGGCAGTTGGCAAGAAAAATTTTTGTCCTTTTGATTGCAATAAATTGTGCTAGTGCCCTTTCTGTATCTTTGTATTTTTCTTTCAATTCTAAAATTAATTTTGTGTTTCCCATTATATTTGGGTCTGAATTCATCCTATTTTGTATATTGTTTAAATCTTGCATGAGAATGACTGGTCCTTTTTGGTTTCTTGTTTAAAATTCAATGATCGATCTTATTATTTCAATAAATCCGATCCATGCTTCAATTGATGGCGGGCTTAAGATGTTAATTTTCTGGAGATATATATATATCTGAGAAAACTCTGTTGGGGTATGGACTTTGTTAAGCACCCTAATTGTTTTCATAAGTCCATCAGGGTTGGGCAGCACCTTTTACTTCGATCCAGACCTTCAAGGCCAGGTAATCTGAGAAGACCAGATGTCTCAATTAAAAAATGAAGGTCTGAGGTATAATATAACAGATCGATGAATGTTTTACTTCTTTTGGTATAGAAGGAATATGCGCCAGAGGGGAAAAAACCCTAGCACACATAAATCCCCTATTAATTAAATGGATATATTTTTTATTAAATGTTTCATACAGTAAATTAAAATCCCCAAAGAGGATGGCCGGCCCTGGGCAGGAGGAAATCACCATGTTGATCTTGCATATTACTTTTAGAATTACTAACTCTTTATTCTACAGATATAGATAAATAATATGAAGTGTAATGTTTTCGGTCTTTACATTTAGGATAAGACAATTACAGTCAGTGGATATTAATTTAAATTCAGAGGCCCCAAATTTTTATTAATCCCCCCCCCTCAGCTGCTGCTGATCCTATATGAAAATTGATGTATCCAAAAGGTTCAAGTATTTGGCCAATTCTGAGAACCATGTTGGCATGAATTTTCATTTCTGATAAACAGACAATATTTGGTGTTTCCTTGATTAGCCATTTTTGATAGCAAAGGCTCTGTTGGTTGAATTCAAAGCCCTTACATTTATTCCCACTATCATTTTAATCTTAATTAAATTACTTCCCAGCATTGGCACTTCCTTTCTGACCACCAACCACTATTTTCTAGTTCAAATTTCACATAAATGTTTTTATGATTAGGGTCAGCAGTAAGATGACCACCAATAGACTAGTTGATTGATTCATTTTTTGGGAGCAGTGATTCAGTATTACATTATGACATATATCATTAAGTGGGCCATAATTTTTGTTCATAAACATCGCATCCATTATGATGTCCAGAGTGATGAATCCCATTGTGACCCATCTTCTTGAATTTGGGCTCGGTCTTCATCCGCAGACACTTCATCATTGTGAGATTACAAAATCTTCAATGGATCTGTTGGCATAGCTGAACCTTCAATGAAACTAATCCTTTTAGTTAATTTTTTTCCAGGCCTATTTCTCCCTTGTCCACTATGTCATTTTCCATTTCAAGTTCTTCTGTCGAAGAAGTTGATGATGGATCTTCACGCTCATTATTTTCTGTATTTATTGATTTGTTTTCTTTATTTCTTCTTGCAGTGAGTCTAGGCCTCTTCTTTTGATTTTGATCATCCTTGGGTTCTCTATCCACAGAAATCATATTCTGATCACTGGATGCATCAGATATTTCAAGTGAGTTTATATGAAACTTCAGAATCTTGTTTTCTGTCTACCATTCTCTTGGTTTCCCTTTTTTTGCGACCATGTTTGCTTTCTTTCAGTGGAGTGGGGCAGAACTCACAAATGGACATCCCAAGCTTGGAGTTATTTCTTCATTCTAGTCTGAGTCATCTGTTGTGACATAAATTTGTATCTGCAGAATTGTTAATAAATAGTTCAGGTTGATTATTAGATGCCATGCTTTCATTTCTTTCCCATATTGATTATGTTATGTTTTGAATATTTGTAGAAATTGAGGATGTATCTGGTATCAATTCAGGATCATTTCTGTTTATTTCAGAGTTTTTATTATGATAGTTACAACTATAAAAATGGGAATTTCTTGTCTCCACATCTTATACATATTTTCCTTGGGCAATCATGAATGAGATAATCCCATCACTTGCATAAAAAACATTCAGGTGCTACTCTTCGAAATGATATAATAAGTGGTGGCTCCTACACCATAAAAATCGTGAGTATTTCATATGGTGTAACTCCCTTTTTTAATGCTATTGTAAATGTTGCTGTGTTGGAGAGAACGTGGTTTTGCCCTTTTTTCTTTGATATAATTGAATCTAGATACACACCTATAGGGATTTAATAGTTTTGTAAATCATTTGATGGAAGATCAATAAAACAATTTTTTACTGATCCATAAACAATCAATGGTCTGTCAATGTCTATTTGACAAAAACAGAGATTTCCCAAAGTTCGATAATTGTTCATGAAAATTATGATGTTTTCAATTTAAGACTCATGGTTTTGTAGTTGAGATAAAAGGTGGCTGCAAGGGTCTAGGTGCAGTGCTCTCAGATCCAAGGCTCCTCACTGATGAAGGCCACAAACCAGAAACTAGTCCAGGGATACTGGATGAGTAGACACTAGATGGGGATTTTATGCACAAGCCTTCTGGCATAAATTGATTACTTTGGCTTGCACTGAGTGGCAATACATATAGAGAGTTTTTGCCTGTCTGATGAATAGATTAGCATTGAAGCAACAAAGTGAGCATTTTTTGCAAATTTGTTAAAAACTGATTCTTCAGGAATTTAACTTTTGAATTATTGTAGTAATATATACAGACTTACTTGCTTTAATGAATAAATTTATATTCTCTGTGATACCTATTTCATAACCACAAGTTATTTATGGTCATGATAAAATATTAATTCTATGAATAATCCACAAAGTACAAAGGTCTCTGTGAAACAGATAGATATGTTGCAAAATATAATGGTAAAGAAATATTATGCAATTAATACTATTTTAGAAATAAGAATATAGAAAGGTCTGTGAGTTTGAAAGCTACATTGGTAGACACAGCAATTATATATAGGCATGTATGATAACTAGAAAATATGATGAACAAATAGAAATCATGTATAAATGTTTATATCTTCAACTAAGAAATTGGTTGAGTTTTCTTGAAAGAAGGATGTATGCAAATTCGAATCCTCAATTTTTTTTATTTACACTCAATAAGTTACAAAAAAACTTTAAATATGATTTATGAATTTTCAAAGTCATGTAAAGATTCCATATATGTACTTAAAAAAAGTAATATCATCCTGTTCTATTATGTGATATAAAATTAATATTCTCTTAAAATTCATATAAAAATTTGTATAAAAACAATATTACAATTTAGGTACTATCAAAGTGACATTGATTTTTTACATCTGTGTTTTTAAGGCTGCTTCATGATGTGATATTCCAGCCATCTCACTGCTGACCCTACTATTATTTTTCTGCCATAATTCTTTCTGAAAATTATTATATGACCAACCTAATATTAACTTTTCATTTACATTTCAAGTGATAATTAAGACATAATTTTATCAATAATAATTTTATAATTTTTTTTTTATTTGCTCATTTTCCTTGCTTTCTTGATATTCTCAAGTCTCAGTAAGGATCATACTTAATAATCATCAAAAATGTTTTATCCTCCATCTTATAGATTTAATACTTTAACTAAATATTTAAAAAAAATTTTAAAAATATGTCCTTATGTCTCAAAATCTTTCCAGACTTTCCATTGTATTCTGCTCAGTCAAAACAACAGCAATACACATCTAGATGCTTTGTTGTTGTTGAATGATCCATAAGAAAAAATTGACAATCACATGCATTCCTGTTTAACAGTCAGTTGTTGTCTCTATCATCATGTTTGTTCCTATTTCTTCCCAATACCATATTTCCAATCTATCCTTAACTTTATATAATAAAACATTTGAGATCTTTTCTATTCTTAGCTATAAATGGATACATCAACATATATAGTTGATTATTCTTCAATCAATTCTGAATCCATATTTGCCTTTTATCATCTGTCCATTCACATTACACGTTATTATAAAAGTTAAATACAGTGATAATTTGCATAATCACACACATTTTTTTAAAATAGGAAATCAGTTTGTTTTATCTTAACCAGTTTTAACTAAAGCTTTTAGTCTTATATAAAAATACCTTTCATAAGGGATTCTTATTTTCTAAGAATATATTATAATTTAGCATAAGTGAGTGAGTCAAAGGTTTTACTGAAATCAATTATCCAACATACATCAGCAGTGTTTTCTCTTGTTTATTAATCCTTATTGAAATTATCTTGTAAATCTGAAATTCTTTTAAACTATAAGATTCATAATAAATGTGCAGAATTATTTCTATTTGAATTTTATTTGCATGTGGTACAAGAGATTTTATTGTGGTTTGCACACTCTATTATTAATTTTTCTTTGATATAAGAACACGAATTGATTTCTTTCACTTGTAAACTGTTGAATAGTTTTTCAAAATAATTGGCACATCTTTGTAATCAGTTTATGAAAGTTTTTTTTTTTAAAAAAAATAATAGATCTGATGAGTTACTTTCAATTCTAATGAACTTATCTTTCATAATGACCTCAAGATTGATTTGATTCCATATTCTATTATTGATAATTTTTCTATGTAAGTGATCACATTCAAAAATGTCCCAGTATATGTCTCCATTTTATAATTCCCCTGTACATATATTTTATTTCCATTCAATTGCTCATTAGTATTTTCTTGAATCTATTGAAGATACAATTATTTTTCTTATTTTATAAACTCTCTGAAAGTAAATTGTATTTTTTTTTTACTTAGCATATATTATATTATTCCTAGTCTCTTAATGCTTTTAGGAATTTTATATTCAGTTTCTTCAAAAGATTTTTATTCATTAATTTTGATTTAATAATTGTTTTAGTTATTATTCTTATTTTTTAAAAATTGTGAGAAATAAAAAAATATCTTACTTTAAATAATATTTCTGTAGTGTAATTTCCACTATATCATTCTCATGCAAGATAGGGACTAGTTTCTATCCACTTTTTGTGGACGGATATAATCATAAACATGTGACCAAAGATGCGGAAAAAATATATGATCCCCAAGATGCATATTTCATGCTGAACCAGCACTCGCCAGTTGGCCCAGATCACAATCTCTTACTTAACTGTAATAATTTGCTATCTATATATTTACTGAACAATGGTAAAGATATGTGTAAGAGATTATGGACTGGGCCAACTGACGAGTGCTAGTTCAGCATAAAAAGTGCACTTTGGGGATCATAGATCTTTTTCATATGTCTTTGATTAAATGTTTAAGATTACATCCTTCCACAAGGTGTTAAAAGTGGATAGAAACCAATATCTTCATTGCATAATTGGTGTAGTGAAAATTATATTACAGAAATATTATTCATTATTAACTCTAGTCTGATGAATAGCTAATAAAAATTATTAATATCTTACTTTAAATATTGTACTGATCGCTAGTAAAAATAAATAAGAATTCTTGTCTTCTCTATCAAGTTCAACTTTTGGCAATAAGCAAATGCTGCAAACAAATAATTTTAATTAAAAATGAATCGTAAAAATAGATTAAAAATAATAAAATAATTTTTAAATATTGAATTTATAGATATTTGTTTTATTAATCTTTCAATACAAATAATATCTATAATAATATATTATTTATCATTAAATTTTAATTATGTTATTATAATTTAACCAAAGGTTGTAATGAAACTATCTACAAAAACATCCATAGACTTCTGTTGTTTTCTATTCTAAGAACTATGCAGATCAACTGATAGAATTGGTATCAGACTATTTTGCATCCTAGAAGAAGTCAACTTTTGAAACCCCCTTCTAAAAAAAATGTGCCAAATTCAATTTTTAAGACCAAATATATATATTTTTTAAAAAGTACAAAATTGATTATCTGTCAACAAAAAAACTTTTTGAAAAAAAACTGCAACTTTTACATATCTGTACTGCATCTCATATTGGGCTCTGCATACTGATAGCAACTACTTTGGCTGATGGTAGCATCAGCACTGCTCACTGAGCTGTTAGAAATAATAATCAAAATAAGTTTGATAATAGATATATATTATCATATGCATTTAAAATTCTACTTAAAATATGCTTCAAATATTGCATTTCTATATTTTTTTCAGGTTTTGTGTTTTTTTTTCTTTTGAAATGGTTTTATTTCAATATCACCTCCATTTTCATTTTCATAATATTCTGTATATTTGGTTAACATTTAAGCTTGTTTTTAGTTATACATGTAAGACTTTGACTGCCTTATATTTCTAAATTAAAAAACACCCACATACAAGCAATGAAAGATTATAATTAAAATAATGACTATTGTTCATATTAATAGTTACTTTCTTATTTACATCACTTCAATCAGTAAACTAATAATTATTATAATAGAGATATTGGCTAAAAAAATATCTCATAATATAAAAATGTTTTTAATAAATACAGATACTCATTAACTTGACAAATAAAAAAGGAAATATAATATTTGATTTTGATATTTAAATTTCAATAATAAAAATATTTTTTTTGGGTTAATATTAATGGTACTTTGGTATTAGTCCTGCTATGATGTATTACTCTTATGGCATTTTTGTCCATGAATATTTATTCAAAGTTTAAGTTAACAATGTCATGGCAAACAAAATACTAACATGACTAATCCACGTCAATGATTAGGATATGTACGTAGTGATCTGCAAGATTAAAAAACATACTGCCTGTGATATTTTGTGCTATCACTTTCTTTTGTGCTATCATGTTGTCCATGCTAACACTGTGATCCTTTTACTGAGATTTTTTTCATTCTAGAAGACATTACACAGTTCAGGTTGCCACAGCGACTCTCGTCATTTGTATGTAATTTTTTTTTAAAAAAATTTAAAAATGCATTTCTAGTTCAATGTTACATTTATGTTGTATTTATTTTTACTAAATATTTTAAAATCTTAAATATTTGTTGTTGTTTTTTACAGCCAAAAGTATTTGTTTTTCTTTTGAAATACTTTTTAAAATATTACGTTAAAGTTACAGTTTGTCATTTATTTTTTTTTAGATTGAACATGCGATTTATGAAGCACAAAGTGCTGCAGTATGCAGAAAGAATGTTTTCAATAGCATGTAGTATCATTCAATAAATGCACAACTCATAAGTTCCTGTTTATTTAATTTTTAATGTCATTTTGCTTTTTTCCATAATTAATATATGGATCCATTATTTTTTCATATTATACATGCTATGATGTATTATATTTGGTGATGTATTATTCTAAGTTTGCAACATGTTTAAAATAATGCCTCCACATGGTGTGCAGACAAATATTATTAAGTTTGTCCACACATTACTTGGAAATGTTATTGTAAACATTGCAAACTTAAGAATAATATGTCATCGAAGTAATACATCATAGCAAGATTAATACCAAAGTACCATATTAATATTTACAGAATAATATGTTTAAAATGAAAATGCATCTTTTTATAGTATTCAAACATAGACAATATCTGTTTTCAAAGGTTTATTAAAATGAGCATTTAATAGCAATTCATATCAAATCCAATTAACACATAAATGAAAGCAAATTATTTTGAAATGTGAAAGTAAACATTGCCAAATAACTCAAAGCAGGGCAATGGATGACATAAAAAAACCTAAGAAAGAGAAGTCATTACTTATAAGGCTAATCAAATGACAGATGGTGACAATTCTAGCAATTTCCTTTCTTGTTTTACTTTCTAAAAATTAAAATATATTTTACTTTACAACTAAAAAAATTATATATGTTAAAATAATTATTTTAACAGATAACAAATAAAAGTACTAGTTTCTTTAATCGATAGCTTCTCCACAATAGTCTAGCAAATTTGCTTGTGTATTCATCCATATCACTTGTGGTCTTTTTCTAGGACTTGACATCTTTGAAATCTACTATAAGCTTCTAATTCTCTATCTAATGCCATCTTATTTAGAAACATATTCAGTCTGTTTTCTTTTAAAGCAGCCTCTTAATTATTTCAATATATATCTGCACATTTTTATCCTTCTTTGCTAATCATGGTATCCATTTCTGTATATTTCATTATGCAATGTGAACTCTCTTTATTTCTATTCTATCAAGTTTATAAATCTCAGATTCATAATTAAACATGAATACAGTTTAATTCTGTAAGTAATTTTATTCAGTATGGTTTTATCTATATTAATAATTCAATCAATGTAATTATTATTGTCAACTTCTTCAAATTCTTTATTACTAATCTTTATGTTCCTTTTTACTAAAAATCTATTGAACATTTAATTCTTTAAGCATATTTTTTTTAATCCTATTTTCTTGCTTCTACACAATAGGTTCTTATAATATTCTTTAAAGTTCTGGAGCACATTATTTACAAAAATAAACACATTAACTGCAAAAATCTAGATGGCATAAGTGCTTTTTATTTATTTTCCTAGCTTCCATTTTAATTTGCAAAATATTTACCATTAAATTGTTGGAAAAAGTCTTGGAGATAGAATTGTTTAGTTATATATCTTTATCAATAGTTATTTTCTTATAAACTTGTAAGCAATAAACCATTTCTTATTATTATAAATATTAATTTTCTTATTATAATCATATTGTTTATTCACTGCTACTGCAATTTAAAAAATATTCTTAGAATTTGAAAATTCATAAGTTTATATCTACATACTGCCAAGTTTTAATCATCACAGAATATTTTTCAAATTAAAGGCAAAATAGCAACTCATATATATATATATAGATCCTTTGTATAATTTCTCTTAATGTTTGATGTATTTTATAAGACCACTTTTAAATCCAGTTTATTTTTGATTGAATCCAAATTTTTCTCCAAATTGTAATGTTCCTAATAAAGATCATTTAGAAAAAATTTACAATATCAGTAGATTTGTGTTGTCTAATGCCTTCTTTTTTATCTTCTTTAAATATTTGATATTTCTGCTGTATTGTCCAATCAATTAGTATAGTTTTAATATTAGAACAATTTCTCTATTTCTCCTCCTGCTTCTTTAAAAATATTTAAAATAATTTTGTTTTTTGAAAATTTTCTATTTGTCATCATAAATTTAATTGCATATATTATTTCTTTTAAAATCCTTGAAAGTCCAAATTTTTTATTGCAACTATAAAAACATCTTTGATTTCATATTCTTTATTATATAATTCTTTTTAGAATTCTTTCACACACTTTATAATGTTGTATCTCTTTTTTTAGATATAACCCTAACTATTTTTAGTATTAAAACAATTTTTCTTCCAATATCAAGATAGTTTTATATTTTTGAAAATTTTGTTCCCTTCTGTAGTATTCCTTGTAATTTCATAGTTATATTTCCTTATGTCATTATTATTTTTTTCCATATCATTTTATAGAATTCCAGATATTCAATTCTTCTAGAATTTAGATGGAACAATTTTAAATATTTTCATACTCTTCTTCTTTTCTTCATACATTATCTTATATCAGACAAAAATTTTCTGGTCAATTGATGTTTTATTGTACCAGCTATCTTTATAGCAGTTTTAATACAGAATAGTATTTATTTTCTTATTGATTTTGTTCTAGTATGAGACACATTTAACATTGCCTTTCTTAATAAGCTTTTATTTCTCTAGTTCTGCATTAATACTTATTTTATATCTCATTAATTAGTGATCATTTCCAGTGTTGAATCTTTTAATCACATTATAGTCTTAAAATATTTGTTTTCTATTAGTCAAAACATAAAACAACTTCTTTGAATCTTCATTTGAATGCTTCTATTTCAATTTTCACATTGAATCTTTCCCAAATATGTATAATACTCAAATACAAGTATATTGTCTATACTAAACAATGTAATTAGAAGGGATGTGAACTCAGAATTTCAAGCTCCCCACAGATATCCATCCTATACTATACAACCAATACAACGACCATATACATGTGAAAAAGATAAAGGACCTCCAATATACATATTTTGTGCTGAACCAGCACTCATCAGTTGGTCCAGATCACCATCTCCCACATATATATACAATCAGTGTTCAGTTTATATTAAGATAGAAAATCTACAAACTTTAATCTTCAATCTTCTCTATCCTCTAATTCCTCAGCCATCCATATTAATAAAAATCTGATGATGGAACACTCAAATCCCTTGTTGATGCCAAAATTATTGTCACACCCATGTTGACACTTAAGTCAGTCTGACCTCTCACATATAGGAACTCAACATGTCCATTTAATAGGGCAAAATACAGACTGAATATGTAATGTGCAAATAGAACTATATTGTTTACAATAAATTTAATGTAATTAAAGGGACTTAAACTTGGACTTTCAAGCTCTCCACCATATACTGTACAACTAGTGTACATGACCATATGTGATAAAGATAAATGATCTCTAATATATGCATTTCATGCTGAACCAGCACTCATCAATTGGTCCAGATCACCATCTCCCATACATATGTATAATCAGTGTTCAGTTTATATTAAGAATAGCAAATCTTCAAACTTTAATGGTTAAGCACAAAATATGGATATTAGAGCTCATTTATCTTTTTCACATGAGTGTGGTCATGTGTATAGGTTGTATAGGATAGGGTCAATATTTGTGGGAGTATGAAATTCCGAGTTGCAAATCCCTTCTAATTACATTAAGTTTAATATAGACAATATATTTGTATTTGAATGTTACATATTCAGTCTGTATTCTCCCCATCCCATCCTATACACACGATCACATACATGTGAAAAAGATAAATGATCTCCAATATCCATATTTTGTGCTTATCCATTAAAGTTTGAAGGTTTTCTATCCTTAATATAAACTGAACACTGATTATAGACATGTGCAAAGAAACGGTGATCTGGACCAACTGATAATTGCTGGTACATATATTGGAGATCATTTATTTTTTCACATATTGTCATGTGCACCAGTTGTATAGGATAGGGTGGATAGCTGTGGAGGGGTTGAAAGTCTGAGTTCAAGTCTTTTAATCACATTAAGTTTAGTATAGACAATATACTTATATTTCAATATTGCATATTCAGTCTGCATTCTGCCCATCCCTCTTCTGTGTATTTAAATGGATATATTGAGTTCTTTAAGTCAGGGGTTTGACTGACTTAAAGTCAACATGGGTGTGATAATAATGTTGGCATCAAGAGAAGATTTGAGTGTTCCATCATTAGATTTTGATTGATATGGATGGCTGAAGAGTTGGAAGGTGGAGATAAGTGAATATTAAAATTTGAAGATTTGCTATATTAATATAAACTGAACACTGATTGTATATATGTGTAGGAGATGGTGATTTGAAGCAAGTGATGAGTATTTGTTCAAGCACAAAATACGTATATTGAAGATCTTTTTCACATGTATGTGGTCATATGTACTGAAGATCTTTTTCACATGTATGTTGTCATGTGTATCAGTTGTATAATATAAGGTGAATGGCTGTGGAGAGCTTAAGAGTTTGAGTTCAAGTCCTTTCTAAATATATATTTAAATAAGGCATACTTTATATGGAATTTAATTATAGCGGATTTGAATCCAGACTTTTAAGTTCCCTTCAGCCAACCAAGCTATCTCATATAACCGATACACATGATCATATCTTTAAATGAAGATCATTTATCTTTTTTACATGTGATTAGCTGAAGAGAGCTTGAAAGTCTAGGTTCAAATCTCCTATATATATACAATATACATGCTCACATCCTCTCCCACAAATTTTACAAGTCGTTTCTACTTTCATTTCTGTTTCATAACAATTAATTTACAACAATTTCATTTTTAAATTATTTTTCAATTTTACATTAAAATTGTTCATGACAGTATAAAAATGCTATTTGATTAAAAATCTTCTATTATTGATTGGATTAAAAAAACGTGAAATTTATTTGCTTGAGAAAATAATAAACTGAAAGTGAAGTTTTTATACACAATATAAAAATTTAAAGGAAAAGGTTGAAAAACTGAAAAGAAAGTTAAAAATAATTGATGGATTAAACTGCAAAGAAAATACTGTCATTCACTGACCCTAGTCACTTTAGACACATACTTCTACAAAATTCATAATAATATTCATTTATATGATGATAATAATATTTTAAACACAAGAAGAGGAAGAATTTTGAAAATTTTTTGAATACTAATACAAGACTTGTGATTAAAATTTTAATTGATATATTCATTCTATCTACTCATTTAAGTTTTAGACAAAGATATCCAGCTTAGTGACATTAAAAAAAAACTCTTTATAATTTTAAAAATGAAGAGACTGCAAATCTGAATAAGATATCTGAAGAAGTGTTAGGAATATACAGACTCATGAAAATGCATTACTTGACATTAGAGAAGTTTGTAGTGTTCCACATTTTATAAATAAAGGAGATAGACAAGATTGCAATAAATATCATGGAATAATATTATCAATTACAGCAAAGGTATCTTCTAAGGATTTTATTAAATAGATTGCTTTCAGTGATAGATGAATAAAACTCAATAATATTTTAAAAATTAGGATGTTTTATCAACATTATTTTTGTTGTGAGCAAGATGTAAAGAATAATGCAGCGATTTATATATTGTTGTTAAATTGGTTAATGCATTTGATTCAATTAATCAAACAGGTTTGTGACTCTATCTAAAATTAGTCGTTTGACCATTAATATTTATATTATATCATTTCTATACACTATGGAATGAGAGAAAGTGTTATTACTAAAGATGGAAAAATCTGAAAAATTATTAGCAAGGATGAGCATTAGTTCCAACTTAAAAATTGATTTTTATGACAGTGCTTTTTGAAACTGTTTATAGATAGCTTAATAAAACAAAAATCAAAATATGACACAGATTTAATAGTGAAATTTTTAATTTGAATTGAATAAAAAAAAAAGAATTTCAATTTTTCTGGCTTATGAATTTACAGTATATTGATGATTGCATGAGCCTCATTAATTCAAAAGATGATTTTCAAAATGTTCTTAATGTTTTGAAGACAAACTATAGAGATTTTTGTTAGAAATTATGTTTAAAAAGTTCATATTATATCAGTCATTGGTGGAAGAAAAATTTTCAAATTTTTTTTAGACTAGATGGTTGTCAACTTACTTGGTAACTTGTATCATGGACTTAGCTGTTGAGGTGCAGCATACATTCCAATGTAATGAAAGACAGGATATTTTATTGCAGTTACTGCATATAAAACTATTAAGTTTATAATTGTAAAATCACATCTTTCAATTTGATATGTGAACCAAATACATGATATAAACTTCCTAAAAATAACTTCTTCATGAACTTCGGCATGGTTTTCATGGAAGAAACAGACCCCATTTACATTATCAAGATTATCTCAATTAAACTATATAGAAGTATAATTTTAAATGTTTCATAGGGAAATGAGAATCAGGATAGAACACAATGAAGAGGCAGCAATTAGATAAAATATTGAAGTCTTTCAGAAAAAAAAGTTAGTTGCAGAAGAAATGAAAGACAGAATCACAAAATACCATCTAAATAGAATGATGGACATGAATGTTCTATGTATTGATGCATTTGTAGTTCATAGATTCATTTCTATAGATGATGCAAAACATAACTCTAGTTTTTTATTATTTGTCTTTCTACCTTTTTTATTTCTTGAAGTTTAATGGCTGCACTTATTTAGAAATTGCTGCTACTATCCATCCAAAAATCCTCTACTATTTAATCACAGTAAAATTTGTCAGAGTTTAGACTTAAATTATTCATATTTAGTATTTTTCATTTAGTTCTGCCAATATTTGTGACTTTGAAGTAAAGTACACAACTCCTTTTCAAATCAATTATTTTTCTAATTAAATGTCTTATTTGTTTTACATTCAAATAATCTACAATTAAGATAATTAAATATAAGGTTACTATAGAAATTGATATAATACCACACATTTGTTCAATTCTTAGATTCTAAAGAAAACTGTAAAAACAATTAAGACATCAATCAAATAATAAAAAAAAACATTGTGAAAATAGTGTTTTCAGTCACATGTCTGTAATTTTTACTACTATTGAATTTTTTCAGTACTAGTACATCCATAACAATCTACTTATTATTTTCCAAGTTCAATCAAATACATTTTGTGGTAATACAATTATTTTTGATACATTATAAATGATATTAATTTAAAAATATGATTAAATTTTAAGCCAGAGGTTTTTATTTTTAATTTTAATGTAAAAATGTTAAACTAAAATATAGAAAAAATAATAATTAAATTTAGTTTATTTTACCCATAACATTTCCTAACAAAGTCAGTCAAATAACAATTAATAAATTACAATACTAGCAGTATTTAATAGTCTCTTTTAAAAAGTTATAAAAATCACTGGAATAACAGGTCACTTCAGTATTCTATTTCATTGCAATCAGAAAACATCTACTATATTTAACTTAATGATAAATCGACTGGAGTTGAGAGTAAAAATTATTAAACTTTAACTAAGAATTATAGTACTTTAATTTATTATCAATATATAATTTTCAATTAAAGTTTAACTTTTTCACTGTCTTATATATGATCTTATAATTTTCAGTTAAGATCTTTTAATTATTAATGATACATTCTAAATCAAACAAATCATAGATTTCTAATAAAGTTTAATTATCTATTTTAATTTCTGTTTCTTTTATAAACATCAATATTGTTAGATTTATAAAAAATGCGGAGGCAATATGGTTAAAACTATAAATCTTTATTAACAATAAATAGCAAAGTAACAAAGTACATGAAATAACCAATGTTTTGCTGAAAAAGTAATTTTGAGTGTAAGTACAATTCTGTCATACTTTTTAAACCATGTTGTTTGTGTATAGAATAATCAAGTCACATTTCATAATTAATTATCATTTTATAGTCAATTAATGGTAATTACATTACATTACATTCATCATAGAGTAAATTGTAACTATATTAGTGCTATTTGCTAAGTTTATTATGAAATAAATCATTATGTTTATACATATAAAAACAATCGATTATTAAGATAAAAATACAAAACGAAAGCTTTTATTACTCAGTAATAAATTTACTTTATCAGTGTCCGATGGTGATGATTAACTAGTCTGGAAATATTAGACATGTTAGAAATGATTATCCCAAGATTTGTCACTCTTATTTAATTACTAAACATAGTCATAATGAGAAATATATGTCTTCTTTGTTTGAAAATATTATTGGTTGATATAATTTTAGTAGAGTTGATTGGTATTAATAGTTTCAATCTATTATTTCAAACTTTGTGATATAAAACAATTGGATTCAATTGATTTATGAGATTTCAAAGATAGATGAAGGCTATCTTATATATAAAATCCATATTTGCTGTTATCTGCTAGGCTAATGTATATTTGTCAGTAAGGCTGCCATGTGTCAAATTCACAATTGAACAATCACAAAAAAATAAATAAATTTTTTTTATAGCTAACTAAACCATATTTTATATTATGAACATTTTATGCAAATCTTTATTTTTATTAATCAGTAATTTTTACTTTATATGAATCTGTAACTTTTATTAGGGAGCATATTTTATGCAAAATAAATAATTTCACCAATAGTAAAACACTATTTTTATAGTTGTCCATAAAGTTATCAAATTCACATATCAAATATAACAGGTATATTTTAAAATTTTAATTTTGTTTTAAAATTTTAATTTTTGCCAGATGATGACAACCTTTGAGGCCAGGCTGGGTACACAAAACTATTAATAAAGCTAAATGTATTAATACTTTAACAATGGACGGATACTTTTCTCACATTTATTTATACAATATTAAGATCTTTTGTAAGCCTTTACATAGGCTGGGTACATCTGATCTTATTAATAATTATAGGTCAATTAAATTTTATTTATTTTTTATAGTTTTTTTTCTTTATTTTTTTATATAAAATTCAGTATAGATTTGTGTTATTCAAACAGTTTAATGATTACTTAAAACTAACTTATAGATCATTACAAGTCAAAAGTTAAGGTCTCAGTGACAAGTGACTTCATTCTCAGCCATCTAATGTTTTGATTATTGTTTTTACTGTCACATAAAACGTTCATTTCTAAGTATGATAGTTTTATAAGTGTAAAGATATAATAATTACACACACACATACATTGTATTATATTTGAAGCTTTTGCAATTTTTTTTTACATCAATATATTTAACACAAACATTTCAAATTACAATACTTTAAATATTTTAAGGTTTATTGCTTACATTTATAAGACAATTTGACAAATGCATAAAAATAATATAACAATAAAAAAATAATTAAAATATTTCTATACTTATAAAAATATATAATTTTGTATAAATTCTCATACTGTAAATGATCTTAAAGTATGCAATATAAAATTAATTTTTTTTTAAAAACTAATATGAAACACTATTTGTTTTGATTTTCTTTAAACATTATATAAAATTATAAATAAATGAGAATTTAATTTACTTGCTATCAAGATAAAATGCATCACACTCATCGCCAAGAAGTTCTACTTTAGGACTGGAACCACTGCCGATTTCATACTAATAAATAGTTTTAAAATTATATATATAATGCCTTAAAATAGTGTTTTAAATTTAATATCATAATTATTTTTTAATCTTAACTATTTTTACATTAATTATTAATTAATATGAATAAACACAATAGCTGGAGGTACATTGTAAGAAAGTACTTGATATATACAAATGAAATGTTATCCAGATACATCCGTGTATAATTAATTGTAGTAAAAATATATATAGCAAAGTTTGAGCCACGTCACACTGGTCATCATCTGGGTAATAAATATGAAAAAAGTTGTGGAGTCGTTGTAAACATAAACATAATAATAATGAATGATAAAAAACAGATAAAAATAATAAATGTCAGATATTATTTAGATTAATGAGTTTTTAAAAAACTCATCCAAAAAAAAAAGGTAATTTGCATGCATCCTCACATTTCTTGATACAATCTGGCCTTTTAAGGATATCAATGGCTTCTCTGATTTGACATTGTTGGAGAGTGTCACATATGAACAATACTCTCATGCAACCTGTATTTATAGCATGGAGAGAATGTGCTGCTGATGATGAGTGTTTCTTAGTTGCATTAATACATTAATCTCTTCTAACACTGATGCAACAATTGCTCATATCTACATAAGAAGCTTTATAAATGTTATATGAAATTTCATAAACTCCATGGGTTTCAAGAGATTGAATCTTTAGGCTTGGATAAAATGTTATTAATTTTTTGATAAATAGTATGTGTTGCTTTTATATTGTAATGTTTCAGAATATGTCCAATATTGTCTGTAGTTCCTTTTATATAAGGAATGCAAACTCTAATAGTTGTTTCTCCTTTTTTTGTTGTTGCTAATTTTGATTATTTTGGGCTTGAATTAAGGCTCAATATATGGTTTTATTCTTATAGGCATTACCTAACAAGACACTGCATACACGAAAAGTTTTTGCTACAGAAAACATTTGAGCTGAATGATGATGTCATAAAAATTGTAGATATCTGTCAGTGTGTAGATTTTCAAAAAGTTGAAAAAGAAAAAAAATATTCTGTTTTTTTTGGTGACAAGTACATCAAGAAAATGCAGTTTCCCATCAGTCTCTGTTTTCATTGTAAATTTAATTTTAGAATTATATTGTTGTTTATATGTGTGAAAAAAATCATAATTTATCTGTGTTGCCAGATTTTAAATATATTATCTATATATCTGAGCCAAACGAGATTTTAAAGGTGTTGTTTCTAAAGCACAGATTTCTACACATTCTACAAATAAATCAGCTATTACCCCTAAAATGGATGAGCTTATCAGAGTATCAAAAGTCTGCTTCTAATACTGTCCATTATACATGCAAACATATATATATATGCACACATATTACGTTGGTATTTTAGTTTTATATAAATAAAAAAAAAACTAAATATTAATTAATTTTGATTTTGAAGTTCAATAAGCAAAATTATATATATACAACTTTTCATTTCTTCTCATTCTTTTTAAATTATAGCACCAACGTAATAAATATATAAAATATATATACATTCTTCCTTTTTCTTTTCAAAACTTGTTTATTCAGCATTTTACTATAATTTTATTTTTTCCATTATAACAACGTTTCAATTACAGTCTATATTCATTATCAAGTTTTCCATAAAGTCAAAATAATTATTCCAACCAAATAATGTTTATAATATATAATCTTCTTTGAATAGTTTTAATTTATTATTCAAATAATCTTCAATAATTCATATAATCTTCTTCCATAACAATGTTCAAATCTTCAATCTATTATCTTCAAAAATTCATCCATTCATATATTTTATATATTTATTATGTTGGTGCTATAATTTAAAAAGAACAAGAATAAATGAAAAGTTGTATATATAATTTTATTTATATTTCATTTACTTGGATGAATTTTTGAAGATAATAGATTGAAGATTTGAACATTGTTATGGAAGAATATTATATGAGTTATTGAAGATTATTTGAATAATAAATTAAAACTATTCAAGGAAGATTATATATTATAAACATTATTTGGTTAGAATAATTATTGTCTTTATGGGAAACTTGATAATGACTATAGAATGTAGTTGAAACGTTATGATGGAAAAAATAAAATTATAGTAAAATGTTGAATAAATAAGTTTTGAAAAAAAAAAAGAAAGAATGTATATATATATTTATTATATATTTATTAAGTTGGATAAGCTATCCATATTGGCATATTATCTCCTTTTAAAGTTTTTATAGGAGATTAAAATTAACTACAAATGAAATTTAAGTTTTATTTTGGGAAAAACTTATTTTTTAACTCAGAAGATTTTATCATTCAATATTGGATTAGTAGATTTTATTTCAATACCCCCCTCCATACTTTCATTATCTCAGCTGGTTTAAACTTAACTTATTCAAAAAACATAAGATTAGATGACTGATAATCACATGTAACTACACATATAAAACTAATATATAGTCTGAAGTAGAATATACACTTACAATTTTTAGAACTAAATAATAGATTTCTAAAGTTTTAAGCTTGTATTATCTTATTATTATAATATTATTGTCTTTAAAATAATTTCTCAAGCCATAAAATATTATACAGCACTATAATAACATTGATTAACTAACATAATAGATAGCTAGGCCAAATGGATAGCCCTATTTATCAGTTAAATATTATTACTTTTTTTTTTTTTTTTAGAGAAAACAGCACAATTTCTGTATGTAGGATACTTAATAAAGGCCACGTGCCCAAAAGCACAGAGTTACAATATATATATCAAAATGCAGTAAAATTCACATAAATTATAGTTATTTTTAGAAGTACTCTTGACTATACATATATTTTGGAAAGAATACAGACATCAAAATTAATTTATTACATATATATATTTTACCGTGAAACAAAATTTTTCTTCTAAATCGATAGATCCTTCTGTAAAAATTATCTCATAAAAACTATTTTCGAATTTTGGCTGAACTGGCTTTGAACAGTTCAAACGAACAATACATTCCCCATTTACTGTAATATGCAGCAGTGCCACTGATGTTCTGAAATTAAGAATAAACATTTATTCAATGAAAAACAAATTCCAAACTAAATAATACACAATAAGGTAGAAGAATAAAAACTGTCAATCAATTTTTTTTAAAAAATATTGGACAGTATAAAATTGTGATGAGGAAATGCTAAGAAAAATAAATAAGAAATTATTGGTAGTGTATGTATATTATAAAAATTGTTTGATGTGGAATTTGTAAAGTCATAGCATTTAGAAATTTCTAAATAGTACTTTGGTAGTGACAATTGAAAATTTTTATTATTGCATGAGATAGATGATGCTATCTTATAAAATGAATGGAGACAACAAAAGATATTGTGAACATATAAAGTTGTAAGAATATTTTTTCGATAGCAAATCACATTAGTGCGAGTATATGTAATGATGATAAAAAACTAACTAACGTATATATATATGTATACACACAGCAATTTGATATGCATTTACCTGTCATGTGTACCAGCATTATAAAAAAAAGAGAACTCCAACTCAAAAAAATATTTCTTTCTATTTATCCGACTTCCAGATTACTACTAATAATAGCAAATATTTGAAACAAGTCAAAAACAATACAATGATTACATTGTCAAGCTTTCAAATTTAAATTATGGCAACATTAATTATTAATGATTTTAATAACCTTATTTCTAATATATAATAAATATATCTACAATATATTACTGGATGGAGAATTTTTTTCATAAACAACAAATCAATATATATTTAATTATTAATATTGTCCCCCCCCCATGTTATAGACAAACGTTATCAATCTAAATTAGAAAGTTTGTTAATTTTGTCAGAGTATTATTTTTGTTTTGTTTAAAACTTCACTACGATTAGTACAATATACAGTACTAATATTGTAGACAAAATAAGTAGAGGTATCTTTTTTTCTGCTTAGTTATGCAAATTCTCTGTAATGCTGGAAGTCGTGATAGGTTTAGTTAAATATATGTTGAATTGATATTTATTAGAATAAATCTGTCTATCTCCGACATGCAGTAGATATATATTTGAATATAAGTATAATTTATATACTTGGAGTTTAAATGTAATATAAGGGATTTGAACACAGACTTTAAAGCTCCCTTAGCTTATCCACTCTATCTCATACAACCAATGCATATGATTACACACATTGAAAAATAAATTATTTCCAATATATGTATTTTGTGCTGAACCAGCACTTAGGAAAGTTTCAAGATTTGCTATCTTAATATAAACCAAGCACTGATTATATATATGTGTATGTGGAAGATGATGATCTAGACCAGGGGTCAGCAATCTTTTAGTAATGTAGTGCTGAACCTATGTTACAATATTATTCCCCGTGCCGATATGATTTTACCAATCTTATTATTTTATATACTATCAAAATTGATTGTTATAATGGGCTTCAAAGTTGTATATAATATTATAGTATATAATATATACTATTATATAATATATACTTTTAAAGTCCATTATAACTGGATCTTATATTATTGATCATTCAATATTTTAAAATACTTAGAATCACTTGAAAAGTACCTTTTTTTAAATTTGTAATTTTTAACATGCTTATTAAAAATTATATTACAAATTACAACTTTTACTTGTACAAAATATATAATTTAAATAAGACAAAAATATCATGAATTCTAATATGACTAGCCATTTTTATTATTAAACTAAATTAATGTGAACCTTGCCCTTGTACCCCTTTGCCCAATGTCAGGAATGTAAGTGGGTCACTTTTAGCTTCACACATGATTCTGAATGTTCAGGTGTTAGGCAACTTCTTTCTGAATTCAAAATATTTTTCATATGTGAGAAAATTTGTTCACATAAGTAGGTTGAACCAAATGCTGAAAACAGAGCATGAGCAGTTTTACAAAGAATTAAATCTTTTAGGTAATGATATCCAACAATTGAGAATGACAGCCAACTTTTCTAGATAGTTCCCGTCAAGAGTTTTTCCACAATTCTGATGACATTAATTCAATTAATTCCATTTCAAAACTATCAATATCCATCCACTCAAAAAGTGATAAATCAAATTGAGTCATTTTAAAATCAATTAAGTCGGGTTTTATGAGAAAAGAAAATATGGGTGTGTGTATTTGGAAGTTTTCATATCGTTTGGAAAATTCTTCTCTGAGAGCTTCACTGTATTTTTGAAGTTCATCTTTGTTAATGTTAAATTGATTTGCATGGGCCTTTACATTTGGAAAGTACTTGTAGGTTAGTGGTAATATAATGCCAAAATATATCTAATTTTGATGCAAATTCTTTCCAATATTCAAAAAAATTCTTGTACTGTTTGACACTTTCATTGCAAATGCAAGTTTAACTCATTCAGGTGTTGAGTTATATCAGTCAGAAACATCAATTTGCATAAACAGTCTTCATCATTTATTTCTGGATAATGTTGTACTTTTTCATCAAGAAATATCTTGATTTCTTTCAGACATGATACAAACCTGTTCAAGACATTACCTTGATTAATCCAATGAACATTACCATATAGAGGGAGTTCTATATATGCACTATTCATTTCTTGCAAAAGAAATTTAAATTGCCTGTGTTAATGAAGAATGAGAAATTATGAAATTAATTATTTTAATGACAGTGTCCATTACAGAATTCAAGCATTGTGATGAGATTTTTGCAATTAAATTTTCCTGGTGTATAATGCAGTAGAAACTCAATATTTGATGTTTAATATGATTTTCAAGAAGTTTAACAAATATCTTTTTCTTTCTGACCATTGCACAACTGGCATCAGTAGTAACACTAAATATTTTATTTATGTTAATTTTCTGATTTTCAAAATAATTGAAAAATGCAGTGAAAATATCATGTCCCTTTGTTGTACCAGTAAGAGGAATCAAGCAACACAATCCTTCATAAATATGATTGTTGTCACAATATTGTGCAACTATTGCTAGGCATGCCACATTATTTACATCAGTGATTTCATCACCAGCAACACTGAATACAAACTGGTTTTCTGTTTTGTTGTTACATCTTCAGCCATGTCAGTTATTCTTCTTTGAATTGATCTTGCAAAAGCTGGTATTTCTCAAATTCGAGACAGTATTGTTTGTTTATATTGGTAGATCACTGAATAAGATTTCAGCACTTTTCAAAAATGTTTCTTTGATGAAATTGTCCATCTGTGAAAGGTTTGCCTTTCGAAGCCACACAATGAGCAATTATATAACTACATTCGGTGGCTTTATTTTGGGTTTCAATTATTTGACTAAAATAAGTAGTTTGTTTCTTAAAGGCAGAAACAGCTCTTTTTATAGCTTCACTTTTCTCATCTGAGTTTTTAAACATGAACACATGTTTAGTTTGATAATGTCTTTGAACAGTCAAGGTGTGACACACAATACTTTCACAGCATAATGTACACACAGTAAATCTTTTTGCTGTACAAATCCATATTCATTTGTCCAAGAGTCTTGAAAAGAGTGAATATCACATTTTTGTCTTTTGTGGGACATTTTGGGAATCTCTCACTCAGTATGTCACGAGAATCTCTTTTTTGAAAGAAACGCTACCAATGAGCGTTGATTATTTATCATTCAACTACTGAAAATAGCTTTCTAGAATTGATAACGTAATAAGCTTTTTATTTGGATTACGATCTCATTTTTTAATATTATCAGAAGTAAAATGTGAATATTTACAATTTATTTCGCTAGCAAACAATATCTTTTAAAGGAAGTCAAGTGTATTATTTTCTGATAAATAATAATTTAATCGTAAATTCAATGTTGAATGTAAAAACAAAAAAAAAAGACCCTGTAAATAAAATATATATTTTTACTATTTCAATTTATTCAGAGTGCCATTGATAATATGTGCCAAGCATGGCACATGTGCTATAGGTTGCCCTGATCTAGACCAACTGATGAGTGCTGGTTCAGCAGGAAATACTTATATTGGAGATCATTTATCTTTTTCATGAGTGTGGACATGTGTATTGGTTTTAGGAGACAGAATGAATAGCCTAAGGGAGCTTGAAAATCTGTATTTAAATCATCTGTGTATATATATAAGAGAACCAGTTGCAATTGTTAATTAAAATTCAAATATAAAATATCTATATTACCTCAATACTAAATTATTCTAGCAGTGCTTTATTCAGACTTTATGTGTTTCTCACAAGGAGCAACTGTTGGAATAATGTAGCTTTGAGGTGCTATAGACATTTTATGTATGTGATGTTTAACTGCAGAAAGAAGTTTGCTGTTAATTGAAAGAGAAGATATTTGATTTGTATTTGAGGCAAGAAACTGAGCATATCAAATTAACTAATATTCAGTCTACATATTCTTGTCATTACAGCTGTTATTGCTAATACAGTAGACAAACATAGATGGGCTATACAACATCCCATAATCATGTTTTTTTTTGTAAATTTCTGAATTTAAAACAAAAAAAATCCACCATAGTCTTTCTTATAAATTGACTAATAGTTCTTAACTAAATACCAGTCGAGTTTTCTTGAAGGCAGGATGAATGTATGATCTTTTTAAATATTTATAACCATTCAAATAACACTAAATTCTGGTCCTTACTTACAGAAGACTACAAAGGCATTGACTAAGACAGTGATTGGTGGCCAAAGATAGTGGGAGCTAACATTGTCCAGAATGCAAACCCATGTTGCCATTTAATTTGTTGAACTACCTATAACTTCAGCTCACTACTTTCAGGTAAAGAAAAATTGTTAGACTTTGTGAAGTTAAAAGAAAAAGTTAAGAGAGAACTGATTTGAAAAGAGGATACATACTTTACAATAAAACAAATATTAGAATTACAAGTAAATCGAGATTCATCATCAAAAAAAAGATAAACAAAACAATATTGTAGATATTGATAGTATATGAAATAGAATGGAAAGATTAATTATTCATCTTAATGGAAGACAATAAATGCAGATAATTCAGATTTTTGTCCTAACAAGGTGCCATTGTGAAAAAAAAAGTAGATGATTTTTTAATATAGATATACAAAATGCCTTTAGTCACACCAAACAACATTTTAAAATTGCCATAAAAACTTTAATGGTAAAATTGGTAATAAAAGATAAAAGTGTTGTGAGTAAATGTGGCTATATTGACAGAAATGAGAGTGGAAATAGACTTATAAAATTTGCAGAGAAAGAAAAATTGTAAATTATAAATTCTCTCTTTGGAAAAAAAAAGTTAAATGGACATGGAAATATCATAATGAAAATAGAGCTGAATTAGATTATATTTTGACTAATAGAAAAATATATAATTCAAGATTGTATTATTCTTAATAGATTCAGTACAGGAAATGATCATTGGTTAGTGAATTCTAAGATACATGTTAATACAACTAGAAAAATGAAAACTATTTAAAAAGATGTAATATTAATAATTGATATTCCTAACCTCCAGAAATATTTCAATGAATTTAAGTTAGAATTTGATACTTATTTTAAAATACTGTCAAACTTTGCAGAAGGTTCATATTTGACTAATATCAGTAAGAAGATAATATCTACTTAAAAACTGTAAAAAAAAAACCAAAACAACAATTTAACAATAAATTTTCAAATAAAACAAGACAATGTATGAAGAAAGGAAGAAATATGAATATACTCAAAATGATCCATATGTAAAAGAGTTATTGATATAAGAAAATATAATTATGAATTAACAAGGAAATATGCAGATGAGAACAAAAGTTTCAAAAGTGCAGAACAACATCTTAGTATTGGAAGGAAAATTATTTCTGCTATAAAAAAAAAAAAAATGGAACTATTGCTAAAAAGAATGATGATGTAACAAAATATGTTGAAAAATTTTACAAAGAATTACCATTTCTCTACAATTACTTCATCTTCTGAATTCCCAAACATTTTAAAACAGGAAGTGAGAAATGCAATTAAATTTATGAAAAAGTAAGAGATGATGGATTATTAATATTTTAAAAGAACTAATGAAAAAATAGAAAAATTATTGACAAAACTATATACGAAAGACATACCAAATGTTTGGATAATTGAAATAGTAATATTGATACTTAAGAAGGATAAAAAAATATTAGAAATTGTAAGCCTATGACTTTTTTTATCAATTCTATACAAAAATTTTACAGAGATAATTATTACATCTATAGTGAACTTTGGATACAAATCATCAAAAAGAACAAGTTGTATTTGAAAATAGTTTTGGCACAGTAGATCACATCTAAACATTGAGAGAAATTATAGAAAGGGACCAATGTATATGATTTGCTATTTGGCTTTGAATTTGTATATTATGGAGAATCATTTAATTCTATATGCATTTCTATAGTGAGTAAAGCTTTTTTTTTGCATATAGATCTAGGATATTGTCATATTATTCTAAAGAATATTTATCAAAAGTCAACAACAGTTATTAAATTACATGGTGATACAAGAAAATTAACATTGATAAGAATGCATGGCAGGTTGATTTCATATCTCCAAAATTTAGTACAGCAGTTTTACAAGTAATATTTTGTGGACTTAAAATGGGAAACGAAAAAAACAGACGAGATTATTTAAGACATCTAGATTGTGCAGATGATATGATTATTTTTGCAACTAATTCTGCAGAAATACTGTCAGAATTATCAGATGAAATAAGAAAATGAGATTAAAAATAAATATTAAAAAAACTAATGTTCAATGAATTTTCTCAAAAGTAAAATATAAGATTAATAATCATGAATTAAAGAAATAAGTGACGATAAATACCTTTACCGGATTATTAATACAAATATTTGATATTAATTATAGAATTAAACATGGTTGACGTATTTTTGGTATAAAGAATTTCATATTAAAAGAAAATATGCCTATATGTTTAAAAGAAATTTTTTAATATATGTGTTTTACCAATTTTTACTTATATATCTAAGACATGGACACTTAGTAGAAGAGGAATGCAGAGACTTCAAACCATTCAGCAAAAAAATATACAATGTAACCATAAAAAAGTAGTCAAAAGCAAAATAATTGGATGAGAGAACAAAAAAGTATCATTGATATCATGAAAAAATTAAGATGCTGAAATGACTGAGTTACACATTTTTCTAAAAGAAATGATAATAAAAAGACAGATCAAATCTTTAACCGAATACCAAGAGATTATAAAAGACTTGAAAGAGAGCACATGTGAAATGGACAGATAAAATAAGATGTTTGTTGGTATGTGAAAAAAAAGAATCTACGGATTGAAAAAATTGAATTAAATTTGGCATTCTCCAGTGGTTCAATAATGATTGAAAATAATTGTCCTATTCAATAGAATTTATCTGTTTTAAAAAGAATATTATGGCATGCAAATTAGCAAAATATGAAAAACATAAAACAATCGATATTCCTGATTCAAATCACATTTTGTAAATTTTGTATTTAACTCTAATTTGATCAACTTGAAACTTTTAATCATGTTTTATTAGTAGAAAACAATGCATTAATTCCTAAATTTGCTGCATGCAATAATTATTGACCACTTAGATGTATACAGAGTTATACCACATTATTCTTTTTGAGATACAGAAATAAAAGATGATTGCATAAAACTAGGTGATCTACTAAAATACATGGTACACTTTGGTTTAATTCAGTATTTAATCATTTAGTAACTGCTTTTACTTTGAGATGAAAAAGGGAAATTAACTAGATGTCACACATAAGAATAAAAATGTCAGGATTACTTTTACTTAGATAATATTATCAAGATTAATTATTAAAATACAAAGATTTATTATGAACAAAAAGTTCCAATTAATTAACAACAATAAAAACCCTTTTGATTACAGCAATGTTTCTAATCTGGTGAATTTTTTCTCCAGCCTCACATTGGGAAGCCAAGCCCGGGAAATTACTTTAATATATAAATGGTTAGTAAGTGTATTACCACTATAGATTTTACAGTTTGATATATATCAAACTATTTAAATATGACAAATGGTGAAAAAAAAATTATTCAAAGAAATCCATCAAGTGAGAGTAAATTAAATGGAGATAACTATTAGGCAAGTTTCACAACTAACAATGCAGTGGAACAATTTTACTCTTACTGTGTTAGTTCAGAAATTGTGAAAGCATCCCAAATATTTATACATAAGACTCAAATGAGATAAGACATACACTCAAGAATTCATTGGATAACTGTAAGAGGTTGTTAAAGACTAAATTTTTCAGTCCACACCATCCTTTCAATTAATTATAACTTTAGATTCATTAAAATTCTAGATGATACTGTGAGATAGTCCATGTTTTAAATCAGATTAAAACCACACTGAACTATTATTATTAGTTGGTGCTCAAATTTCAGTAAATACATTTTCACTTGAAGCAAACATTTAAAAACTCTTTTATGTAAAAAATAAAATGAAAAAAGTTTTTATCAAAATATAAAGAAAGTCTATCAGTTTCAAATAAATCATTGTTCCTTTATTTAAAATAAAGTTATTAAACTTATTTTCTGCATATTATTTCTCTATTTTATTAGTAATTTAAAATTAAGTAAACTGTCCTGCGCAGTTTGGCATAGTTGGTGAAGAGTCCAACTTGGTACTGTGAAGTCCCAGGAACGATTTTAGTGGATCTTCATATGAATTCCCAAGCAATAAAGCCATTAGCATTTTAAAAAAAAGTAAACTAACTATTATTAGACAATATAGTGATATTTTAAAAAATGTATAACAACTCATTAAATTGATTCACATTGCTATCTTTTCTATTTTTGTAATAATAGAATCACAGATGCCAGTGTATTTGATTTACAATCTTAAAATATATTTTTTCTTTAATAAGAATTTTGAGTTACACATCTTACCTTCTTTGACTTAGATCTATAGGATTATCATGGGCTAGGACAGAAATATAATGATTAGGTTGACATGCTGAAAGATTTGACTTCACAAAAACAGTACCATTTTCAAATACATGAAATGGAGAAAAAGGATTTGTTTCAAAATTGGAGTATGTAATCTGAGCATTTTCATCAATATCTTTATCAAAGGCATTCAATTGTACCTATAATAAAAATTAAATCCAATAATTTGCATAAATATTTCCTGTTGTAATTGTGATTTTTAAAAAATATGTCGATCAAATAATAAAATTCACATTAAAAGTAATGTTTTTTTTTTTTGCATAAATATTTATGTAATATTAAATACATTAGTAATTTATATATAACTTTAATTTTATAATTAATTGTTCATAAATTCAAAGATCAATTGTCATTAATAAACCAATATTATAAAATGATAGCTGTTTTAGCAGGTAAGAGTGATATATTATACACTCGCCTTTCTTTATGCATTGATAAAATTATAAATAAAAAAACATATTTCTTTTTACTTTTTCCATGCTTGTTTTATTATATATCTTTTGTAGCTCTGAGGAAAATTGCTGGACAATCGAAACTGTCAGATGGATTAATTTTAATTTAATAAATTAAGCATTGAAAAGGTAAAAAGAAAGGTGGATTTGTTAAGAATGATATATATATATTTTTCCTCTACCTCTTTTTTTTTATTTTCTTAAATTGAAAAACACAAAAAAAATAGCAAAAACTAAAAAATATATATATAAATACGTACAAAAAATGTAAATATTTTTTTTAAAAAAAAATTAATGCATGATAAAGTATTAAATTTTCAATTTTTAAGAAATTAAATTATGTAACTAAAAATACTTAATAAGATGTATAACAAAATGAAATTTTTAAAGGAAAATCCTTGTTTTTTACTTCATCTTTGAGTGATAAGTTTTAAATTGTGCTTTATGCAAAAAAAAAAAAAAAAAATGAAAGAAAACTTTGAATAAATTTTGCATAAATTACCACTAAATTTTGCTTAAAACCTCAATGTAAGCCAACACTCCCAAAATAGGCTATGAATCTGGAGACTTAAGTTCTCTGAAAGTGCTCAGCCGTATAATTCTTTTATAATAATACTAAGCTTCACTTTTTTGCATAAAGTGCAATTTAAATACTTTTAAATAAATAATATTGCTAATACATGAACTTATGTATGGAGCAATTAAATCTGAATACGTTATTGTAATTCTGAAAGTCACATTCTTTAAGAATTGTTTTTGTGAATTATGGTAACATATCCAAACTTAGATAGTCTGTAAATAAGTTCATATTCAAATATTAAATAAAATAAAAATATTTGCTATGTATAGTACTTTAATTTTCAAAGCTTATGTATTTAGTTTTTAATTTTAATTTGAGTTTTATTTTAATTATACAAATTTATGGATAAATTATTTTATTGAGTTTTAATTGGAAATGTTTCTCAGTTCAGTTGAGTCAGTGACTCCAATTTTCAGTTATAGTGCTTGAACATCAAAATCAATAGTTCTGTTCAATACAGTGATTTAATTTCATCTTTGATTTTTGAAAATTGAACAATTAACTATTTAATTAAGTAAATATAAATATTCTAGTTGGTTATTTTACAAATTAGGAAATATCTGTAGATCAATCAGTAGAAAATAATAGAATATAAACATTTCCATATTACTAAAGAAATAAAATATATAAATATGTTAACAAAAATAGCAAAATTGTTCTAATAAAAAAAAACCATAATAATCATTGTACATATAAAAGAAACAAAAAAAATCAATAAAATTGCACAACTAAATCAGAAATACTACTACTTAATACCATTAATAAAAAATAAGAAAAAGAAAAAGATAGTAACATGATTTTCCTATATAATAAATAATCATAACTTTTTAAAATATCTGTAATTAAAACAGAAGTAACTATCTCTCACTGAGTTATGCAACATCAAAATCAATGAAAGACAGAATGGTATCACTGTCTTTAAGCTCTGATGGTACATAAGTTTAGTTTTTGATGTAGTTTTAAAATTATATAAATTTTGTATACACTAGTCTGAAATCACTTTTAATATATACAAAGGATGAAGAAAAAGTCTTAATTTTAACAACCTCTGAATATTAAATGAAGTACTCTATAACTTAGACAAGTCCTTGGTTATTTTTTTTTTTTGCAATAAACAAAAATATTATAATAATGTTTTATTATTAATAATAGTGATAGTATTTATTATTTTTTTGAGATAATGCATCAAGAGATAAATTGTCATGTTTAAAATGGAAATGACCACATTAGATCAGTGGAAATCTTTATCTTAGTTATAATTGACATCAGATAAAATATACCAGATAATAATTCTAGAAGAGTAATGATATGGATCTCTATTATACATATTAGCTCAAATTCAGTTTATATGATCTTTAACTGAAGGAATGCGATTTAACAATTATGCTCAACTCTAAATTAAGCTCATATTGAATTTCCTAATTCAATTTTTTTGACTGATTTTCCCTATTTAAATATTTGTTTTGAATCCAGTTAAAGAAATGATTTCAAAATGTCTAAAATTTATGATGACTTTTATGATAATGAAAAATATAATAAAAATTGATTTAAAACAAGTTTGAATTGTTTTTCTTTTTCATCAGAATTTTCTTTATTATTACTATCTTTCATAAATATTTAAGATAAAATAAAAATTAAATTTCAAAAATATCTGTAAAAAATATTGCTAAAAATTATAAACTTATGTAGCCATATTTTGCAATGAGCAGGTATATGCCTACTAATCTTTAATTATTTGAATACAAATATAGTGCATATACTTAAGCTAGATGTAATTAGAGAGAATTTGAATATTTCAAGTTTCCTTCAGTTCCCCAATCCATCTTATATAACTGATACACATGACCGCATACATGTGAAAGGTAAATGATCTCCAATATACATATTTCATGGTGGACCATCATTGTGGTCATTTGTATTAGTATATAAGATGGAGTGGAGAGTTGAAGGGAGCTTGGAAGTCTGTGTTCAAATTTTCTCTAATTATTCTTTAATTGGAAAATCCAAAAATTTACACCAAAAATTCAAAAATGACAATCCTTATTGATTATGAAATTCACTTTACCAATTATCTATAACAATGATAATGTAAATCATAGTTAATTTACCAAACAGAATTGTATAAAAATTATAAAAATGCTAAAAAAATATGGTTCAAGTATATAACAAGAACCAAAATAAGTCTAGTGCAATTATCAATAAATTGCTAAAAAGACAAAGGGAAAGTGAATCATACAAAAAAAATGATACATAGAATATTCAAAATGGTTAGTATATCAGCTTTCTACAATTATTTTTAGCTATTATTGTGTCAGATATATAAACTCATGATTACTCAAAATGAAGTCAAGACTGTGTTGTTGAAATCATTGTTTATTTCTGCTGTCATCTCTATAAATAGAAACAATTGATATCTTATTGTCTACTATTCAAACATTAGTCTGCTGACTTATATGAACAACTACTGCCTAAAATTATATTATTCTATTAACAAATCATGAAGAATATTTCATATAATTACAAGTTGAGTGATACTAATACTGTATATTCAAGATAACTTTGAAAATATTAAATAACAACCTTAATGCAATTTCAGAGATGAATACCCTGTATATTTAAAAAAAAAAAGAAATGATTTGTGACAAAAATGGTTCAGCATTGAAAGTCCATTAAATTATATTTTAACACTTTCAATGTTTTCCCCAAATACATAGCACCAATATTGCCTTAAATTTATTATATTACAGAATTATCATATTTATATGTCTATACATGATAAACTAATTTATTTCTGAGTGATTGGATATTATAGCTCTGCAAACTTTATCAAATTTTTAAATACTTATAACATTTTTATAAATTTCTGCTCTTTTTAATACTAGTTAATTTATCTTTCTTTTCAGTGGTTTCCAAATCATTCCAATTAAAATTACCTTTATAAATAACAAAAAAAAAAAACAATGTTAAAAGTAATATGGCAAATAAACTTTATAAAATTATTGGAGAATCTGCATTCTTTTTGCTCTGGTTTTGATCGTTTTAACAGATACGTACATTATGTAGTAATATACACATTTTTCTTAGAATCTGTTAGTATCAATTTTTTCTTTCCTCCATAACTTTAATACTTTCATTATTGAATCATTGTTTTTTTTTTTATTTGCTTTTATGCCACCTACCCATCTTTTTCATTTTTACAATTGTATATTTAATATTTTTCTACCTGTCTCCTACATGTTTTTGATGAGTCCATTTTATTTTTTTAAAATTTAATATTATATCTAAATATCTTAACTTTTCCCCAAAATTCCACTTTCCTACTTTGTAGTTTCTTTATATTTATTCTTTATTTCATATGGTTTTGTTTTCATTCATTAACAATCTGACCCCTATTCAGATTAGCTCAATCAGCATACATTTTATCTGATGACTTTCATGTTTACATTTGTCACCTCCACTTATTATGGCTTATTATACTATAAAAATTTCCCCTGTAAGAATTTAATACTATTTATTATTACTACACTTTGACATTAAAATCTTCTATTAATATCATATTGAAAATTGTTTTGTAAATATGACTATGATATTCAACCTAAAGGTTGTGATCTGTGGATCAATGATGATATTAGACTTAGTTAGCATTCTGCTAATTATTGTAAATAAATTTTTAAGAAGTTTACTATATAAATATGATTTTATATATTTATCAAATCTTTCATATTTAATTATGATAGATATTAAATTTCTCCATAAAGTAGACTGTTGATATCAAAAAACCACCTAACACATTAATAAAACCTATTATAAATATCATAAATAATTTAAAATATTTTCCTCTCATTCCTTTATAAAAGTGGTTGAAATTTAATGTTTCTTTCAGCAAAATCTTTAATTTTAGCATGTTTTTATTTATGTTTCTACTTTAAAATATTAGATTCTTTATGACAATTTTCCATTTCGATATCATCTTGAGTAATGTAAAGTAGAAGAAAATAATTATAATTCATAATATTAGCAATGTTTTCATTTCAATTTCTAGCCAAGCCACTTTTGTTTAATTCCAGTGCCATTCCACTGACTCTCCTCTTATTCATAGACGAGGAAATATCCTATAATAAGATGAGAGAACAATGTATACTATATTTTTCTCCCCATTTATTTACTTATTTTTCAATAAAAAAAGATAAATTAATCATAGTACTCTAAATTTTGCATTATTTTAAAAATGACAAAATACAAACTAAATTTTAATGTTTCAGAAAAAAATCAACAACACTCAAATATTATACAATTTTTAGATTCTTGGGTATTTCTAAATTAATTCAATTTTCATCTAAGTTAGCAAATACTGAATTATGGAAATAAATAAATAATTTAAAATTTAGTGACTTTTGAGGGGAAGAAAAAGCAATATACATATCATGGCACTTTGTGATATGTTTATTTTCTGATTAGTATATTTTGGTTTGTGAAACATTTTGATCTCCCATCATTGTCTAAACTATATTCTAAATCAATATTCCAGCATATTACATATCCAATCTATTTAAATGTCTTCATATGTAATTATTATTTTGATTGCTATTACTTAAAAATTAGGCTTACAACTCATTTTAATGTAGAAAAAACAAACGGCACTCTAATATAAATTAATAGAACAGAAATGTAAGCATGATGGTGATTAAACTGCACAATATTTTTTTCAATTTTTTTCTCACATTGGATTAATATAAACATGATAAATAGCATTATATTAATAAACATATTCGTCATATCAAACAGATAGCATATGCTATACCTTCCATAAATGGTATAAATTTTAATGTAAAACAGGCTATTTTAAAATAAATAGCACTAATATGATAGAGTCAAACTATAAAATAAGTAAATATCAGGCAGTTAAAATATAGACCATATATATCATGTAAAATATTGTACACAAATAGCAATTTCTTTACATTATGACCTCAGAAATGCTAAAAGAATATGTCAACAAGTTCTCTCTGTTATTAAATTGTTACAAGTAGAAAAACTATAACTCTTCATTGAACATTTAATGTCCATCATAAAATACTTCTCAAAACATAACAGAAATGTACATTTCTTAATAATAAATCATTTGAGTTATGATACACATTTGCAGTGTTCAGAGTGAAGTAAGAAATATGTGTGTGTGAATCAATAAGTATATAAAAAATACGTATAATAATTCTATAGAATAAAAATAATAACTTTGTACAATACTTATGTATAATGATTGTGTGAAATAATTGTATATAATGATTATATATCATTTCTCTAGGTATGTGTAACTATCAATATGATTGTGTGAAATAATTGTGTATAATGATTGTATACAATAACTCTAGGTATATATAACTATCAATGTGTAGCATTGTTGTTAGGTCATAGAGTTACATACCTGGCCTTATAAAGTCAGAGAACTGTAAAAAATGCCATAAATGGTGAGGTATGTAAAAAGTACCATGTGTATGTAAAAAAATGTCATATATTGTAATGTATGTAGAAAAATATCATATTTGGTAAGGTTTGTAAAAGACTCCAGAAGTCTTGAGGGGTATATAAACTACCAATACATAGTTTATGGGTTCTGGTATTATTGTAATTCAGAGACTCCTGCCTCTGTAAGTCAAAAAGCAAGACTAGGATTTATTATGTGCAGGTCACAACAACCTTTTATTATTTTTATATGCTTTAAGTAGACTATGTACACATGTAAACATTCTCATATGTTATTTAAATTAAACTATTAGCATACAATCTCAATTGTGCCTTTGTCAATTATTTACCTTCTGCTTACAAAACACAGAAAACAGGCACAATCAACAGGATTTGAATCACAAGTACTTGCCTGAACAGCAAACTGGAGCAGTCATGACAAGACTTGAACAGAGAAAATGGTGGGCATATCACAAGTCAGTATATATGAATTCAATGTAGATAATGTGAGTGTTTAGTCTCTGTATGTTCAGTGGATAAAAATTACTTTCCACTAAATAGCATTACCAGTAATACTGCAAAAGGAGCCTCTTTACTTTGCTTCAGAAGCCAAAGGGTAATCAAAATAGCCAACTAACTGTTGAAACCCAATTCACTGGATACACAGAAATATGACAAGCTTGTAAAAATAATTATTTCAACTCCCATCCATCCCAGTTTATTGCTTGATACATTTTAGAGGCAGAAGACAAGGGAAAAATGAAAAAATAAAAGATTATAACATGGGCCTAAGAGGGATGGCAAAACCATGCCTTTATAGCAAACATTTAGGGGAATTGCTCTTTGAGCATTATATGGGTTAATAGATGATCAGTTTAGCAAATATTATTAGCAGTAAAAGACCTCACCTATTGATGTAGAGTTATGTGACAAAACAAAACCTGTTATTACAAAACCTCGGAAAGTGCCACTAACCCAGTAAAAAAATGTTGAGGAAATTGCATAGGACAGAAACCTATGTAAATTACATTGATCAGCTAGTTTCAAAAACTATCAATAGATGAACACTAGCAGAATGGACTAACACAGATTGGCTACAAAATTATTAAAAACTGGATAGGGAGTGAATGACCCACTAGATGTCTTCCCTATTTAAATAAAGGGCTGTGAAAAGTTTGTGAGAATTGCCTGTAAATAAAGGCTGTATATTGATGGACAAGAAAGTACTTGTATACTGCTATGATTGTGGAAGAGTACTTAGATTATTACATCAAGGTCATCTGGGAATAGTTAGAGCTAAAATCCTGGCATGCAGCTATATGTGGTGACCAGGAATAAATAGACCTTGAATGGTATATTAAAAATGTGAAATATGTCAAATTATAACTGATCAACCACTAAAGAATTATATTTCATGGCTTTTCCCAGAGAAAGTTTGGGAAAGAATCCACATTGACCATACTGATCCATGGAAAGGACATTATTAATCAGTAGTGGTAGATTCATATAATTGTTGTACTGAATACAGAGTTATAGAAAATATTAGTTTGTCTGCAACTATTGAAAAACTTAAAGAAATATTCACTATACACAGAACACCCGAGAACCTCATGTCAGATAATAGTATTGCTTTCTGCTCAGAGAAATTTGAAGATTTTATTAATGAATGGGGCATAAAACATATAATATCACCAGAGTCAAATGGAATAGCTGAGAAGGCAGTCCAAAACATGGAAAAAAGCTTAAGCATGGTCAAAACTGAAAATATAAATGAAGCCTTATTTGAAATGGCATTTCATCAACATTATATGCCATCTAGTGCCACTAGGAAAATCTCAAAAGAAATAAGAAATAAACCGTTAATCTGGTCACCTACCCAACAAAGATTTAAGGAGACAGTAATGGTAGAGAAAAGTTTGAAATATGTGAAATTTGGTCACTGAATAAATTAAAGAGTTGGGAGAAAACAACCATTATAAGAAATATTGCAAATCAACTGCCAAAAATTGAAACTGAAGATCGTGTAAAACTTTGGAAGCATAAAAATCGACTGAGATGATGATATCTGACAAAAAAGCAACTGACATAAATGTTGAAGGAAAAACTACAACAACCAGTTCAGAGATCTACAAATCTGAAGAAAAAGAACTGTTGACAGTTGGAGACCCTCCTGAAAATGAGATAGCTACTCTGAAATCACCACCAAGGCACAGCAAAGACCACCAGCATCGAACAAAAATCAGAAACTCCCTGTTCATCTCAAAAACTATGTTATGTGAAGAACCATACTTCTGAAGTGGGAGAGAGTGCAGTGTTCAAGGTCAAGCAAGAAATGTATGTGTATACAATAATAGATGTATAAAAAATAAGTATAATAATTGTGTAAAATAAAAATAATAGCTTTGTGCAATAATTATGTATAATAATTGAATATAATGATTATATACAATAACTCTAAGTATGTGTAACTATCAATGTGTTGCAATGTTGTTAGGTCATAGGTAAAAAAATGCCATATATAGTCAAGTATGTAAGAAATACCATGTGTAAAAATGCCATATATGGAAAGGAATGTAAAAAATGCCATATTTGTAAGGTTTGAAAAAGACTCCAGAAGTCTTGAGGGAATATATAATTTCCCAGAACCTGGTATAAATGCCCATATGCATTATAGTGTGATTCATTAACACATAAAGCTATTAGATACATTCAGCTAATTCATAATAAATTCATATTTTCTAATACTCAGTCTGTCTAAACCAATAACACTTAATATTTTAATGAGAATTATAAAAATTTTCAATGTCACAAAACCTGGCTAGATTCTATGGGAGAAATAGATTATACAACCATATAGAACACCTAAAGTAATTGTAGATTTCTTTCTTAAATTGAAATATAATTCACTACAATCATTAAAAAAATTCTTTTGACATTCAACCAACTAATATAATTTCACCAGCAATGCCATATACAGTTAAGACAAGGCCTTAATAGAAATGCACTGAAAACAAAATCTCTCTTGTTTCTAATATTAAGCTAATATTTTACTTTATATTTAATCAGAATCTTAGATAAGATCTCAATGAGGCTATGGTTATATGCAGTTACTTTGCTATAGTAGACATTATTTAGATTTGAAAGCTTATTTCATTAGTGCAATTAACATGATGCTTAGCTAACATTACAACCAAAGCTTTCCTTCATCTGTACCTAATTTAAATGACCATTAATTGAGTAAATAAATATAAATTAACACATTAATCAAATTGAATAAAATTATTGGAGAAGTAATATTACCAAAATCACACTTTTTTTTTATTTTGCTGTAATATCCTGTAAATACAATTTATCCAAACCACTTCAAACACTTTTTAACAAAACTCTTTATTTGTACATATATACATGCACCTATGTTTCGATTATCCTGCAGTCTTCTTCAGAGCTATGATATAATGAACAAAATAAAATACATAACTATATAATAATACCATAAAAAAATGTAAACAATAAAAAAAAAACTAAAAACAACATAAAATATATATATAAAAACTAATAAAACTGAACTAATCAAACCCAAATAAAATAATCTAGTTAATATAAAATAAATATACAACATAAATAGAAAATACATATAAATTATACATGTGTATTCCTAACTGTATACATATATTCAAGGACAATTATTAATCTAAATATATTATCTATTATTTAATAGATAATATATTCAGATTAATAATTGTCCTCGACTATATATATATGTACAGTTAGGAATAGATAATATATTTAGATTAATAATTGTCCTTGAATATATATATATATGTATGTATACAGTTAGGAATACATATGTATAATTTATATTTATTTTCTATTTATGTTGTATATTTTATTTTATATTAACTGGAGTATTTTATTTGGGTTTGTTTATTTCAGTTTTATTAGTTTTTTTTTATATATATTTTATGTTGTTTTTAATTTTTTTTTTATTGTTTACATTTTTTTTATGGTATTATTATATAGTTATGTATTTTATTTTGTTCATTATATCATAGCTCTGAAGAAGTCTGCAGGACAATCAAAAAGTAGGTGTAAGTATATATGTACAAATAAAGAGTTTTGCTAAAAAGTGTTCAAAGTGATTTGGCTAAATTGTATTTAATGGAGTAGTACTTAGTATTTTGAAGAAACTTTACATCTCACACTCATCTAATTCTTAAGTTCTCTGCTGATATTATATATAGTTGTTAATGTCAAAAGGCACTACTATTCATAAAAATGAGTAGGCTTCTCAGTTAAAATTAAATAAAATAATACTGTAATTATTGCTATAAACTGCATCTACAAATTTAATAATTATATAAAAGCAAATAAAATATAATCAAATTATATGCATAATAATAACTATTAACTTAGGATCATATGATTAGTGCATTTCTAGTTAACTAACAATCCAACTAACATTCTTTTAGATATTATGAAAGTGGTAATTCCTGAAAAATAAACTATGAAACATAAGAGCCAAAACTAATGCTATTAGTTTCAAAGGAACTCCTTTGGATTGGCACATCTCATAACTGGCTAGATTCTGAATTATGATAATGAAAGAGTATGCCATGCAGAAATGAACTTCTCTTAAACTAAAGGTTTTAGCCCTAGATTTTTTTATTTTTACTGCCATCTAAATAAAAAGTGTATTAATGCTTTAAACAGTGTATATATGAAACGATGTAGTATACTTATGAAAACTGAAGACTTAATTTAAACTTGCTCTTATATTAAATAATTTTAAATTACACCACTCCTAAAATCTTTTAGTTTAATTACGATTGGAACAGCACTGTTGATTCATAATTCTCTTATTCCTGTAAGCTTAAATAGGGAGAAAAAGATTTGCTATTTATCAAATAGCAAATATCAAATAGTATTGATCACGTGATGTTAATTTAAAAAAAAATTATAAAAATTAAAAAACCATTACAAAATATTTTTAAAATCTGCTAATAAAAGCAAATTTTAAAACAGTTTTGTTGCTTGTTTTAATTTAGCTTTTATTCACATTAGAAATATGAGATCCAACAGCAGTTTCTGAAGAAATATGTGCTTCAAAAGGAGGTGATAAAAATTGTGGATTGTTGTCATTAACATCCAGTAAAGTTATGATAACAGAAGCCTTACTGAAGGTAGAGTTGTAAGGAACTACTTCTTTAGCAATAACCTAAAAGAAAAAAAATCATATTTAGTTTTTACAAAAATATTATATCTAATGATTATATCACTATTAATTATATGTTAAAAGTAATGTTTATGTGAAGTAGATAAAATAACCAAATGCTTTATTGTTTGGGAGTTCATAAGATGTTTGAGTCCTGAAAGTGATAGAACTAAACTGACATCCATGGTATCATTAATTACATATATATTAGGCTATGGTAATTTAATGTTTACAATCAATAACTTCAATTTAACTATTAAAACAAGGTCATTAAAAGGGAGACTCATGTTAATTAATAATTGTTAATGCCATGATTTTATCTGATTTCTATATTGATTTTATTTTGTACTTTTTAACAATATTAGCAAGAGTAATTTTATGTAAATAAATCAATTTTATAAATTTAAAGAATTAGTGAATCTATTTTATTCCTGACACTTTATCAACAGAATATTATTATTCATAGCCTGAGGAAGATTGGTTTGCTTCATTAATTATATAACCAAAGACAAATATTTTTAGAAAAGATAGTTAGATGGAATAAATATTTTATTTAACATATGATAGACTAGTTTAGAGGTATATATATATAAAAAATGTGTGGTATAACTTCAAAATATATACATTTTATTTACATTGATTGAAGAAGAAAGTAAGTACATAAACAAAATATAAGTTGTATATAATGATAAATTAGATTGGATAGATTAAAATAAAAATGGGAAAAGTGCATTTTGACTAGATTTCATATAAAATATTCAAATTCAAGAAAAGGTTTTAAAATTACTTATTATTTATAAAAGAATTTATGATTTGGATAAAGAATCCCATGGATTAAAAAAAAGTCAGTGGAAAATGTGATTTTAAAGTTCATAGCTGAAAACATAATTAAAAGATTATAAAAAAGAATACCATGAACTATGAACTTTTTTGTTTTGAGAAAAAATTAAAGTGAAAATGGACATGGAAATAATTAAAGGTCAGTGCAGCAGAATTGAGTTATACTTTGACTACAAAAATATGAATTTCAAGATTGTAATAAATTCAATACAGACAGTCATTATTAATTAATAATAAATTCAAAGAAGCTGCTCACATGACAATGGCAAATAACCTCATAAGTCAACCTAGTGTGACTATACATAATACTGGGAAACCACTAATCAATTTTACACTTAGGAAAAAGTGGAGAAATCAGGAGAAACAACATAGATAAGTATATAAAATTTTTACTGACTGTTGCTTTTGGCAGATAGCCCAGTTGGTTAGAGCATGGCAGGATAGCTCAGTTGGTTAGAGCATTATTTAAAATTCAATATTCAAGAATCTAAGGGTCCAGGTTCAATTTCCATGGCCAGCAACACCTGAAGATCTCAAAAATGTTGTGCATATGATGGATGTAAATGGAATATTTAAATAAAGTTAAATTTTTCTAGACATTCAATAATTACTATTAGATGATGGAAATAGTCCAATCTATATATACAACTAACATACCATCATCACAAATCTTGAAGAAAATATATCATTACCTAAGTGTCCACTTTTCTTCGTTCTGCAGCTTACAGTACCGCTATGAATATGAGGCAAAAGGCCTCGAAAGCGCTTAGCTTGTAATAATTTCTGTGTATCTTTATAGCTTCTCATTCAAGTGTGTCATACGCTTTGTTAATTTTTGTATATTAAATTATCGAATGAGAAGTCTTAAAATCTTTAATATTTTACATATATAACTTGTGAAACACATATAGAATTAGTATTAAAGTTTACAATTTTGTAAAAAAATAATTATCTGAATTACCCAATCTATATCATCTTATGGATCCTGAATATATATAAATTTCTTATCATTTGTTTTTATTCTTTTTATACCATATTTCTAAAATCATCATCATTTTTATTGTTTTTCATTAGAAGAGATTTGAACTCAAACTTTCAAGCTCTGTATAGCCATTCACTCAATCTTATATAACTATATGTAGTAATATGTTTTCCTGAATGTTTATAATGGTGGTATATTAGTTGCATCTATATATTGGACAATTTCTATAATGTATGTAATATTGTAATGGTCAGATTTAAATGCCTCATTAACACACTTCAAAACCCAGACATGAAACCCAACACTCAAGGAGGGATTGCCTCCCAGAAATCCCAAGTTCGAATCCAAAGTCTATGCTCCACAATGCCACCCATGTAACAACGTATCTGATGCTACTGATAGCATAGTTTCCTACTGGTACCGGAGAGAGAAGCAAGACCTTCTATATCAAAATACATCAAGAGGTTTGCTAATTAATGTCTATGGATGGTACAAAATATATATATAATGTGATATGGACTGCAGTAATGGTGTGGATCGCAGAAAATAAATAAGTGAAAAAAAAATCAAAATAAGTTAGTAAAATTCAATAGGTTTATTAGTTTAACAATTATAAATATGGGCACTGTCTGTATAAGCCAGACAATGCCGTGGCAATTATTCAATGTAATGTGTGCATTAACATTTCTCTATTTCTTGGGTTAATTATAAAATATTATGGTTAAGTGCTTACACAAAGTACTATTGGTTTAAGAACAATATATATTGCAAAGATATGTGAGATGCCTGTAGCGAATATAATAAAGTATTTGTTTAATAGATTTAACTATTTAATATTTTAATAAAAGAACATATATTGAATTCCAGAACAATGCGGACGAAGACTCGCTGAGCTATGAGGAAAAGAAGTGATTAAGATGTGAGAAATTCAAAGAAAATACTAAAATTAATATTAAAAAATCGATGGTGCCAGTGAAAATTTAAGGTAAAGAATGGAGTGCGGTACATTGAAACCACAGCTTTGTAAAATAAAATAAAATATATGGGATAGCATCTTGCCATAAATCCGTCTAAGGTTTCATCACATAATAACAGCCCAAGTCTGGTCTTATCTAAGCACTTCATGACTGCGTAGAATTCCCAGGTGTGACTTGCTAGTACACACTCTATCTGGGAAGCGCAGAGAGAAAGGGGAACAGTCTCAGCCGTATGAACCCTTGAAGATCCCAAAGCAAGGTCTCAACACTCAATACACCTGCACTGGCAACACACATATAAAGTACATAAAATATTATAAAAAGGGGTGACTTTAATTGAGCAAAGGCACTTAATCAATTCCTAATAATATTTGTTTAAAGAAGGTTCGCATATTCTCAATCTCAAACTTAATAGTTCTTACAGGTATGTATAATTACACTAAAATAAACTATAATATTTAAATATGGGATGGGAATGCATGATGATAGGATTTCATAAGATACTACATGTGTTTAATATGTGATCATGCATTTCTATAATATTTGCTAATCAACTTCGCACATACCCTCACATTATATTTAAAACAAACGAAAAGATTTTACATATAAAAGGGCATCAATAGTTAATAAGTGTAAAATATTAAACAAGATAGCCTTCAAATGAGCGATCTGACAAGATATTTAAAATATTAGGGCCAGTTCTATAATTAATTCGCGCTAATATGGTGGCATACTAATTTAAAAAAAAAAAAAGAAATAATTCACTTGATTCATGACTATATGGGCACATTAGCATAATGGAAGAAAACAAATTAATAAAATACAAAGTAATAACCCAAGCATAAAAAGAAAGCACACTAGTTAAGTTACAGATTTTATAATAGAAACAGGCATTTAAGCATGGATTTATTATAGAAAATACTTTGAAATAGCTATAACTTAGAGGGAATATATATATTACACAAGAGCTCTTGGGTCAATTAAGCTACCTCATATATTTTGGACATCAGTGTGCACATTATACTCTTCGGTTGCTTCTTTGAGGTTTCAGTGGAAGTTAATGGCAGTAGCATTTATTCTGATGTTAGCAGCTTCTTTGATTCATGATTAACATTGGTTAGATTCTCAGCAGCAGTGGCAGTTCATAGGTCTTCTTATAGACAGGGCATCAGATGATATACAGGCTGCAGGATGGCCATTCCCGAGAAGGAAGACAGCCTTCCTGCTGGCCTGTACTCAGACATTTTCACTTCCATTCATAAAGGCGGGTATTTACAGATTTCTTAAAAATTAAAAATTAAAGCAAGATTGGCTTCTTGGTATACAGAGCTTCTCTAATTTCAACTAATAAAATTCTCAAAAATAATATATTCAGCTACTAATTCAATTGAATAATAATCTAAAATATCTTAAAATAATTCAACTAATAAAATCTCAACTAAACGAATCTCAACTAATCAAATATCAACTAAGAAGAAGGATAAGCAGAATAATAATAATAATTAATTAATAAATTCGGCTCTTTATATACCAAGAGCTCACAATAGAACTACCCTGCAGTGTAACAATCCATTACCAAAAATAAATTTGCTGTAAAATAAATGCTGTTATTTATCTTATCCAAATATCCAAAAGAATCGAACATGATGTTATAATTCATTTTACTATTGTTGCTTACTTTTAAGACATTCGGATTAAAATTTTAATTTTGTTTTAAAACTAATTTTAATTAAAAAAATACCAGAGTGAACATCTGTTGTTTATCTAGATGGGCAAATATTTAAGCCACTAATGCATTTTAGAAATAGAATTAATTAAACCTATTGTTCTCTTCCCAACCGTCATTTACTTTTATATCCAAAATTATGGCGCGATTTATAAAATCTAAAATAACAAAATTATTTAAGACTTTTCAAATTCTTAAAGTTTAAATCTATTTAAAAGTTTAATATTATTTTAAATTAAATGAAAACAAATATTACAAAAATAATACTTTTAAATAAATAGATTTAAACAAAACAACTCCAAATGACAAAATATTATTATTACTTAAGTTTTAAAATATATTATCGCAGTATGTGTGTAAATACGATTTATATGATCCACTTTTCAAGATGAAAATGCACACGTGTACACACTCGCAATTCATCAGTCATTTATGCTGGAATGAATTATAAAACTATATATATAACGTGTGTATTTAAATTCCTAATCCAAATTAGGTGGGACTTCGGTCTATAAGTGCAGTACACACACACTATGATAAATTGAAGTTTAAATTAGGTATGAGGGTAGGAAAGGAATAAGAAAGGTGAAACAAGTATTCCAATTACATTCAACTATTAGTAATAGTATAAGGTTAATATATGCACAAAATTTTAAGAGGTATTACTCTCTCTTCTTCAGGTGTTCCTGGCCTGATCTGTGATAGTACTAGCATGGGAATCGAACTGGATTCTTAGATTCTTGAATATATTTGTATTTAAATATTATTAGTTTATTGGTTATTTCTTAACTACCTAAAAAATAATCATCATCACTCTTTTTTACTATCATTTTTCCTTTCATTATATACATTCCACAATTTCATTTCATTTTGTCCTACATGATTTGATTAAGTGAAAGTGTGACAAATTCTGGGGTTCAAGGTCATTAAATCATAACTCAGTTCTGCCACATCCAACACTTGAATCTCTTATGATTTCTTAAGTGATGAAATCATTCAGTTATTTTATTATTTATATCTTCTATTTCTTTATGAAGTATTAATTTATTTATTTTTTATCCTTGAAGAGCATTTATATAAATTTAAATAAAAGATTTTAAATAAGTATCACATTTATTGTTATTAAAATTGGTATTAAATAAGCAATTTCTACACAAGTATGTAGATAATAATTATGGAAACAAAATTAAGTATAACAAAATATTTATAAACTGCTAAGTCAAGCTCTCGATACAAAGTATCTTTGTCAAAGCACAACTGATATAGAAGATTAGCAAGAAAGTGTTGGCATTCCAACTGTATATAAAAATGAATTAAAGTGGTTCCTAGATTTTAATAAATTTACATTTGCATGTGTAAATACATGTGGTGTGTACAGTCAAATTAAATGACCAGTCATATGCTAAGAAAAACGCTATTGACCTTTATATCACATTTACAGGATTTATTATATACCAAGCTTCTTTATTTTTTTGTTTCTTGCATCAGCAGGTTTAACAGAGTGGTCAGTGTTCTTTTCATGCTTGATGAACACCAAGCTATAAGAAGTGCTGGATTTGGCTCTATTATACAAGTAAATGTGTTGAGAAATTTATTAAAATCTATGACAACTTTAATTCATTTTTATATATAGTTAGGAATGCCAACATTTCTTGCTAATCTCCTGTATCAGTCATGCTTTGACTAAGATACTCCTTATTGAAAGCATGACTTAGCAGATAATAAATATTGTTTTATACTTAATTTTGTTGCTGCAATTATTATCTACATACTCATGTGGAAATTGTTTATTTATTACCTATTGTCTACAAAATATATTTCTTTTTTCTTTAAAATTGGTATTATAATTAAAATTATTTGTTTACACATCCTTTCAAACATGCAATAGGTTAACAATCGATATAAAAACAGAAAATTTGAAGCTGATGATATTTATGATATCAGTAGTGGAACTGAATTGTTATTTAAGGTTAGAGCAGAAAATTTAGTCAAAGAAATATGCTAAGAATTATGCATAATTAAAAATGTTGAACATATAGACCAGCACTTCTTAAACTTTTTTCATTCATGACCCCTTTTTATCATCGAGATTTTTTCGCGACCCCAGATATTAAATATAAAATAGATATAGAAATAAATATTCCCATAAATAATTTATTTTTTTGGTAAACAATATATATAGGAAAATAAGTAGTTTTAGGATTTGTTTTAAGTATTCAAAAATTAATGAAAGAAAATCACATTTTAATGAGACGGCTGTGCTTGTTTTTTGCTGCATAACAAATTAAATCTTGGTGAAATATTTGATACTGCTGGACATAAAGCATCTTCAACATGTTTCAGCATTGAACAATATTTGGATTTAATATACATTAGAACTGAAAAAGTCATTTCACATAAGTGTGGTACTGAATGGCAGAACATTTAATGCCATTTCAGAAATTGTGGGAAATTCAGTTATAGCCCCGATCCAGAATTCAGTCAATAATTTTTGTGGAAAGTTAAGTTTTAAGTTTGAGTCACTCGATAGCTCAGCAAATTCCTTTTGGGCTTTATATGACAGGTGATTAATCTCATTAATGTCAATCAAAAATGGTCTTTGAATCCAAGATAACTTTTTGAAATCTAAATTCGATATAAAGTATTTGCAAAACTGTGTTTCCAGGAGTTTTAAGTGATCTATAACAATTTTTGCAATTAAAGTTTTACAATTATTTTTTTCAATTATAAAATTGTCCATAGTCGAAAACATTTCCAATGAATCATTTTCCATCCTATTTCAAATGTTGATCTTTTTAATAAAACCTTCAATTTTATCATGCAAAGCAAAAATATTACTATTTTTTCCTTGAAGAGACAAGCTAAGACATTTAGCTTTTTAAAAATATCAGAAAAATTGCACAGCTTTGATAGCCATAAGTCGTTTTGAAAAAGAGCAGCAAGATCAGATTTTTGTTCGGTTAAAAATACAATAATTTCTTCTTTTAATAACAATAATCTTCTTAAACTTCACCCTCTTGACATCCATCTTACTTCTGCATGTAATAATAAATGTATTCAGAGTCCATGTCTTTACAAAGATTTGAAAATAAATGGCTGTTAGGGACATGGTTTTTAATAAAGTTTGTAGTTTTGACAGCATCCTGAAGCACCTCATTCAATTCCATTGCTAATTTTTTTGCTGCAAGAGCCTCTCGATGGATCAGGCAGTGTGTAAAAGTTACCTGATTATTATCAGCTTTAAAAAATTATTTAAACCCAATATTTTCACCAGTCATTGCTTTTGCACCATCTGTGCATACTCCAAAGCAATTTTTCCATTCTAAACCTTCAGTTTTAAAAAATTTGTCTACTTTATTATATATGTCTTCCCCTCTTGTATATTCTTCCAAAGAATGACAAAATAACAATTCTTCCTCATTGTTTTCTTTATAAATGTATCTGTCATACACTAATAATTGAGCTATTTTTAAAATATCAGTTGTTTTGTTTTGTCCAACTGAATTGTAAATATTAGCCTTTCTTTTGCTCAAATTGGTCATTACTAATTAGGAAATTCTATTAGTGACACTGTCATTTGACAAAGGAATTTTCCGAATTTCGTTTTAATAGCAGCAGGTAATATAAGATTTTCTCTAATGGTGTATGGCTTTTTATTTTTGGAAATCAGATATGAAACTTCATATGTTGTGAGTAAATATTTTTCATTAAGTTATAAATTCCTCAAAATATTGTTTTTCTTTATTTGAAGTTTTTAACAATCAGGTTTAAACCTATACAATGTATTAATCGTTCAAAATATTGTTTTGTTTTATTGACATATGAAGAATGTTTGGATTCAAAATGCCTTTTTAATTTTGATGGTTTCATACTCTCCATTGACAAAACATTATTGCAAATTAAACAAAGAGGTTATTCATTACCATCGCAGTTGTTGAAGGTAGTCAAATTGGAGAAATGTCTCATCATATTTTCTTTTTCGCATCTTAGATGCCTCTTTTTGATTACGAGATCCTACTTAAAGAGACTTTGTAGCATTTCCATCTGCATCATTACCTTTAGTACTCAAGTTCAACTATTTATCTATGGGTAAAAAATAGTTTTATCCTAAAATATAAATAAAATAACTGTACTTATTACTTAGCAGAGACACCAAGTGGCAGCAGTGTTTCTTGTTTAATTATACGAAGCATATCTACTCCCGTATGTTCTATATTTTAATATCCCTGTAAGTTTTATTTTTTAATATTTAAAAAATATCAATTATAAATTTCTTGCTAAGTTTAAAAAATAGGAATATGTTTTTACTTGTTAATAAATAAAAGACAATAAGTTTCAAATAAAAAATAAATTTTTATAATAACTATTAGGATGATAAATTTTGAATAAAAAAGTAAGGAAAAAAGTATTAAAACAGGCAAAACTCTCTATAAATATTGCCACTCAGTGCAGGCCAGAGTAATCAATGGATGCCAGAAGGCTTGTGCATAAAATCCCCATCTAGTGCCTACTCATCCAATATCCCCAGACTAGGTTCTGGCTTGTGGTCTTCGTGAGTGAGGAGCCTTGGATCTGAGAACAGCAAGCAAGCGTAAGAAATAGTGATCATGTGATGTTTATTGAAAAAAAAAGTATACATGCAATTTATATATAAACCAAAATAACATGGTTCATAATATTTATTCAAATAAAAAATAATCTTAGTCAAGTAAAACAGTAAAATATAATATTGTTTTGTTCTAGCGATATGGACACTTGTTGAAATGAAACCAAAACAAAATAACTTGACCAGAATTGCATTATATAATCATAGTAGCACCAAGCTTATTCTCACCATTGCAGCATATATTTTGATTCTGAAATAACTTATATGCTAAAATTGCAATGCGACACCACTATTATGATGCATTTAGTGTTATTTTTCAATATGTAAATATAATTTACAATTCAACTTAGCCATCATTACGATTTTATAGTTGCGCTGTACAGAAAAAAACATAATATATTAAATTAAAGATAATGAAGGGATTGCGACTAATATTTGTTTAAATTCATGTATCTGAATTAAATTTTTGCAACCCCACAGTTTAAGAAACGCTTATATAGACTGTAATAATTTTAGAATATATTATTATTATTAATTTTTAATACTACAAAGATTAATATTACAATCTTACTAGCTGGAAAAATAAATGAATAATAAAGTAAAAAAAAAAAGAGTTTTATATAGTTTAAATAATTTCTAAGAAAAGTAAATACAAACAAAAGCATACTTCTTTTTATTTAAATAATACTTATTGAAGTGTTTTTTTTTTTTTTATGCCACAAATTTCACACATGGCGACTTAAAAATCACACTTATTATACACTGAATTTTCATATGAGAAATCAATAAAAGATTTTAGATTCATAAATTATCAATTTAAAATAAAACATTACCTCAAAATTAAATGAATTCTTCATTTCTCGATCAAGAAATTTGCTATTTAGAATGGTTATCCATCCAAGTTCTGGATCAATGAAGAAAGTTTTACTGTCAGAGCCTTCTAGTTGGTAATAAAATAAAGAATTATTTCCCTGCAAATAAAATGTAGAGCAAATCATATTTAATTTTATAATTTATAAATTTTATATATAAAACATTTATTTTCACCTTCACAAATTATCAAAGAAAAATAGTGCGTATATTGCTATTACAACTATTCTCCTTTTTGATACCAAACCAATAATTAAAAATAATAATAAAATTTAAGATATACTATAAACCTCTATTCCACCTCATATTTTTGACATAATAATTATTTCATATGTCTATATATAATTAAAAATATATATTTATCTTTAACTGATTTAAAGTTTATATATGGGCTAGAGATAATCTCTACTTTAATAAACGATTGATTAATAATAATTGTTAATGTCTTTATCTGAAGTGAAAGATGTTAAAGTTGTGAGTGTAGAAAACTTGACATTTATAAATTACATTGTAAAAATAAATAAACAATATTCTTAATTATTTAATTTACATACTTAATATTTTAAATATATTATTAGAAATATAAGTAATTATACTGTAAATTTAGCCCCACAAAAGCAAATAAAATATATAAATAGTGCTTACTATTCTAAAAGTCTGGTTATGTCACCCTATCTTATTCAAAAACATTATGGGGAAATTCTTTTTAATATGCTGAACCTTTTATTTTATTAACTTGGTATTTTTTATATATATTTATTTAATCAAATTTAATTCTCAATATATATATACTTTAATGAAAATTTACACAGAGGCAAAACTCTCCATACAGTACAAGCATAAATAATGGTGATCATGTGATATTTAGTGGTTAAAATTTACATTATTTATAAAAAAAGTTGGGATATATTTTTTAATTTTGTATTAATTAAGGTGGAATTTTAAATTAGTATTTTACAATTAATAATTAATAATATTTAAACAGCATTAAATTGTTGCACATGCGCTTTGGATTTTAAATATAAAATGAATGAATACTAACACTTCAACCAAAGCGCATGTACAACAGTTTAATGCTGTTTAAATATTATTGTTTGGTACTTGGGGAATTACTGTCTTGCCACTGCTAGAGACGTCATATTTATAAAAAACATCACGCTATATAAAATAATTGACTTAATTAATAATTAATTAAAAGTTAGGACTAGACTAGATAAATGTAAGTTTATTTTCTGCATAGTTGATAAACAAGATGCATGCATAAAGAATACAAAATACTAGGGATATTTATAACTTACATTTTTATGCATTCTTTGATATCGCTCTGTTATATATTCTTTTAAGGCATCCAAATCAATACAAAGTCTATCTATCCAGACACACACTTTGTTTATTCTTATTTCTCAATACTTTTATGCTTTGCTGATCCAGTACTTTATATATTATTTTAAAACAACACATATTAAAAACCTATTACTTTGAGTATTATATTTGGATCAGTAAGAATCTTATTAGATAAAGCATATCAAAACACTCCCATTTTTGTATTTAATAGTTATTAGCATGAATATGTATTAATATTTTTTTAAATTTAATAAACTATATCAATAATTTCTTTATTATCTAGTTCATATTTTTTGCAATGGTTACAAATCAGCAAATGTGCACCTATAAAAATATAAACTATAAATTGAACCGGAAGTATTCATCCGATTCAAAAGTTCTATCACATAATTTAAAAATCAAGTTTTATATGTACAATAACACACATAACTATTTATAATGAAATCTTATATTTTTAATTTTCAGTTGATTTTAATATAAAATATTTTTTTTATGATGCTCGTTTTCTTTTAAAATAATTAAAAGCAGGCAAAGCTTAATTAGTCTTATAAAAGTATTTTGTTTTAAAAAGAATAATAGTAATGTTGATTTATTTTTAAAAGTGAGATTTAGTTTGGTATGTTTTTGTTTTTTTTTTAAAAAAAAAAAAAAGAATAATAATAATTTTGTAAGATAAAGCCCTGTAAGATATTGTTTTTCTAATTGAGATTGAGCAGGAGATAGAGATTTACCCTGGTTGAAAGTTGCAAAAAAAAGATTGCGCAGGAGATAACAATGGACATAAATAGCTCTGGGGTTTTTTTTTTTGATTCTTATCAGATTATTCAGAGACTAATCTCGTTATTCAGTTCTTTTTGCTCAAGCTTATTCAGCTTCTTGTTATTGAGGATTCATCCAGATTTTAGCGGTTATTGAACTGCTGCATCGTTAAAGTGATTCTAATTTTTATTTGATATTTGTTCCATGAGAATCACCAAGTTGAATTTCCGTTGATTGACAATAATTCTATTTGCCATGATAGTAGCCGACATTCAGACCCCATGCCTATAATATATGCCACGAAGAATCTCCACAACATGATGGGCTGAGCCTTTCCAAAGATGTACCTCCAGAGCTCCAAATAGTGACTTCAATCATGACCTAAATGTCAAATCCAGAGTGGATCCCGATAGTGCCTCCATTCTTCTGAACCTGTAGTAATTGACAGCCGTTGTATAGGACTCAATAAACTGAACTTTGCATGAACCGCAGAAATTAATATTACCTCGAGGTAATTTACCTTTCCACATCAAAATCAGGGCTAAATCTCTAATTAAGTCTCTAGCAAATCTCATCTTAATCTTAAAAAGAAATTATATTTACGATGTGTAATTTATCAACTTACATATTAATGTATTGGTTTTTATTTTTACATTACAATCTTAGTAGCAGGATTTTCCATCTTTAAAATATTACTTATTTGAGAGTGTATGGCGAGTGATATTTTATATGCTTAATATTTTCTCAGTTCTATGATTAACCCTTGATAAATACTCAGACTGACATTAGTAGTTTTCTTTTACACTCCTGTTTTTTTTTTTGTTTGTTTGCTTTGTCGTTAAACTTAATCAAACTTGGTTTGCATTTTCTGCAGACTGCTGATCCTTTGGCTGGCGGTTTAGAGGATATAGGATTTTGTTTTCTTGGTAGTGATTTATTTTCTATAACTCAGATTACGTAGTTCATAATGTTACTTTTCTTGGGTGAGACTAACCTTGGCTCATTTAAACATACTTGTCCATGAGCGTTTTGCAGAATTAGGACATTCTTGGTTCCGATGTTTCTTTTCCGGACTAAGAAAAGCTCAACTGCGCTGTCCCATTGTTCTCCACAAGCATCCATCTTACTAAATCTCTATAGCCTTGATAATATGCGTGTAAAAATGCGATAGTAGGGACCTCTACAGGTGTTTTAACCACAAGCTTATGCTATGAAAGCTTGTGGTTAAAACACCTGTAGAGGTCCCTACTATCGCATTTTTACATGCATATTATCGAGGTTATAGCCTCAGTAAATATTACTTACGTAATCAATGTGCGTTTAATAAATTTATAATTAAATCTCTATAGGGAAAATGGATTGGTTGGGTGAACCGCTAGCAGGAAGATATAAGCCCTTATTATGTTATAGATGAGAAATGAACTGGTCTGCCTGGGTATTTAACGTATTAATGCTCACATACACTCAATGTTAAGATCTGCTAAGAAAATTTAGATCAAGTTCTCATGTTTATTTTGTTATTGTTTAATAAATTTAAAAAGTTCTTGTAATTATTTTGGCTGATGTTTGTCTCAGTGTTTTCTCAATTGTCTAAACAACATTCATGAGCTTTTGCTCTCCATGGGTTTAGTCCGGCACATTCATGTTCGTATATCCTGCCCACCCTTAAAATAAATGTCTTGTGATGTATTGATGTATGTGATGTGATGTATTATGGCTTCTCCTTAAACGAAGTCAAGAATATCTCAGCAATTATGCCCAGATAAACCTGTTAGCCACTTTCTTTTACATTCCCCACTCTAAATTTACCCATAATCTGCTCTATCCCATTTCCACAACATAATTTTTGTCAACTCTATAACCTTTATATCTAAATCCCCCTTATCTTTTCCCAAACCCAGCATAAAAACCAATAATTCACTTTCTGTATAATCACTCTTTTCATATTTATTTATCCACAACTTCATTATATGTACCCTTTCTGTTTTCAAACATTTACATTTACGGACTAGTGGCGCCCTCGTGATCAGGATATACGAAACCAAAATCTTTCGTCCGGTACAATATATATCAAAGTAATTTTATTACTAATTTAGTCACATGCATCTTTTCTCACATGCTATTTTTAAAGAAAGGCAATAAACAATTAAAAGTCATCAGATGTCAGTGCAGTAGATTTTATCACTTTCTATGACTGTTTTCTCCTTTGTTTATGTAGAAAAGCATTACTAGAGTAAATGTAATGTCTTATCATAGGAAAACATATAGATTATATTCATTAATGCTAATGCCTTATGTGGGTTTATTGCAGTGATAAAGTAATACTAAGCTTATGATAGATGGATTGTACCCAGCTCTATTACTTTTGATATCCAAACTTCTTATGAATTTTTGAAAAATAAAGCCAGTCAATTATTTATTTATTTATTAATGCTAATAATATAATCAAATTTCAGTTAATAATAGATGTATCTGTTATTATAACATATAGCCATTACAATGCTGAGAAGGCAAAAAAACCACTCTAGAAGTGTTTTGTGATGATGATACAAATCATTCTGTGAAACAAAAATACATCTACATAGCATACTGATACATTCTTCTGTTTATTTGATATTTTGTTATGCTATTTTTTAATCTCTTCAGAAATAAAATTTTTTTAAAGATACTTTACCATGTTTAATTGCACCATGACTAATTGTAGCCCTCCAATGTAGTCTATTCTCTGCAATATCTTCCCAAAAAGAAACAATCAATATTCACTTTTTTAGAATGACTTTGAGATAATCCTTATAATGTAAGTGGGATCTATTTCTACCATAAAAACCATGTTCAAGTTAATTAAAAACTAACTTTTTAGAAAATGCTGCATTATTTTTTATTTACATGTTTAATACAATGAAGCTGAGTTTTTGTAATAGTTTACTCTATAATATCATAAGCATCTTTATATGAATTTTTAATGCCTTTATGTTGAGTTAATAGGATATCAAAGTCTCACTTCCATGCAATAAATTAGGTAAAATGATAGCTTTCTGCCTACAGCTAATTTAGTGGTAGTAATGATTTCTCTGTAATACATTACATTATTGTTTAATTTGTTGATAAACTTTTAGCTAAAAGTTGCAAAGTTTTTTTCTATCACTAGTTGATAAAGAACTTGAGTTTTTGAACAATAATTATTAAACCAAAATCTTTATATGCTCCATTAAATACATTCTGTAAATCATTCTTTGAACTAAAAAAAAAATAACATAATCATCAGCATAATGTAATTCCAGAATCAATAAAAATAAAGTTCTTGTTTTTGTTTTTAATTGATTCAAATTTGTGCCACATTTTGATCCCCATTTCATTAAGCCATTTATAATAATTTCAAAGATCACTATCATAAAAATTGAAAACAATGTTGGAATAAATACACATCATTGTTTAACACCATTTTTCATTTCAAAAGCTTTAGATTTTCTATTAATAACACTTGTATAATATGAATAAATTTTAGTAGACAACCAACTAATTTCAAACAATGTTGTAGACTTGTTTGTTTAATTAAAATCACATGCCTTGACCAAATTAATAAAAGATATATATAAATCATACTTTTAAATACAAATGTATTATATATACTTTTGTTATTGATACTTATTTTACATTTTCCTGACAACAAAAACATGACTGCAGTGTTCCTTGATTCTCTAAAACCATACCGAGTCTCTAATATCACTCATTCATGACTAGACAAAACCTGTCCAATGAAATCCTTGAAAATACCATTTTGTATTGAATAATAATGATGTTCTATCAATAATTATTGTAATATTGTCTATCCACTTTATTTTAAAAAATTGGAACAATAGAAGAATCCTTAAGACCAAGTGGTACAGCTTTACGAATTCATATATTCTCTAAAAAAATACATTTTTAAAACTAGCATGTCACTACAATTTAAAACTTCTCCCCTATATTTACAATTAGGCTCCAGGTATAAGAATGCCCGGTATGTCAAATCTTACATATTAAGCCTGCATTCTGTCCATCCCACTTTCATGTATTTAAATGGATACTGCCCTATACATGAGGGGTCAGAATGACTTGAGGTCAACATGGGCATGACAACAGTATTGGCATAAACATGGGATTTGGGAATTCTATCATCAGATTTTTAATGATATGTATAGCTGAAGAGTTGGAGGTTGGAGTAGGTTGAAGCTTGTCCATTAAAGTGTAAGGATTAGCTATTTTAATATAAACTGAGCACCGATTATATATATGTATTTGAGATGGTAATCTGAACCAACTGATGAGTGCTGGTTTAGCAGGAAATATGTATATTGGTGATTATTTATCTTTTCTGCATTTGTGTGGTCATGTGTATCATTAGTATGAGATAGTGTGGACAGTGAAGGAGTTTGAAAGTCAGTTCAAATCCCCTATATTTACAACTAGGCTCCAGGTATTAGAGTACCTGGTATTTCAAATCTTGTTATTATATAAGAAAATGACAATACCAGATTTAATAGGATTGTCATAACCTTTCTCAGATCCATGTCACTTTTAATGCATCAAAAAAAAAATCTAGAATGACCATGAACAATGAATGTCTGTATCTTCTTTGCAGTTTAATCCACCAATCATTTTTAAGCAAGTATTTTGTAAAATGGTGCGGAAAAGAGCTGAAAATGATATAAGAAAGTATAATTGTGAACTAGCAAGGAAAGCTGTAGAAGAAAATAAAAGTCTTAAGAATGTAAAACAACATTTTGGTATTGGTAGGAAATTTATATCTGCAATAAGAAAAAATTATGGAATTGTTACTAAAAAGAGACATGACATCATGAAATTGGTAGAAGATTTTTATCAAGAATTATATAGTAATAAAGAACAAGTACTTCCTATATCTATTACATCTTCTGAATTGCCCAGAATTTTAAATGAAGAAGTGAGACACACAATTAAATGTATGAAGAAGGGAAAGGCTCCAGGTAATGATGGGATTATAATTGATATATTAAAAGAAGCAGGTGAAGAAATAGAAAAAAATTTAGCAAAGTTATATACCAAATGTCTAAATGATAAAGATGTACTGGATGATTGGAAGAATGCAGTAATAATATTAATATTTAAAAAAGGTGATAAAGAAAATATTAGAAATTACAGACCTATCAGCCTTTTATCAGTTTTATATAAAATTTTTACCAAGATAATTACAACTCGTCTACAGAGAACATTGGATTTCCACCAACCAAGAGAACAAGCTGGATTTAAAAGTGGTTTTAGTACAGTATATCATATCCAGGTGTTGAGAGAAGTTATAGAAAGGTCAAGTGAATATGAGTTGTCATTATGTTTTGGATTTGTAGATTATGAAAAGGCATTTGATTCTATAGACATTTCTTCAGTGATTAAAGCATTGGATCATCAAGGTATAGATCCAGGATATTGTCATATTTTGAAGAATATTTATAAAAATGCAACAGCAACAATTAGATTACATAATGATACTGGGAAAGTCAACATTCAGAAAGATGTAAGACAAGGTGACTCCATATCTCCAAAACTTTTTACAGCAGTGCTGCAGGAAGTATTTTGTGGATTAAAATGGGAAACTAAAGGAGTGAAAGTAAATGGAGATTATTTAAGTCATTTAGATTTCGCAGATGATGTAGTTGTTTTTGCAAATAATGCTTCAGAGCTGCAGGATATGTTGCAGGAATTATCAGATGAAAGTAGGACTAAAGATAAATGTTAAAAAGACTAAAGTAATGTTTAATCGATTTGCTCAAAATATGAAAATAAAGATTGATTATGATGAATTAGAGGAAGTTAACAGTTACAAATACCTTGGTCAGATTATTAATACAGATGGAAACATAATGGAAGAAATTAATCATAGAATTAAACTTGGTTGGAGTGCTTTTGGTAGAAATAACTTGATACTAAAAGGAAATATGCCTATGTGTTTGAAAAGGAAGGTTTTTAACAAATGTGTTTTACCAGTTCTTACTTATGGATCTGAGACTTGGGCACTTAATAGAAGAGCAATACAGAGACTTCAGACTACTCAAAGAAGTATGGAGAGATGTATGTTGGGAGTAACAAGAAGAGATCGAAAACGCAATGTATGGGTAAGAGAACAAACGGGTGTTACTGACCTCATTGAAAAAATTAAAAGATTGAAGTGGAGTTGGGCTGGACATATTGCTAGAAGAGATGATAATAGATGGACAATTGAAATTTTAAACTGGATTCCAAGAGATTGTAAAAGACCCAGAAAGAGACCACATGTGAGATGGATGGATGAAATAAGAAAGTGTGCAGGGGTGATGTGGAGAAGAGAAGCTGAAGAGTGGAGAAGATGGATTAAACTTGGAGAGACCTTCATCCTGCAGTGGATTGATAATGGTTGATAATAATGATGATGATTATAGAAAAAATAAATTTTAATAATAGTCTGTAATATTGCAAATTAAATTTAAGTTTTATTAATTAAAAAATGTAGCTTAGAATTAGAGCTATAATTCAAATACATGAGATTTGAAACAGTGGATGCTTCACTATATTCATTATAATTTTATGTTGATTATAATTAATGACTTTTTGAATGTATATAAATCAACTTGAATCATATTTTTAGGCAAGTGATTCTTGAATGCTCAATATTTTTGATATTATAAAATTGTAATTTGGAATAATTCTTAAACATTATCCAACATTAATGTTTATTATAACATAATCATAAAATTATATATATGATATCAATAATTATGCGCTTATAACGCTCTTAAAGAAGTTATATATATTATTAAATTTATTTAAAGCTTAGCGCTTTCAAAGCTCTATGGCTTCATGCTAATAGCTCTTAATATGCTTTTTTATATTACATTTGTAAATATAAGCTTATTAAGTCATGTGATGTATGACTTGATTTCCTTACTATTATATATATGTGAATAATTTTAAGAAAAATTCTCTGTATATTTCATAGATAATTTTCAGCTATGTCACAAAATAGGCAAATACAAATTAGAAACAGGCACTACAAACTGAAATAATGCCTAATTACATCTTAGCTGACAATTAGTTATAAATTATAATACATGAAGAAACTCTACTAAAATTATTAACATTTATATCTAAAAAGCTCATGAGAAGTTCTCTAATTATTGTCTATAACTCTTTATGGGAGTCATAGAAAGTTATAACTCCTGTTAATATAAATATTAATGTCTGATCTATAGTCTTTGTATAATCTAGGGTAATAATTTAACAGTAGATTCACAATCAGTGTAAAGTTAATAATAAATGATGCGATTTCAATTAGCAAGGCTTGCTTTTAATTGTTTCTTTTCTGGTTACAATATAACTGAAAAATTATCTGTAAAATACAAATAAAATGCCCATTAATAATTACTTATAAAAGCCATAAAAATATTTTCATTATATTCCTATTCTTTGCTAAAAGTTAAAACAAGAATGAAAAATAACTAAAATTCTCACTTCTTTGTAGCACTACTGGAAAATTTAATGGTAGGTAATTTGATATTTTCTATATACCTTTATGCATATTCGAATTTTATATACACATGCACACACATATTTGTACATGTATATTATACTATTTTTAATGGATGTTTAGATGGAAATATTTACTGTATGAAGTTATATATGGACAACTCCACATACTAAATATTTCCATATATATATAGATAGAGAAGAAAAAAAAGAAAGAAAGAGGGAAAAGGACAGAGGGAGAGAAAGACAAAAAGAGAGAGCCAAGATATATACATAAAACCAAAAATTTAAGATTTATACGACAATAGTTAGTGATTTAACATATTAAAAAGTAATATAAAAAATTTAATAAGAATAATTGTGTACTGAAATAATAAAAAACATAATTAGAACATGTGACTATCATTTTAGGATTCAAATTTATTCAATTCATTAATAAAATTTCTTACTACAATAGTACTTAGATTTATCTATTATAATGGATTACATTTCTTTACATTTTTGATGAGAATAAAATATTCATTTAAATTCTTTCTACCTTAATGATTTAAACTATATTATATATTTAATATTATTAATGACTGTATGTCTTGCATAGTTTAGTACAATAGTAGAATAACAAAATAAGAAACTCAAACTCCATAAATTATGACCCAACTCCATTATTTCCTATGCTCAAATTTATTGGATGAACTTCTAAGAAATAATTCTTTCAGTTATTTTTTTTTCTACTGAACATATAATGAAATGTATTTGTTTTCAAATTATTTGCTAATATTCCATTTTATTTAATATAGTTATAATATATATAGTTGCACAAGGATAAATGAAAATAAAAGTTACCATGAATAATTTCATACCAACTACATTACTGATGGAGAAGGGTCATACTCCTACAGCTGTGAAGCCTACAATTAATCTTTACCTGTTATATCATATACATATTTTAAAACTCATTAAAGGTGTAGAGAACCAATCATATTTCATGATAATTTTATTTTGAATTTAAAAAATAAATAATCTTGATAGAAAAAATAAATTTAGTTATTCTATATGGACTAAACAATTTTAATTTAATAATAAACTTATATTACATTTCCACTATTTTACATAACATAATAAGTAAAATAACAACAACATAATCTTACCCTATCAGCATCGTATGCCGAAACAACAGCAACTAATGAATTGTTGGCTGAGTTTTCATTAATAGATACAGAATATTCATATTTATTAAAAACTGGATAATGATTATTAATATCTTCTACTATAATATTCACAGTGGTTGAATCTTCAACAATCAAAGGTTCATCATTTCCAGGAAACTAAAAAGAAAGCAAAAAGTTAGATGTACATTAATATATTATGAAGAAGTTTGTCACAAATAGACATACATGTGTATGTAAGAATGTTTCTGATATTCTTTACTAATATTATTTTATATTAAAATATTAATGATTTGTATTTAACATATTTATTTTCTTAGTTAGCTTAACTATAAACAAAATGTAATAAAGAAAACTGTAGATATTACAAGTGGATGATAGATTCATTAGTGACTTTACTTAGTCCTTCAATTCTACTGCAGCCATAAATTTCATGGTCAACAACATATGTGTTTCATTATTTGTTTGTCCACATCTATATAGATCAGTGACTGCTAAATACCACCTATAAAACAGATGAGTGCAACAAGAATATGTTATTCTGAATCTGGTGATAAGACTTCAATTGTATCTAGAAAGACCAAATCCATCTGTTTTTACTATTGGGCCATAAAAAAATTGTTTGGAGCCACATAAATATTACATTTTTTATAATGTAATTTTTCTATTGCCAATTCTTGGTTGAACATTTGGAAAGGAACTTGATTTAAGATGATTCTTAAGTGATCAAACTATATTTTGAGTTATTGATAAGTTCATTCTACTAACAGGCTTTTCATACATTTTCTTTGAGGCAAGTTCTCTTCTACTATCTGGTGGAGAAATATGTAAAGCTATATGGCAGTAATATTTTTCATTATTATTTAATTTAGTATCCAAAAATTGAGGGTAGAAACTTTTTCTCTAAACAGAAATATTAATAATAATAATCATAGAATATCATTACCTTTAACTTAACCTTTTTATAAAATTAAAATGTTTTAAAATCTAAATTTTGCCACTTAAAAAAATGACCTAAAAATAATGTTGGTTATTTTATTATTTATAATAAAAATTGTTTGAAAAAAAAGTCAATTATTTAAGTATTCAAGCAAAAATTAAAAAGTGCTAAATTATTTATCTAAAAAAACTATTTAGTATATGAGACCTGGAAAAGAAAAAAAATTACCATGAATATTTATGTGTGTTGCTATTTATGATGTTAAATTTCCAGTTTTAATATTGTATTTATCATAAAATAGAAAAATAAGCTACTTTATTATAAAAAGAAATTAAATTCAGTATAATTTTCAATACAAAATATATATGAATAAAATGAGGACTACTTCAAATAATAATGGATCCATAATCTAAGAAAAAAAAAGGAAAAAATCAATAAATTTACTCTTAGAAAATAAATATATTGTTTATTAAATATTTTGATTGATAAAATATACTGCCAATTATCTGGAAAATGTTACTTAAAAGGAGCTATTATCTATAGACTTTTTTGGGGTCTTTAAGCTTGAAGATAATTAGGACCATCAGAAAATCACAGTTATTACAATTAGTCTAAAAAACACATTTTTTCACTTTAAATCTTTATTAATACATTTAAATATGTACTGTTATATGTATAAGCTCAATTTCACTGAAAGAATTTTAAAGGATTTCATGCCCTCTATAATGAATTGAAGAAAGATTCATCTATGTAATAATTTGTAAATCATTGTTATTTTTTTTAGTAAAAAAAAAAAAAAAACATTTTTATTAGACAGAGGAGGATTGTGTCAAACAATACAAATCAAGTTAGTAATGATGATGATTAAGTACATAATTGTTTGTTCTAAGTAGTTTTAGCCTTGATTCTTTTCATCTATAAAAATATCCCAATTAGTTAGGTCATTTAAACCTTACTGAAAAAAGTTATCAATTCTAGAGCAAAATTTTTCAACTAGTTATCTGACAATTGTTAGTAAATGGGTATCTAGTTATTGTTAATTAGCTAATAAAACCTAGGATAATCTGACTTGGTCAGATAAATGTTGAAGTAGTGATTATGAAAAAAAAACATTTAGAAAATATGACCACTGGTAGAAATATCTCATTTCTATGGATATTGAAGCCCTGGTTATCTCTATCTTATCTTCTGATCCATATTCAAAACATTTTTAGTTAACAATTATTTAAAACTATTTCAGTATAACATATCTCAAATCTCAGAAACACAGAATTTTTATAAACAATATTTTGCATGAAACTTATTGAGTTTACATTATATGTATTATGAAAATATTTATTAATATAAACTACTCACCTTGTGAGAAGAATAAGCTTTGACAACAAGCACATGAATTTCTTTTTCATTTACATCTAGTTCCTTGATTACTGAAATATTTCCACTAAAAAAAAAGATACCAGAAATCAAATTAATATCACGCATCTTTTTCTTCCTCTCCAATTGAAAATTTAACTATACAATAGAGTATGACAACATTTATATAATTTTTAAAACTATATGGCTTGTAAAAATGTAAACTGCTTTCCTGGGTATGTCAGTTTCATCATCATGAGTTTTCAGCAAGTACAAGTAGTGAACTCATCTAGAAGTAACAGTATTTAAAATATTATTTAGCAACTAAGAATAATAAGTTGTTTAAATAAATTTAAGATATGTTGATTTGTGAAGTTTATCACTTATGTATTTAAAATCAATGAATACAATGTGCTTTATGTTTGAATTAGCAATGTCACCTTGGAACAGTAATTGAAATGCACAAGTGTTAATTATTATTTCTAGAAATATAAAATCATGACAAAATTGATTTATCAAAAGGTATAGTTTATATTTTAATGAAAAAAATAGCTTTTAATGCATGAGTTGATTTCAATTTAAATAAATATATGCCATATTGCTTGTAATATTATATGCATAAAATATATTGATTTATATTATTATTGTGTGTGTGTATATATATATATATACAGAGAGAGATGTATATGTGCAAATATTAATAAATAATAATAAAACAATGACATTAACTCAAAAGAAAGAACAACAACATTAACATACCAATTAAACAATCAGAGGAAACTGTTAAAACAGAAGATCCAGATCCAATATTAAAGTGAACTGTTATTTTTCTCTCTAATTAGTTGTGACGTTTTAGTGACAGAAATTAAAGTTTAGTGTTTCTACTATTGAATAAATAGTTATATTTCTTCATTCATTATATAAATATATGTAGAAATTATAATTAACATTTTATTTTAAACATACTTCTGTAGACATTGTAAATACTATGCTAATGATTCCTAACATTTATTTTGATTCATCCAGATCTTTTTGTTAGACCAAACCAACATGTTTAAAATGTAACAATGATAATTATAATTTTTAAAAATATAAAATCATGCACATTAGTAAAAAAATAATGAACAGCTAATAAAAAAAAAGTAAAGAGTTAAATATATTTGATAATTAATAAAATCAAAATGTATATTTGAAGATAAAAGAAATTTATAATGTGTCACATAATAAAAAATAATTAGTCATCATTTATATATTTATCATATGTAAATCTTGTGGGAAATAATGAATCTTCACACATGCTATTGGATTGATATATTTTAAATTATACATTCACTCACATGTCAATAGGTGTTTTAAATGCTTGGACTATGCCTAAACCAAGACTTGATCTTATTATGAACTTGATATTTCAATTGACAAATTATTTGTACAAATTGGATTAGATATCACAGGAAAGAGAAAATTTTTCATTTTTAACTGCCAATAGCACATAATGTGAAGATTCATTTCCTTCCACAAGATTTACATATTGTACTGGATACCAACATGCATTAAAAACATCAGTCATATGAGGGTGCCACTAGTATGTAATGAGCCTAGAAAATTTATTTGAGATGACCGAATATTCACTAACAATGATGAACAGACTTGACAGAAAATAATATAACTGCTTCTGACAATAGCTCAGCTTAGATTATGAGACTTGTAATTATTAAACAATTGATAGACAGACACAGTAAATAAATATCAGCCAAATTAATTTAATAAATATAATAATATTGTTTATTCGATAGTAAGTTTATAAAAAATTTAAAATATAAAAGAAAACAAACCTCACCAAAATACAATTAAATAAAAAGAAAGTAATGTTCCTTCATGGATGAGTCCCATCAGATAAGACTTAAATGAAAAGTTGATTCAGACTATTATATTTCTCAAGACTAATATCCTCAGCAAAAGCAAACATTATCAAAGTATTTATATAAAAACCATGATTCTTAAGGGAGAGTGATATTACCCAAGATTTTAAATTAACTTTCCTATTATTGTTACTAAGTTATGCAGGCCTATACAGTTTGCTAAGGCACAATGTGGTGCAAATAAATCCAAGCCACACCAAAGAGATGACAGTTTTACCAATGGACCATCTTATTGCACACAACACCTATAATCAAAAGCAATTTACTATACATAGGCTATGATAGTTCACACAAGTCTGATCTTTCACTTCAATGTTCCTTGGATACACATATAACTAAAGAGATTATAAACATTCTGTAGAAATAAATTTATTAAAAAAATATTAGTATATGAATTTCTCAATTTATTTTATTTAATGTTTCATTTGCTTTAGACTGCTGCCATCACTAATATCAATGAATTATGAAACTGATTTAAAAAAAAAAAAATAGAATAAAATTTAAATATTAAAAAAATATTTTGTTATTCAATGGTATGAATTTATTAAAATTAACTTAAGATCTATTATTTATGTAAATCAACATCTATTATTATTATTATTACAACAATAACAACAACAACAACAGCATAATAATAAATAATAATAATAATAATAATAATAATAATAATAATAATAATAATAATAATAATAATAATAATAATAATAATAATAATAATAATAATAATAATAATAATAATAATAATAATAATAATAATAATAATAATAATAATAATAATAATAATAATAATAATAATAATAATAATAATAATAATAATAATAATAATAATAATAATAATAATAATAATAATAATAATAATAATAATAATAATAATAATAATAATAATAATAATAATAATAATAATAATAATAATTCAATTCAATTCATTTATTTAAGTGCAAAACAACAGCATAAAGCCAATTACAGCTTGCACGTACAATAAAAGTGAAAATAAAGCATATAACATAAAATGAAAATATAAATGTATACATAATAAAGTAAAATTTAAAAGACAAAATCAAACTTCACATTTCAGTTTAACAAGATTACAAAATTTCTTATAATCAATGTCACACAGATTAAGGTTACTCCCAATTTGATTATATAAAGAGGGTAACCTAAATAAAGGAGAAACTTTAAGAATATTAGAACGGCATGTTTGAATCTGATATACACAAGTAGACTTAGTATCATAACTCAAAGACCTAACTGAGATAGTTGAAACTATATCTGATAAAATAACCTGTTTATTAACAATTTTATAAAAATATTTCAAATCCCTATACTTTCGTCTAGATGAAAGATTAATCATTTTACCCTCCCAAGAAACATATTTGAAAAACTTCTTTGAAATAGACTGCAACAAGTTACATCCTTGCAAAGAACTAGGGTTCCAAATTATTGAACCATATTCAATAATAGGAAGAACCAATAAAAAAAACAATTTCCGTTTAGTATCATTACTGAACTGATAACCATGTCTAAGAATGGCACCCATAACCTTAAAAGCTTTACCAACAATCATTTCAAGATGAGGAGTAAAAGATCCATTACAAGAAAACATAATTCCAAGATCTTTTTGGCATTTAACTGAAATAATTTTATGAGAATTGATATAATAATAAAACTGTAAAACTTCAGATTTTTTGGAATAAGAAATAAAGGAACATTTATCAAAATTAACTGTCATATTATTTGACTGACACCAAGCACTAAAGTTATCAATATCCTTCTGAAGGAGAACACAATCGTTCACTGATACAATTCTTCTAAAAATCTTACAGTCATCAGCATAGCTTAACAGAAAAGAATATCTCAAGCAATCATTAAGATCATTAACGTAAACATTAAACAGCATGGGTGCTAAAATACTACCCTGTGGAACACCTAAATTGCATTCAAAATTAAATGAAACTTTATTATTGAATTTAATATATGCTGTACGACTACATAGAAATGATTGAAACCAATATACAAGTTTATTAGAGAAACCTATTTTATGTAATTTATGAAGTAAGACACTGTGATCAACTTTATCAAAGGCTTTTGACAAATCAAAATAAATAACATCTAGTCTTTGATGATCTTCAATAGCATGAGCTATATGATCATAAATTGTCAGTAGATTACTATCAATTGATCTATTAGGACTAAAACCATGTTGAGAAGAAGAAATTATCTTACCCACATCTGAAATAATTTTATTATAAATACATCTCTCAAAAATTCTTGCAATGGTATGCAAAACAGAAATTGGTCTATAATTAGAAACACAATCTCGATCACCATTTTTGAAGATTGGAACCATTTTAGCACATTTCAAAACACTAGGAAAAGTACAAGAATTAAGAGACAGATTAAAAACAAAGGCAAGAGGTACTGCAATAAATTCGGCTAGCCCCTTATAAATAAAAGAAGGAATATTATCACATCCTAAACTAGAGTGAGTCTTAAGCCTCCTAATAGCTACAATAACATCTTCCCTAGAGATATGATCAATTGTACATTTAGCACTAGACAAATTGCCAGGAAATGTAATTTTAGAATCAATCCCATGTTGTGAAAAGTATAACTCTGCAAAATGTTTAGAAAAATCATCTGCATTTAATGCAGAACCGTGAGTCATTTGAACCTTTTTCTTACCCAAGCCTGAATTATTAACAAAATTCCAGAATTCTCTAGGATTAGAAGAAATATTAATTTCAATTTGTTTTATATACTCTTGTAAATCTCGTTTATAGATATATTTAGCCAATCTTCTAAAATTGATAAAATTATTATAATAAATTATATTCTGTGTCTTAAAATAGAGTCTATGATGGTAAGATTTCCTTTTAATAATCTTAATAAGAGTATATGAAAACCACAGAGGATAACCTTTGTTAAACGATAATTTATTAGGAATATATACATCAATAAAACCATTAAAAATTTTCAAAAAATAATCCAAGCAAAAATTCACATCATTAATTGAGTACATATTATTCCAATCAACTTCAGAAAATTTTCTACAAAGATCAATATAATTACCCCTCCCATAATCCCTTTTCACAACATTAGAACAAGTAATTTTAGAATAACACATCTTAATATAAAATTCGATAGGTGGATGATGAACATCAATTGGAAAAGAAACAGAGACAAAGTGAAAATTACTAACTATTGGTACATTACAAAGAACACAATCTAAAGTACGCTGAAAACTATTAACAATAGGGTTATATTGTTGAAGCCCAAAAAATTTGCAAAATCTAAGCATTCTTAAAGCTTTCTGAGATAACAAAGAATAATGTGTAATAATCGTACCCTTAAATAAATCAGGCATATTCAAATCACCAACAATGATAATATTATTATATCTAATCAAAAAATCTTCAAGTGCTGTCAAGAAGTAATCAAGCTCTAAAAGTGAGATATTAGGTTTAAAATAAATATTTCCCAATATACATTTAAAATTATGATCCATGTAAACTTCACACCATGTAGATTCACATACAGAAGAAGTAAAACATAGATTTCTATATAAAACATTTTTGTTGATAGCAATAAGAGTACCACCTCTTCTAGCTGCATATTCTAAAGATCTATCCGTATGTAAAATATTATACCTATTATCAAGGAAAGAACAATCAGAAAATTGTTGATTTAACCAAGTCTCATAAAAAATATCAAATCAAAATGCTCTGTTTCAAAGAATTGTTTAATTTCCACACACTTAGTTCTCATCCCTCTAACATTCATATAAAAACAAGACAGCCCTACCATATTAAATTAAAAATAAATCAAAACAAATAAATAAATGATATCAAGTAAAGAAAAATGTAAGTAAGTATAGTGAATAAAGAAAATAAGAAATAAAAGAAAATAAAGAAAATAAGAAATCAAAGAAAACAAAGAAAATAAATAAATAAATACCACTAAAGTTTTAAAGAATTAGCCAAAGTTCCATAAAAAAAACGAATGGAAGCACCACGAGGCCATAAATTGGAAGAGATTAAATCATTATGTTTATAAGCAGGAGCAGATATATAAAAGCAAGAAGATTTCAAGTTATACATATTAATTTCATGACATATGATCCTAGTTCTTAAACGTTTTTCAAGAAAGACCTTAATATTATATGAATTAAGATTCACTGGCATATTAGAAACAAAATATTTATTACATTTTGTATTAATATTATTAATAATATTATTATGAATTTTAGAAATACCAAACCCCCTTTCCACAGGTAGTCTACCTTTTTTACCAGAAGTTGAAAAAGAGCATCCCAAACCATTTCCCACATTAACCTCATTATCAATATAATTGTTATATTTAGAGAAATGCGAATAATTTGCTCTATGAGTAAAAAAACCTCTATCAGCATTCACTAGACAATTTTTTTTTCTGAAATTTGATTTAGAAAAGTCACCAGAAAAATTACTATTATACTTTTTTGGAACAGAATGTGAATATCCATCCTTCAATATATACTTTTTATCAGGAAAATTATCATAATATCCCAGCGATGAATTATTAACAGAAAAGCCAGAAAACTTGTTAAATTTTTCATCATCATTAATTCTAGAAAATTGTTTTTGATATTTATCAGACTGCCTATAAATTTTAGTTTTATAAACTTTTCCTTTATTGTATCTTGTACTATTATCAATTCCATATCCAATATATTCATCACATGAATGAAAATCCTGATCTAATATCTTATTATTACCTTTATAATCAACATTATAAATGCTATTGTTTTTATTTTTATCTTTTTTCCCAAAACTGTTTTTATCTTTATCTCTAATGAAGAATGAGGACTTGGGCAACTTTTCTAAGGTATTATTACCCTTAAAAGATGAATTAACATCACCAGCACAATCAACCTCAGCAATATCCCCCAAAACTTGTGTTTCCAATAAATCACATTGTATACCTACATCACCAGAAATAACACCATCACCAATAGCTTTAGATTCCTTCACACCAAATTTTGCCATATTCATAATCATGCTATAAACTTCCTGAAGAGACATAGATTTTAATAATTCAAAAGTAAAACCAGCCAAGTCTACTTTTCTACTTTCCTTATCTTGAAGCAAATTAACTATATCCACATTAGAACTAGAATTTAAACTCCTATCAATACCTAAATTATTATCACTTTTATCTTTAACACTATCTCTATTATAATTATCCCTTTCAGAAATATTTTCAATATGTATATCCGATTCCACATCTATAAGATCATTATTATTAACTATATCCACAGTAGAACTAGAATTTAAACTCCTATCAATAGCTAAATTATTATCACTATTACCTTCAACACTATCTCCATTATATCTATCTCTTTCAGAAATATTTTCAATATGTATATCAGATTCCACATCTATAAGATCATTATTATCTGTTGACCTAACATTCCCAATATTCCTCATTTTATCCACAGACAATTGATTACATTCTGTACAATGGAAAAAACTCAAACCAACAGAATCAAAAATTTTTGCATCAGACCTGGACAAATTCAAACAAGATATATGAAAATACCCTTGACAAAAACCAGAGCACTTAATTCCATTATCCGCATCTGACAATTCTACATTACAATAAGTACATTTAACCCCAACTACATTTAAACCCAAACCATATGTAGAAGAATCCATTACTAAAACATCAGGATCATTACCAATATTAATATCAGCAAATGGTGTAGTAAGATTATCTGAATTATCTATTTTGTGCTCAGTATTATAATAATGATTACAAAATTCACATATGAATTCCGGACCATTATCATTAAAGATTTTAAAATCACTTAATTTATAACAATCCAAATGATACTTTAGCCCACAAAAACCAGCGCACTTTAAATATTTTTGTCTGCCATAAATATTACATAAGCAGAGAGGACATCTGACAGCAAAAGGTGCCATTAATTATAATACAAAAATAAAAAAATATAACTATAAAATATACAAATTTTCCATTAACCTATACAAATCATATATATACACAAAACTTTAAAAAAAAAAAAAAAAAAAAATTCACATACAACATGTATAAATCTGTAATATATTAAAGAGAGTAACTTCTTTTCTCTCCTTCACTATTCTCAGATTCTCCAATATATATAAACAATGTCCAAAATAAAAATTGTTGAAAATATCAAAGTCACTATGTACTTAATTATTAATAAAATGAAATTTTATGTTTCTGTTATTTAAAAATAAAATAATAGACATTAGAAATCCCATTGATTATGTTTCAAATAAAAACACATACAAAAAACCATGTTAAAAAAAAAAACAAAAAAACTTGAGTCATATTATTTGTCTGAAGGTTTGTAATGATGGTATATTATAAGATGTAATATGTTGGACTATTTCCATCATTTATGAGTGAATATTGAATGTATAGAAAATTTTAAACTTTATTTAAACTTTTCAAATACAAACAACTTGTTAGTAATAACACACAAATAGACAATACAGGTTAGTAATTACACAACGTTTCGAGTAGTATTATTCTCCACTCTTCTTCAGGTGTTGCCAGCCTATATGCACAGTGACAATATTCAACTCGCACCTTTAGATTCTTGTATATTGAATTTAAGGCAAACGCTCTACCAACTGAGCTATTCTGTCAAAGGCAACATATAGTAGAAATTTGATATATTTATACTTGAGGGTTGGTTCAAATCCTCCTGAGTCCTTCAATTTTTTTTTTTTTTTTTAAACAAGTCTAATTATTTTTATTTTTTTTTTTTTTATTTTTTCCTAAGAGCAAGATTAATTAGAGGCTTCCATACATTGTGTATTGCCACACTGGGTTGACTTATAGGATTATTTACCATTGTCATATGAGCAGCTTCCTTGAATTTTCTTCTATGCATTTTTTCCTCTTTATCCAATATCTTTGTATTTTCCCATTTAAGCATGTGGTCATTAGTACATACATGATCTGCTATGGTAGACACATCTGTTTTTTCTCTTTTAACCATTAGTTTGTGTTCCTTCAATCGTTGTTCAACAGGCCGACAGGTCTCACCAATGTATTTTCTTCCACATTCACATGGTATCTCATAGATGCAGTTTTTGTTCTTCAGCATTTCCAGTTTAGTTTGTTTTAAAAAAAAAAAATTGAAGGACTCAGGAGGATTTGAACCAACCCTCAAGTATAAATATATCAAATTTCTACTATATGTTGCCTTTGACAGAATAGCTCAGTTGGTAGAGCGTTTGCCTTAAATTCAATATACAAGAATCTAAAGGTGCGAGTTCAACTTCTAAGTGAATATTGTCACTGTGCATATAGGCCGGCAACACCTGAAGAAGAGTGGAGAATAATACTACTCGAAACGTTGTGTAATTACTAACCTGTATTGTCTATTTGTGTGTTATTACTAACAAGTTGTTTGTATTTGAAAAGTTTAAATAAAGTTTAAAATTTTCTATACATTCAATATTCACTCATAAATGATGGAAATAGTCCAACATATTACATCTTAACTTGAGTCATATAAATTAAACCATGATAATAGTTTCCAAAAATAAAAATAAGCTTCAGTAATAAAATTCTCCAGGCGTATTAGTTCTAAATGCAGATCACTAAAAAAAAAAAAAAAACACTAAAAAAAAATTCATTTACTTCTAAAATTCCCAAGATGTAATTAGAACCCAGTAAACAATCTATTAAAAAAAGCTATTAAAAGAAGCTATTCCATTAAATAATATAAAGGTCAAAGCAGTTTTCAATGATGAATTATATTAGAACAATAGAAATGCTAAAAAAAAAAAAAAAAACCATGATAATATTTCCAAAAATAAAATATAAGTTTCAGTAATAAAATTCTCCAGGCGTATTAGTTCTAAATGCAGATCACTTTAAAAAAATGACACTAAAAAATCCATTTACTTCTAAAATTCCAAAGGTATTCCTTTAAATAATTTTAAGGTATTCCATTAAATAATTTTAAGGTCAAAGCAGTTTTCAATGATGAATTATATTAAAACAATAGAAATGCTAAAACACATTTTGATCCAATTCAATGTTGTTGTTGTAGTAGTAGCAGTAGCAGCAGCAGCAGCAGCAGCAGCAGCAGGAGCAGTAGCAGCAGCAGCAGCAGCAGCAGCAGCAGCAGCAGCAGCAGCAGCAGCAGCAGCAGCAGCAGCAGCAGCAGCAGCAGCAGCAGCAGCAGCAGCAGCAGCAGCAGTAGTAGTAGTAGTAGTAGTAGTAGTAGTAGTAGCATTTAGCCAATTATAGATTGCACAGTAATACAAATCTAAATAAGCATTAAAAAAAAAAAATAATAATAATAAAATAAATAATACCAATAAAATAGAAAATCAATAAAATGCACAAATAAATAAAAAGGCAATATATCAAATGAAATTAAGCATAATATTTTTTTATGAGGACTTTAGTGAATTGTTTAAAATCCAAATTAAAAACATCATCATTACCAAAATCTTTGTTATAAGTTCTAGGTAAACGAAATAAAGGGGAAAATCTTAATACATCAGATTTACAATTTTTCAGTTCAAAAACATTATGAGTACGAGTATTATAATTTTTTTTTTAATACCTAAGTTAGAAAGCAAATTAGATACAGAAATATTCTGGGAGATGAATTTATGAAGAAGTTTGAGATCTGTTGTTTTTCGTCTCAGTAGTAAATCAATATAGTGTTCATTACTTAAACTATTTAATTTTGCAAATTTGTCAAAAACAGACTGAATTCTTATGATATCTGTCCTGTTATGAGGATTCCATATAATTGAACCATACTCCAAGATGGGAAGAACTAAGGATATAAAAAGTTTAATCTTTGTAAATTTATTAAATGCTTTTCCATATCTGTAAATAGCTCCTACAATTTTAAGAGATTTATTCACCATAAAATTAATGTGATTATGAAAAGATCCATTATTGGAAAATATTATTCCGAGATCTCTTTGATGATCATTTGTTATAATTTTAGAGTCCCCAATATAATAGGAAAACCTTGAGACTTCAGATTTTCTAGAGTAAGAGACAATGGAGCACTTATCCATATTTATATCTATATAATTATATTCACACCAATTCAAGAAATTATCTATATCACTTTGAAGTAAAAAACAGTCATTAATAGAATAAATATGCCTAAAAATTTTGCAATCATCTGCATAACATAGAAGATGTGAAAATTTAATGCATGTTTTTAGGTCATCAATGTATACATTAAATAATAAAGGTGCAAGAACACTGCCTTGAGGCACCCCAGTGAAGCAATAATAAGGTAATGACAATTTACCATTAAACCTCACACAAGACATTCTATCCCTAAGAAAAGAGTCAAATCAATTAATTAATAATTTAGAAAAACCTAACCTACAAAGCTTCTGAAGAAGAATTTTATGATTAACTCTATCAAAAGTCTTGGACATATCAAAATAAACAACATCTAACCTAGATTGATTCTCAATTGAATTTGAAATGTGATCAAAAATAGTTAGCAAATTTGTTTCAATGGACCTATTAGGCAAAAATCCATGCTGCTCTGGTGCCAAAACCTTAGAGACATCCAAGATAATTTTATTATACAAACATCTTTCAAAAATTCGAGCAACAGTGTGTAGAATTGAAATAGGCCTATAGTCACTTACCAAATCTCTAGATCCTTTCTTAAAAATAGGAACAACTTTAGCAATTTTAAGGGATGTAGGAAAAGTACCATTTGCTAAAGAGCAATTAAAAATATGCAAAAGAGGAGAAGCAATGTATTCAGCACATCCTTTATAAATGAAAGCTGGAATATTGTCAAGGGCCACACTAGAATGTAATTTAAGCTGCCCAATAGCAAAAATAACATCAGATTCAATAAATGAATCAAATGTTATCCTTTCTTCAACTAGATCATTATTTTCAGTCAAATCAGTAAAAGAATTAGATTGTTTAAAAAGCTCTGAGAAATAATGAGAAAAATCATCAGCAACTAGATTAGAATTATTATTCTGTAATTTTTTTTTTGTAATACCTAAATCCTTAACTAGAGACCAAAATTGCAAGGGATTATCAGAAATATGACTTTCAGTATTTTGTATAAATTTTTGAAAATCTCTACGATATATAACCTTTGACAATCTTCTATAATTAATAAAATTGTTATAATAATTTATGTTCTTAGTTTTCCAATATTTACGATGATGAAATGATTTCCTTTTAATAATTTCTTTAAGAGAGACTGAAAACCAGCAAGGAAAACGTTTAGTTAAAAAAAATTTCTTAGGAATGTATTTGTCAATTAGTTCACAAAATGATTGTTCAAAAAATTTCATACAGAAATCTACATCAGATGAAGAATACAAATTTTCCCAGTTAAAATTGGATAATTGTAAACAAAGACCCAAATAATTTCCTTTTCTGTAGTTTCTTTTCATAGTTTTAAAGGGACAGAGTCTATTAAATTTAATATTAATATAAAATTCTATGGGAGAATGATGCAAGTCAATGGAAAAAGGAAGAGAAGAAGTAGTTAAACATTCAATTGTAGGAAAATTACTGAGAATATAATCCAATGTGTGATCATTAAAATTGGTGTATGGATTAAATTGTTTTAAATTCAACAAATTGCAAAACCGAATCATTCTCAATGCTATAGGTGAAAAAGAGACAGAATCTATGATAGTAGTACCCGAATATAAATCCGGAATATTTAAATCTCCGGTAATAATAAAATTATCATAGCCAATCAGAAAATCTTCAAGTGATGTCAAAAAATAATCAAACTCCAACAACGACAAAGTGGGTTTGAGGTAAACATTACCCAAAATAAATTTAAAATTGTGATTTAAAGTAATTTCACACCATGTAGATTTACAAAAAGAAGAAGAAAAATAAAGTTCTTTATAAAAAACATCTTTATGAAGAGCAATCAGAGTACCACCACCTCGAGAAATATTATCCATAGATCTGTCAGTTCGCAAAATACTAAATCTATCATCAAGAAAAGAACAATCAGGAAATTGTTGATTTAGCCAAGTTTCTGTAAGTAAAATAAGATCAAAATGTTCTGTTTCAAAAAATTGCTTTATTTGAACACATTTAGTTCTCATACCTCTGACATTCATGTAAAAACAAGAAAGGCCTACCATGTTACCCACAAAGATAATGCAAACAACACAAATAAAAACAAAGAGAAAAAGAAAGAGATAAAGAAAAAAGAAAAATAAAATAGATAGTAAAACAAAATAAATTCTCTTAAAACCTTAGAGAACTGGCCAGAGATCCATAAAAAAAAGAAATAGAAGCACCGCAAGGCCATAAATTAGGGGATATTATATCATTATGTTTATGTGCAGAAACAGAAATATAAAAACAAGAAGACTTAGAATTATTCATATTAACTTTGTGACAAACAATACTAGTTTGTAAATAATTTTCAAGAAATACTGTAATATCTTTTGAACTTAGATCTACTGGCATATTAGAAAGAAAATATCTATTATAATTTATATTAGTATTAGAATAAACATTAGCAAAATTAGATTTATTAAATCCATCAGATATATTAATATTTTTAGTTCTTGAAAAGTCATTTTTACTAGATGATAAAGAGGAGTATCCAGAATGATTTAACTGATAGTTGCTATTTGAATGAAAGTCAAATGAATGTGATCTATAAGCTGGAATGAAATTGGGAACATTATCTGGATAATTAAGAGTTTTATGTCTAACAGACTTAGAATAAACATTAGCAAAATTAGATTTATTAAATCCATCAGAAATATTAATTTTTTTAGTTCTCAAAAAGTCATTTTTACTAGAAGATAAAGAGAAGTATCCAGAATGATTTATCCGATAGTTACTATTTGAATGAAAGTTAAGTGAATGTGATCTATAAGCTGGAATAAATTTGGGAGCAGTATTAGGATAATTAAGTATTTTGTGACTAATAGACTTTAGAGAAGATAAATTAACAGCAATACCTCCATTATATCTTTTGTCCATAAAAGAAGCCCTCTGTAAATTATGAGCTGGAATGACTTTAGGAACTGCACCCGGATGATTTAGTATTTTAGATTTCACAGACTTTAAAGAAGATAAAGTAACAGGAAAACCTCTGTTATCTCTTTTCCCCATAAAAAAAAAATTTTGTGATTTAAATTTACCATGAGAAAAAACCAGAATCAGAAAAGCAATCATTAATGCAATTTACCTCAAGCCAGGATGAGTTATAAAAACATCTACTTTTAAATTTGGAATGAGGCAAATTCCTAAATACATTATTATTATTGTAATTAATTTCATCACTAACTAAATTAACTTCAGGAACACAATCATCCAATTTGATATTTTCACCAAGATCTCCAGGGCAATAGGCTGAAGATGAACATACAATGCTACCATCTTCAATAGCAGAAGAATGATCCCTAGCAATGGAAGAACTAAAAATTTGATCAGGATATTTACATTGAGTGCCAATATCAATAGCATTAACATTTTTACCAAGATCTTCAAGGCAATTGGATGAAGATGAACATACAATGTTACCACCTTCAATAGCAGGGGAATAATCTCCAGGAATAGAACTAAAAATTTGATCAGAATATTCAGAAGATGACAAAATGCCTTGAGTGCCAATATCATTAGTATTAACATTTTTACCAAGATCTTCAAGGCAATTGGATGAAGATGAACATACAATGTTACCACCTTCAATAGCAGAGGAATAATCTCCAGGAATAGAACTAAAAGTTTGATCAGAATATTCAGAAGATGATACCATGCACTGAGTACCAATATCATTAGTATTAATAAGTTTATTGTTGATCACTGAAGAATTCCTACAACGATGAGACATTTCAATTATTAAATTATATATAAAAGAAATAGGAAGAGATAAAATCATTTCAAAAGAAAAATTGCTAGAATCATGAATAACACTGTCAATTAAACTATCTATATTCTCCAAATTATTAGCAGAGTCAAATTCATTAAATGCAAAGTTTCCAATATTATTATTTCCAATCTTAGGAAATAAGTCAATATTATTTGTGGATAAATCCATATCAACATCTACATTAGAAAGATAGTCTAAGGATGAAACAGCTTCATTATTGTCAAACTCATTTATAGCAAACCTACCAACACTATTATTTCCAATCTTGGGAAATAAGTCAATATTATTAGGAAGTAAGTCAATATTATTAGGGGATAAGTCAGCCTCAACATTAGAAAGATCATCTAGGAATAAAACAGTTTTATATTCATCACATTCATTTACAGGAGAGTTTCCAACATTATTATTTCCATTATTGATTTTATTTTTGTCAAATTCATTTACAGTAGAGTTTGAAGCATAATTATTCCCATCATTAAAAGATAAGTCAACATCTACCTTAGAAAGATACTGTAAGGACAAAAAATCTTTATTATTATTATAATTCATTTACAATAGAATTTCTGACACAATTATCTCCATCAATTTTACTATCCATATAATTAGTAGACCTAACTATCTCAAACTCATCATCTAAAACAGGATTATCAGCAATATTATCTGCCAAAAATAACTTAGACATATTATTACACTCTATACATTTATAGAAGCCAGAACCAATCGTATGAAAAATATCAGCATCAACTTTACTTAATCTAAGACAAGAGGTATGAAACTTCCCCTGACATTGACCATAACAATTGATACAGTTAATAGGATCCAATATAACAATAGAACAGACTTTACAAACAGATGAAACTGAGCTAGAATCAGAGATTATATCAGTATCAGATAAAACAGAAAGAGATGCATTCATTGTAGAAATTTGGGAGACACAAGAATTCAAAATAACAGAAGCCTTCTTATAATAAGAGCTACAGTATTCACATAAAAATTCAGAGGTATTATTAATAGAATCAATGGAAGTATCTTTATTAAATAAATTATAAATAATAATAATAATAATAATAATAATAATAATAATAATAATAATAATAATAATAATAATAATAATAATAATAATAATAATAATAATAATAATAATAATAATATAGTCACCAGAGGTCGCCTCTAGCTTACCACTCCTCTAGATCGTGCTCCTCAATTTATTAGAATATCGTAAAATATACCGATTGCAGGTAAGAATTTTATATCTCTAATAACTATAAAATAGAAAACTAATAGATTAATTAAAAAAAAAAGAAGAGAAATACAAAAAGGCAACACAGATTGATTGCATAATGGACTTAGATGTCCAACATCCAGCCATGATGTCCGCCAGCTCAGACACGTATAAGAGTTCTTATGCACAAGTTGCAAAAACACAATCAACGGTTATAAAAAAAAAGTGAAAATAATCCGCGATTGTTTTTCTCAAGGAAAACACAGCTAGCGCCTAGATTTCACCGTTCTACAGCAGGAGATCTGATGAAACTAGATCTTACTCCAAAAACTACTGAAACCTACGTTAACGCAATAAAAGAGCCTTGGTCTAATGATAGCCTTAAAAAAATATCTGAAGTGTTTAACCAAACCATCCCTAGGGAGCTCTTCAATTCATTTAAACGCTTTTTCACTGAACGCTCCGTTGTCATAGCAATCACGGATAGAAACTGTTCACTTTATAGATTCCCTAAGGAGCTTCTATTCGAAGAGATAAATAATAAAAAACTATGGAATTTGATAGTTCGTGTGGGAGATCATCCGAATCCGCGTTATCTGGCTATTGAATTTGTAAACGAAGAAAGCAAAGAATTGTTCCGACAAGAAATGAAAACTCTGGGGCAATACGCATTAGTTGTAGTCAATCCCAACAGAGAAAACTTTATTACTGGCTTAATAAAAAAAACTTACCTAGGTTACTCAGAAACAGATTTCATTAAACTTATGAAACCGTTCGGGAAGGTAATAGATTTTCAGCCTTTACAGATTAAAAATACACCCATCCCAATATTTAGTAACAATTATAGATTTAAGGTAAAACTGGGAGAGAACATTAATCCCGAAAATATTCCAACACAAGTTGCAGATGAAGAAGCGACATTATTTCTTGTCATAAACGGTCTAAAACCGCAATGCTTTCATTGCAAAGAACGCGGTCATCTTATTAGCAACTGTCCGGCTTTATACTGTAATAAATGTAATATGAGCGCATCCCCCTTACATCAATGCCCAAAAGAAGACCTCCATAGTAATCAAGAAGTGACGGTAGATGAAGATGTGCATTCGACAGACCATAATATTGAGGGAAAAAATGATATTGACATTAGCAGTGGTGGAAAGCTGATTCTACATACTGCAGGGTTCGATAGCATTGAAGTTTCCTCCTCTCCTAATCCGGAAATCCCACCCCCTCTTAATAAAACATCTCTCGAAATAATGGAATCACTCGCAGTGTTGCCGACCCAACAAGTTCTAGAAACTTCACAAATCACTAGAAAACCAGGTCGGCCATCAAAAAAAAAAATCCGGTAATAATCCCAAGAAAGTCATGGCTCTAGAATGTGAAAGTAGTGATAATGATTCCCCTCCTCCAGTCACTAGAAAAAAAGCTAACATCGCGCAAAATTACAATGCCTCTCTAATTGACACATACTCATCAGAAAATAGTCCAATGGAAGAGGAAACTGATTGTATTACAAACATAAATAAAGTTTCACTTGAAAACCCATTCACAGACAGGAAAACGAGATCCAATGATATTTCTCTCAAATCTACAGACAATAATTGAACAATGCATATTTATTGATCCATTAAAATATACTACAGTTTCCCTTATTAAAATATTTAACCTTTTTTTAGAATAAAACTTTCCTATGCTAGGCTTAGATTCTGATATATACGTACACACACATTCAAATAATGGATATTAAAATAGGAGTCTTTAATGTTAGAGGGTTAAACTCCCCACAAAAAATTGACCTCCTTGCTAAATGGTACGACATTGTTAAACCGCAGATAATGGGCATTATCGAAACAAAAATCTACAGTGGCTCACTAATCAACCCTACAGACAAGCTAAATTCCAAGGGCTTTACAGCTTTTTCAAACACATCTGACACTCCATCAGCGGGTACAGGCATTATCATTGATAAAGCCTGCCCATTTAGTTCTTTCAAAATCCTACATATTGATGCGCACTTGCTGATAATTACACTTACTCATAAAGCCATTACCTTAAACATAGCAATTGTTTATATCCCTCCAGGTCCCACTATTATAAATAGAATAATACAAACACTTAACTCCAGGTTCACAAATGCTATGTATCCGATGATTATTTTGGGAGATTTCAACATGACATATCAGACCTTCACTGGCAAATGGTTACATCAGCTGTCCTTTCCGATGATGAGTGGAAGAGGCTTTCTGCCGGAGAAGGCCGTGTCATTTAACAATGGTAGACATTCATCACTTATAGATCTGGTTTTCTATTCGCCATCATTGCATAACATGATATGCATTCAATTAAAGAATTCTCCCCTCTCTGATCATGCAGCTGTTTTAGTGTCACTGGAAATTAATTTTGATAATAGAACAATAATTAATACAGGAAGAACCATCAGAGTTCTACTACCATCACGCACACCAGAATATCTTTTTTCAGAAGTATATATATATCTTCACAAGTTGAAGAAAATTACAATGGATCCAGTCCAAGCATGGTGTGCCTTTACTAGCCTGCTCTCATTTAACATTGATCATCTTACCAGGACAACAACATCCCCAACAAAACTACTAAAGCTTATGGATGAAACCCATAAAAAAATTATTGGCACTTCTCAATCAAATCTTGATCGTCCCTGTCTGATTGCTTTAAAGAAGACATATCAAGAGTTAACAAACCAGCTTAAAGAATATATCTCCATTAAAAAGAAAAGGTTATATTTAAATAAGCCATACATGTATACCAGAAACTTCATTAGATGGGCGCTAGGCCACCCCTCCCAGGTGCGAGTCCCAGCAGCTATTAAAGTTCAAACTGAAATTGTCTATGGAGATTTTATGTTGGAGCGGCTTTACATATTGTATAGAGAAAAATTCCAGAGGGTATCCTCACCAAGTCTAATGGCCTTTTCACAAGATAGATCAGAAAATGAATTTAAAATTTCTTTAAAAGATTTCATTAAAAAAATAGAAGCGATGCCAGATTCATGTCATCCTGGCATAGATGGAATTCCCAAGTTCGTATACAAACATATTGATAAAATCACTGCACAATATATGCTTAACCTAGTCTCCTACCTCACTAAAGACATCTATAAAATACAGGGCTTAAATCAAATTATGCTTGTGCCATTCATGAAAAAGAAACAATTAATCTCAAACACCACTAACCTACGTCCAATTTCAATGTGCTCCCTTGGCATAAAGATAATAGAATCAGTGATAAAAGATAAAATAGAGCCATTCATTTTGCCAAACCTATCAAAAATGCAATTTGCCAAAAAAGAATCCTCAACAGGACAGGCAGCCTTTCTATTCAAGTCAACTATAGAAACTGTTAGAGATAATAAAAATACAGTCCAGTTGTTATTCAACTGGATATTGAAGCTGCTTTTGACATGATTTCCATCAGTACTCTTCTTAAAACTCTGCAGAAATACTCAGTTCCAAACGCCTATCTAAACTTGCTTGCTAACTTGCTTTTAAACCGTGAGATTTATGTTTCCCTAAATGGGAAAACTTCACCACCAATAGTGCCACATCAGTCCATCCCTCAGGGCTCACCTCTCAGTGCCTTATTGTTCACTGCCTATATCAACCCTCTTATAAAAATAATAGAAAATGAATTTTCAGGAGTCTACGTGCCTACAATCAATGACAACATCTCATGTATCGCATATATGGATGATATAGCAATATTTCTATCATCCCAAAAACAAATTCCCAAACTTCTTAAGATACTTAATAATTTCACAAAAGAATATAAGCTAACATTTAATATGGAGAAATCATGTGCATGGCAGATCTTCACCGGTAATAGCATTACTAAAGTTTTCAAAGGTAGACCAAGCGCATTCCTTGGGTTCAATTTTTATTTACGACATTCACCTATGAGATCGCTTCATACAGAAAAATTTGATAGAGAAAGTGGAAAAAACTGTCAATTCACTCTCCAAAGCCTATCTCTCTCTATATACAAAAATGGCCTTGCTTAACATGTTAGTGATCACAAAAATCTCTTATTTTACTCCAACAATCATTTATACCAAAGCATTTACAAATAAGATAGACTCCTTATGCAGGAAATTATTCTGGGGAAAAAAGATTATCTCAATATCAATAAAACGCCTAAGAAAACCCCTTTCACAAAATGGCCTTGGCCTTCACTCAATACATGTCTTCAGAATACAAAAAACATTGAACATAATATCTACATGTGCACAAAAATTCCCATATTTAGAAATTTCTGCCAAGATTACTCCTACAGATAGACCACCTCCTCTCCAAGGATATCTGAACACACTACTTACACCATTATTAACAATCCACACTCTTAACTTTAAACCACCACAAGCCAAATATAAATATTGGGAAGTTTATCAACTTCTACATCCAAATCAAGATGATGTACAAACACCACTTCATATTAATAATAAACAATTATGTCGCAAATTCAAACTATGGTCACTTGAACCAAAATATTTTGACTTTCTCCTAAAGATAAATCTGGACTCGCTTCCTACACAATACTTTTTGAGATATCAAAGAAACTATAAAGATATAGATGATATATGTAATCTTTGCCATAGGGACTCGGAGACACAAAACCACCTTTTCTTCTCATGCTCAAGTCTAGAAAACATTCGTGAAATCATTAGCACTTCACTCAAAGATAAAAAAATCAATATGATAACCCTTTTTGACTCTTTTAAAAGGGGTGTCTTTGCTGAAATAAGAATCTGCACATTTTTACTCTATGCCTTATGGTGTACAAGGTGTAATTTCATATACAATCATAATCCCAGAAGACATCCAAACACGTTCAGAAATAAGCTGAAAACCATACGTGAAAGAGACAGGAAGATTACAGAACAAACTAAGTACATTGACACCTGGAATATACAAGAACTTATATAAAAGCACACAAAAAAAACTATATTTAACATGGATCCTTGTGCCAGTTCTAAAGTCAACTGACACAAACTAGACGCATTCCTGCTTTAGTTTAATTGAAGTATATCTAATTGAATATAATCGTATGATTGAGTGAATATCATTGACTTTATTGAACTGTTTTTTTTTTTCTCTTAGATACTTCTAGTTTGATAAAGCATACAGGTACTGATCAAATCATTGTACATATGCAGTTTTGTGAAAACAATTTATATATAAGAAATATGTTGTCAAATGTAACTTGTGTAACCTTTTAGAACACTAATAAAGTTTATCCTTTGAAACATAATAATAATAATAATAATAATAATAATAATAATAATAATAATAATAATAATAATAATAATAATAATAATAATAATAATAATAATAATAATAATAATAATAATAATAATAATAATAATAATAATAATAATAATAATAATAATAATAATAATAATAATAATAATAATAATAATAATAATAATAATAATAATAATAATAATAATAATAATAATAATAATAATAATAATAATAATAATAATAATAATAATAATAATAATAATAATAATAATAATAATAATAATAATAATAATAATAATAATAATAATAATAATAATAATAATAATAATAATAATAATAATAATAATAATAATAATAATAATAATAATAATAATAATAATAATAATAATAATAATAATAATAATAATAATAATAATAATAATAATAATAATAATAATAATAATAATAATAATAATAATAATAATAATAATAATAATAATAATAATAATAATAATAATAATAATAATAATAATAATAATAATAATAATAATAATAATAATAATAATAATAATAATAATAATAATAATAATAATAATAATAATAATAATAATAATAATAATAATAATAATAATAATAATAATAATAATAATAATAATAATAATAATAATAATAATAATAATAATAATAATAATAATAATAATAATAATAATAATAATAATAATAATAATAATAATAATAATAATAATAATAATAATAATAATAATAATAATAATAATAATAATAATAATAATAATAATAATAATAATAATAATAATAATAATATGATGATGATGATGATGATGATGATAATAATAATTAAAAAAGTCATTCACAAAGAAGTTAATAAATTGCTCAAATATAAAAAAAAATATTCAAATCTAATATTACAGTTAACAAAAGCAATGTACATATATTTAAGGAAAACACTTATAACAATAACCTAGCATATTTTAAAGTATATAAAAGTATATTAACTTGATGCATTGAGACTTGATGTCAGGACATTATAATTTTAAAGATATAGAGGTAAGACTTTTAAATTCACATTTTAACTGTAGGCACTTACTACACAAAGATCAGGTATCATTTCGTTTACTAATGATTCACTATATAGTTAATTATTTCCTGTTTGCATGACTAACCACCTTATGAATAATTTCTTTCTATAAACCTTTGAAAGGAATCAATAGACATAACATCAAGTGCATCCAGCTGAGACAAAACAACTATCTTTTAAAATATCTGTATATGATAGATAATTGTCAAATTAGTAATTATTTTATACAGTGTTTCCCAACCTGTGGTGCGCGTACCACTGGTGGTACGCGAGTTGCTGGTTGGTGGTACATGAAAAATAATCAATAATGGCGGACATAAAAAAAATTAAATCATTTTCATAAAAATTATTTTAATTAATAATATTATACAGTAAGGTTGTTAATATGTACAGTCGATAACGATCTTTAATGTTAATGATAAAATTGAAAGTATGATTAAGAAATTAGATTTTTGGAAACTAATATATATATAAGTATCGAGGAAGTATTCGAAACTCTACCTATTTTTTTGTTTGAAAATAAGGTTAGTCTGTCTCAAGATATATGAGAAAATATAATAGCACATTTAACAGGATTAAAATTGTCTTTCATGGAATATTTTCCAAAACCCGAAAACACAAATGATAATTGGATTTCAAACCCTTTCTATGCAGAAAATTTAGAAAAAGCTACATCATTATCAATAAAGGATAAATAAAATTTAATAGAATTATCATGTGACAGTACTTTACAAGTATAATTCAAACGACACAATCTAATTAATTTTTGGTTAAACATTAAGGAATATGAACAATCAGAAAGCTCTTAAATAATTATTACCATTTACTAGTACGAAATTAGTAGGAAGAGCTTTTTCTTCATATATTTTTAAAAAAAAAAAAGTATCGAAACAGATTAAACGCAGCTGTAGACTTAAGGGTATACCTCGCATCTTTTGAACCAAATTTCAAAAAATTATGTTGTTCGAAACAAGCACAAAGATCTTATTAAATTTATTTTATAAAAATATTTGATTATGATAAGAAAATATATTAATTGGTTTTTTATAATTTTATGTTTTTATTAAAACCATTTATTAGTAAACGAAATATGACAAAATAATAGATAAATAATGAGTCGGATCAAGGCAATTCAATCTAAATTATTTAATTTGAAAGAATGTATCAGAAAAGGATCATACCCAGAAATTAGACTCTCATTAATTCTTGATCATCTATTGTGGATTACTAGATGTAAGCTAGTATTTAATCATCAAAATTTTAATCCTATTAACTTCATGCTGAACAATATAAAGAAAACAAGAACAAGAGATAGCCCCTGAGGTTATTTTTACCATGACTTGGGACATGCTGGATTTATCCTCTCCATGTCCCAACCAATAGCAAGATGCTCCGAAAAAGAGAAAACAGACTCAAATTCGGGAAAACCAAAAGGAAGGAATGAGAAAACACTTTGAACAAAATATGTACCAAATAACCTTTAATGTAATAATGTAATCTTTAATAAATTATTTTGGAAAAAAATATGAAACTTTGAACAAACACATACATATAAATATGTTACAGTGAGTTTATAATCTGGCGTGATGTTTAGGCATGTTTCAATGTAATTTGTGTCATTATAAGATATGAATATGTACATGGTCACCCTATAATATTTATAATGCAAATAAAATAACACACTCGCAATAACAAATTTTACGAAATACAATCATTTTTACGAAGTGGTACAATTTAGCATGATGTATTACCAAGTGGTACGCGAGCCAAAAAAGGTTGGGAAACGCTGCTATAGTTTATAACTTCTTTTGTTTTATTTTTTGTATATTTAGTTCATTATTGAATTGCATAGGTTGTGTTATGTGATCATACTATGGTGGGCCCAGAACAATGATAGTATTCAGACAGGTAATAGTAGAATCACATATCCAACATATTACTTTACATATGTCATTATTATTAGTATTATTATCATTTTATTGAATTTTGTTATAAAATTTGAACATATATATATATATATTGTCAATAAAAATATTATTGTTCAAAGTTAGAAAATCTTGTTTCCCTGGTCTCAAATCTATCAAATATCATTCATATTTCACTCACCAAACTATCTACAGTACATACCCACACATCTTTTATATATTTATGATATTTAGGCATATGAACCTAACAGTAGAATTACTTAATTGCAGCCATTAGAAAACTATATAGAGGTTGTATTATTGGCATCCTATTTAAATGCATGCTTGAGGAGAGTTAAAGGCAGAATTCTTCACTGAGTTAGAACTCTGAGGTGCAACAGGACCTAAAAGAAAAGTGGGATCTGGATGTACCAACTTAGATTATGTCTGAACCAGGTTATCAAATAGAGCTAGCTAAAGTAATGAGGCACAATCATTGGTTTGCTATTACATTGATCATTTTCCGTATCCCCTTTCAACATTAATTCATTACATTGCTGTTGCATTTTTAGTGCTATGAGTGTATGTCTCATAACCCTATACACCCAGTCCATTACAATATGGTTTGGATGAAGATCTCTCAGCCCTATATAGCTATTTGAAATAGATAGATGGATTTGAAGATATTTAAGTGTTTGGAAATATCAGATTTTCTACTCAATGGTTAACTCTTAGATAAATTCTGGCCTTAGGTTGGTATTTTTAGATCTAGTGTCTGAAACTATCCTAGCACCTCACCGAGAAGTGCCAAAGCATGAAACCATTGGTCTGGGTTCGGGTCTGGTTTTTGATAGAGATATTTTAAATGCTTTCTCTTGCTAAGCATTTATCACAAAGCTTGTGAGCAATTAGCAAAGCTCTTTGTTTATTAATTAATTTTATTTTGAAAACATAAATAAATATGTAACTATATTTTAGTTTCATTTATCTAAAAGGAATTAAATATTACCTTATCTTATTAATAGCAAAGTTATTTTCACTATTTCCACTTTCAATTGTGTAAGCGATTTCTCTTTCACCTTCTATGGTGGCCTAAAAATACAAAACAAGTTGTCATCAAAAGTTATATTTATTAATTAAAAATAAAAATTTCTATTAGTAATGCTTAACAAGTAATTAATAAATAATGAATTCTTATAACTTTAATTTATCTACTTAAATCTTATGTAAGAGCAAATTTCTGAAGAAAGAACATTAGACAATGATCAGCATAGAATTCAATGCAAGAAAAGGTAAAAAAATAGACATAAGAGAAATAATCAATGGAGCAATGTCTGCTGTTAGTAAGATTATACAAAACAGATTGAAATACTATGAACATGTACAATGATGAACAAAATTACTGAAAATGATAACAAAATGAGAGAAAAAGGTTAGAGGAAGACTAAAATATAACAACAAAGTTAAAAATATAAATGACACAAATAAAAATGATAAATGGAGAACATTATCCAAAAAGTAATATGAATATGGTGGAGTTTTCTATTTTTCAATTGGAAATTATGTTCATTTTTTTTGTTTTTATCAGTGCATCTCTCCTATTGCATTCACTGTATGATTAACTATACAGTAATATATAAACTCAAACCACTCTCCTCACTACCCATGAATTTCATATCAATCTCATCTCTACCAGATAAGAAAGAGATATCCAACATTTGTTTTTGCATGCTCACATTGACAGTTCAATATTTTTCCATTCCACAACTTTCATGCAACTTGTTATTTTTTTGAACATCTTCAGAAGAGTGAATAATCATTGCAATGGAGAGATATTTTCATGTTTTTTTTTAAATTTCTATCAGTGTATTGCTTATCTCAAATCTATCACATTGCATCCATTCATCAATACAGAAAGTCGTACACAATTTAAAAACTATCAGCAAATTTAAGGAAGAAAAAAATCAAATTTTATCTTGGAGAGTCATCAGCTTAAAAATACTGAATCAATTTAAATATGTTGTTCAATCTTTAGGAAGAAATACATATCTGAATATTGAGATATTATTATCACATTTAACAAGTAAAAAGATATAGTATTATATCATAGTAAATCATGTGTATGTAGAGTTATTATTCAGTCACATATATCACATGAAGTAAATAAATGTATTTTCTGCCAACACTAAAAAAAAACAAATCACTGGAAAATTTTTACTTGAGAATGCATCACAATATACTATGATAATAAAATCATAAGACCAAACCAAACACTATATTTTTTCACTTTCTGGATATCAGAAATGTACTATTGTAAGAACTCTTTTTTATTGGTTTGAACATGTAAAGTTAGTAAATAGTAATCTACTTTCTAAAAATATTTCTATGATGAACTTGAAAGTGGTTTTCATGGAAAAGATATATCTGCATTATGTTATAAAGATAATCTCAAAAAGCTTATAAAAAAAATCAATACTGATTTGCTTTTTGAGTAAAATATGATTCATGATAAAATATATACTATTGACAAGACAATGAGTTTTTCAGAAAGAAAGTCTGCTGCAGAAGAGTTAAAAATAAGAAATCAAACGAATAGATTAATAGATTATCTTGTGAGAGATATAAAAACATTTGTGGTTTACAGATGGGTTTGTACAATTACAAACAAACTTCAGTTTTAATTTTATGTTGAGTCTTTTTTGCTTACCGTAGCCTAATTGATCTGATTTAAGCATATATTTAATGGCCCAAGCTATCAATAACTAATAAATTATAAATACATAAATTCATTTAATAAAAAAACAACTATAATTTATAATACTGATAAAAGTGTTCCTTATTTTATGATATAGTATCAATCCTCAGAATCCATTAACATTTATAATGTACATTAAAAAAAAAAAACTGATATTAAAATAAATTGTGGTAAGCAAAACAAATAACATTTTATTATCTTCAAATAATACTTTAAAATACGGCATGAAAGCAGTAGTATCTTTATTAAACAATCAGAAAACATTCAAATGTTTTAATAACCTTAAACTGAAAAAAGCTATATTCATCAAAATACAAATATATATATACAAAACTGATGGGCAAAATAAAATGACTGATATTATGTAATATTATAATTGCAATTATAAAATAAAATGCTAAAAAATATAAAATATTGCATCAAAAAAAATAAGGAAAAAAAAGTAAAACACTTCAAAAGAAAGAAAAAAAATTAATGTGAGAACTGATCAATTAAATAAATAAGAATTGATGCATTATAACATTATGCACAACCAAAAACCAGTTAAGTCAACAATAAAATGTGAAAATGTAAACAGCATAGAAAATAGATATCATGTGCAAAGAGAACAAACAATATATTGTTGACAGTAATTTTTTATACCAACAATAAATAAAAACATGCATACAGATAAGAAGAGAAGATAATAATGAATGATTAAAAATATCATATGATCAAAATCCACCAAAAATAGAATGATAAATATTTATTATGTTTTCTAGGTAAACACAGTACTGTACTTTCAATGGGCTTTTTTGATGAAAGCAGTTCTATGAATTGACCCACATATGTGTATAAATTTGAAGATTTCCTTTTGGCCTACTCTAAGTCAACAAAAATATTATAGGCAGAGTGAGAAAATTGAAGAACATACTAAATAAAAAATTCTGACTGTAAGAAAAAATAGGTTATATTAATTATTAATGCATATATATATATATATACGTATTTGCAAATACAAAGTTCTTTTTTTTTTTGTTAGTTTCCAAAATAATTTATTAAAGATTACATTATTACATTAGAGGTTATTTGGTACATATTTTGTTCAAAGAGTTTTCTCATTCCTTCATTTGGTTTTCCCGAATTTGAGTCAATTACTCTTCTGTTTTCTCCTTTTTGGAGCATCCTGCTATTGGTTGGGCCATGGAGAGGATAAATCCAGCATGTCCCAAGTCATGGCAAAAATAACCTCAGGGGTTATCAGGCTATCTCTTGTTCTTATTTTCTTTAGATTGTTCTGCATAAAGTTAATAGTATTAAAATTTTGATGATTAAATACTAGCTTACATCTAGTTAATCCACAATAGATGATCAAGGATTAATGAGTCTAATTTCTGGGTATGATCCTTTTTTGATACATTCTTTCAAATTAAATAATTTAGATTGATTTGCCTTGATCTGACTCATTAGTATATTTTCAAGTTACATTAGCTGATTACATCTGAATCTGAACTGGTTGATGGTTTCATCTTCTTTTTTGCAAATCAGGTTGAGTCAATTTTTGAGTACTCTCTTTTATTAACTAAAAATTCATTAGTAGGTAATGCATTTACATTGATTTTGATTAAATAATCCAGATATTTGGACTCTAAGCTCCATCTTTTGAATTTCCTTATTAATTTATCATTTGCGATGGTTAAACTTGAGAAATGGTCTTTTAACCCGGTGTGCTTTATACTAAAGGCCTGCCAGTATGCTAATTTGTTTTGAAATGTGTCTTTATTGATTGCTATGCATTTCATAAGCTTGTTTTGTTTTGATTAAAACTATATATTTTTAAAAAAAAAATCTTAATCAAATTCAAGTAACAATAGAGAAAAGATAGAGTAGCCCAATGTTTTTCCAGGTATTTCATAAATCAAACTAATTTTTAAATCATAAACACAAAATTTCCACATCAAATAACTATAAATAATCAACTTTCATTAATGAAAATATTTAAATAAATGAACAAAACATAAAAGTTCATTTTTAAGAATCAATTTTAGATAAAATAAATCAATATATTTGGCATTTATTAATAACAATGACAATAATATAATAACAAATAGCACATTGTGATGTTTTTTTAAAATAATGGTGCTTATAAAACATTTGGAAATTGCTTTACATTATATTTTTTTTGTAATTTGTATCTTATTATATAGTAGTTTAATACATTATAGTATATAGCAATAGATTTTAAAATAATACTTTTTTGTCAGGATAACTAAACTTGTCTTCAAATAAAAAACTATTATTTAATATTAAAATATATCTAGGAAATAAAGTATGTTTAAAAAATTAAAAAGATAATTAACATTTCAAATATTAAATATGCTTACAATAACTTGAACTAAATAACCCAACTTTTGTTCAGGAAAAGTAATATTATAAAATGATTTTTCAAATTGTAGTTTTGCTGGTAGAGGACACTTGTCAGCCAAAAGTATTTTAACTGCTACAGTATTTGATCTAAAGATAAATAAATAAAAAGTAGCTATAAAAATAATAAAAAAAGACTTTATAAAAAAAGCAATATCTTCTATTAACATTGGTTTTTCTCGTACCATATGAATGAATTTGTAATATCAATATATATATATATATAAAACTGGTATTAAATTTTTAGTAAATTATTAATTAATTGGAAAGCACACATAATAATTCTGATATAATTCAATTAATTAAACAGTTAAACAATTAAAGTTCTTAGGTAAACAAATTTCTTCTAGAAAGTTCTTTAAAATGGCAGTCTCTTGAATGATAAAATTATGTCTCTATCGGGATTATTTTAAGCTTATTTTTAAGAAGGAGTAGTTAATCTTAACTTACTGGTTAGCTTAGCGAGTTCACAAAGATTGTAGATTACTATGCATAGTTTTTTTTTGTGGGAGAATGAGCTCAGCCATCAGTTATAAGTTGATCTTGGACTATCCTACTGGTTGGTCACGAAAGCTTTTCTGGTGTCAGACTTCAGGAGCGATGTCAGCAAAAGCCCTGGTCCACTCCAACATGCAGAATTGTTTCAGCGTAGAGTGGTCCTGGATATATTTTTGTTATCCAGGACCAACCATAGGAAAAACAGACAAAACAAGACACTGATCAAACTGGTCTCTTCCTTTTTATACTCGAGGTCCAGTTTTCAGATTTCTGCGCATACCTTTTGTTTTTGTCAAAAATACACGTTAATAATCCTGTGCATTCTTTTATATTTTTCAGTTAAAAAGTCTTTATTTTTTTAGCATAATTCTGCCATCTTTAATTAGCTAAAAAGATTTTTCTTTTAGCTTATCTGGATTAGTAATTTGTGTGTCTTTTGTTCTTTCCAATTTTTACTTTTATTTTTAATTAGATAAAAAAAAAATATGGACGAAAAATTTAACTTTCATTGTACATTTTAAAAAAATAAATTATACAAACTAAAAAAAAATTTAATTGCGACTTTTTAATAAGATCGCTAAATTTACTTTTTCCTAGCTTTTACCAAATGCCAATATATTTGTACCATATATAAATAAACGGTACAATATATATACACACATAATATGATATTTCAACTATCCTGCAGCCTTCCTCAGAGCCACTTCTATTTCAATTTATATTCACAATTGAATTATTACTATTATTCATTGCAAGAATCAATAATTCAATAATATATGTATTTTCAGGGTTAATCTATCATTAAAAATCATTCAGACAAAATTAAAAGTTGTTACAAAATGAAAATTGAGCTAATTAATTAAAAGACTTACCTATTTTGTTCCATCTGGTTAGAATGATCAGTAGCTACCAGCATTAATGGATAGTAACCATTTGGATAGTCACAAGGATCAAAAGAATTGATCTTACTTATGCTTCCAGAATCATTTATTGCAAAATGAGATATAGAACTGATGTTTATAATGCTATAAGTGATCTTTCCATTTTCATCCATATCCACATCAGTTGCTTTAACCTTAAAGAAGTGTTTTTAAAACAATATTTATAAAAGAATAAATATAATATCAAAATATATATTGATTTTTTTGTTTATTATTTATTACTCTATGAATAATAAATAATATTTTTAGATATGAGATAAAAGATAATTGTAGTAGTAATGAAATTAAGAATTTTGTAGATAAGCATCATAGATCATTGTTTCAGAAATCTTTTGAGGCTTTTTCTTTAAGCAAGAAGATGAATTCTGCTATATAAATATTAAAAGAAGGAATAATGAAGAAGAATGTGTAAAGAAATTAAAAATAAAAGTGCTCAACATGATAAACTCTACAAAATAAAAAGGCTAAATAATATAATGATAAATCTGCTCAATCTTTAAATTAAAATTTATTTGTACGAAATCACTTATAAAATAGTATAAAATCTTCATTGTTTGAAAATAAAATCGATTTGGAAAAATAATCTAAAAGTAAAATCAATAAAATATATAATAAAATTGGAAATTCAAAAATAAATAGACAAATGTAAAGTGTCCATTGTTTACAAATTATTTACATTATATTCTTAATATTGTATTCTACCCTAGTTCAATCAGCATGTCTAACAATTAAAATTCAATGGATTTCTGTGTGATACACACTAGTAGAATAATAAACACATTGCTTTATTCTTTTTTTCCTAGTAGATGTTTTGCAAAATGTAATAAAACATATTGAGTATTGTTAATTACCACCAACTATTTTGAAATATTGTCATTTGTAACAAATTATTAAGGCCATCTGTTTATTTATTCATCGTATATTTTCCATAATTTATCTTTTATTCATATTAATCATGTATTCACACAAGAACACTTAATTCATCAAGTGACAACCATTTCATTGTGAAAATAGACAATATCATTTTGTGTTTACATTACATATGCTTCTAACAACTATTTAAGTTTTTTCATTCCCATAAGACACAATAATTTTTTTGCAACAAATCTAGTAGATTTGATTGGTTACAAATATTTTCAGGTATATTAGTCATTTTATTGCAAACATATAGTTGTATACATAGTAATTTATAAATAAATTAAATATATTTATGTATTGGGTTTCAAACATATATTCACTTGTATATTTATAGTGAATCAAAACAAAAGTATAAAATTATTATACATGTTAAAATATTTAGTTTTTCAACTTTATGTACATTGGTGAAGTAAAGGTTTATTCAGTTCAATTTGTTGGCTATGGATGAGTCCATATTCATCCAGTTATATGTAAACACTAATTTATTAAAATTAATGATTTACATATTCCACTTTTTGGAAAGTTATACACTATTCTCTTTACTAATGGCATGGTTATTGTTAGTGCTAAACCAAGCTTCTTTCATTTTGCATTTTCTGTCATCTCTTTTGATGCAGACCATATTTACATGTAAGTATTATAATATTCCCAGACACCTACAAGTGTTATGAATCTGGTTTAATCAGCTGAAAGCATGCTCAATCACAAACAACCATTTAAATAGAACAAACCTTAAATTTGCCAATGTTCATAACATTGAAAAACTAATTACAGTAGAATAAGTAAAAGAAAATAACCTGAATATTATGCTAAAACATATATATATAATTATTCAAAACAATACAATAATTAATACAGTAAAAAATATTTTAAAAACAAATATATACTACAATTTAATAGAAGTACTTTCAACAATATATGTAGTTGTTATCAACTAGATTCAAATTGTATTACAAAAAAACCATTACAAATGTAAACAAAAAGAAATACGTCATACATCAATTTTCCCACAATTCATTAATTTTTATATTGGCAGCCTGTCTATTTATCAAATGTTGCTTTTCACTTTTTATTAACATAGCTTCTTTAATTTTGCATTTATTATTATTTTTTTCAATACACAAAATCTTAACTTTATTAAAATCAAAATCAAAACCATAGTTGCCTGTTACATTATGATCAAAAAATACTGAAGGTAATACGTCATCATTTCTAACATTCTCGATGTACATTGGAGAAAAGATCAAAGGAGCATTTGTTGTTATATAAACGAGTACAAAAATCAAGACAAGACAATGTTAGAAATGATGACGTATCACTTTCAGTATTTTTTGATCATAATGTAACATGTAATTATGGTTTTGATTTTAATAAAGTTACGATTTTGTGTATTGAAAAAAATAATAATAAATGCAAAATTAAAGAAACTATGTTAATAAAAAGTGAAAAGCAACATTTGATAAATAGACAGGCTGCCAATATAAAAATTAATGAATTATGGGAAAATTGATGTATGACGTATTTCTTTTTGTTTACATTTGTAACGGTTTTTTTGTAATACAATTTGAATCTAGTTGATAACAACTACATAGATAGTTGAAAGTACTTCTATTAAATTGTGGTATAAATTTGTTTTTAAAATATTTTTTACTGTATTAATTGTTGTATTGTTTTGAATAATTATATATATTTTATTATAACTGGAATACAGACATTGATTAATAATTTATATATATATATATATTATGTAATATATTTTATTTATTATATTTAGATATTGCATTTTTATATGTTCATATTTTTATAATTAGTCATTAACATGCATTTTTTAAAAGAATATCTTTATATATTTTTTTCCAATTTTTTTTAATTTTTATCAGTACACTTGTCACCTCAATAATACCATATTATAATTTGTACCTGCACAGAAACTCAGAATACCATCTCTCATTACACAAGCATACCTCAAACAAACTTTGCTCTTCAAGTGAACTAGATGTTTCACCCCAGAAACAAAATTTTCCATATAATAGTGCCATTTAGTAGTGCAAGCAATAGTGAACAATGGATGCTAGAAGATCTGTGAATATCTCCAAACTCATGTTGACACATCACTCTTATGAAAAGTAAGAGACAGTTTCTATCCACTTTTAACATCTGGGTGAATAATTATTGGACTGTTTTTCAAATTTTTGATTTTTATCTGCATATCTCTCAATTTCAACATTATATAGAAAAAGGCTAATCAAGGATTTATTATAACAACATTGTTTTCTGAAGAAAGTTATAGCAATATAACAAAAATGTTCAATAAGCTGTACCTAAACTATTGTTTTAAATAATTACAATAATTATATCAGAAAAATATGATTATTGGAAAATATTAAACTTATTTTTTCTCTAAATGTATTCCATAATATCTATAGTAATAAGTGTACATATACTGTAATTAAAATAATTTTTAAAATTATAAAAAAACCTAAACTGCAGTAGTAACCAAAGATCTGTTTAAAAATATATATAATGGAAATATCAGAAGTATTAACAGTAACCAAAAATAAATACATTTCTTGACAAAAACTAAAACAATATCTAAAATAAACTGAAATTATATTAATGTATTATATAAACAAAGATTTACACTATTTTTATAATGGCAACTTACAGTATATGTACATTAATTTAAGTAATAATAGTTCTTTGCTTATATACCAAGTGCATATCACTAGAATAAAAGTATAAAAATGTCCAGTCACTGCCCAAACATTGTTTTTTTTTTCAGCAATGCTACTACATAAATAAATATAAAGTTTGAATTGACCAAAAAGTTCTAGGAACTATTTAAAATTAGGACTTTATTCACAAAGTAGCTTTGCAGAAAAAACATAACTGTTTGGAGAAGTGACTTGACTTGACATTTTACTTTGCTTATCTAAATTATACAATAAAACATACTATTCCAATAAAGCCATCTTTATCTTCAAACTCAGCCACATATTCAAATTGAGGATTGTTATCATTCATATCTATCAAATGAATAGTCACTGTTGCATTATCTTCTTGATTTGAAACAGTATTTGAAGGAGATGCATTTTCATTTGCAGTGATCTAAATTTAAGAAATAATAAATCAATTATGATTATGTTTATTATTATTTTTATGTAAACATTTTTTGAGAAATTTTCAATCTTACTGTCAAAATAAATGGCTCTGGATGAGTTTCTCTATCCAACACAGCTGTATCTTTTACAGTAATGATTCCAGTGTTAGAATCAATTACAAAATCATTCTGACTGTTGGAAATGTCATATGTGAATGCAGCATTAAGACCCTAAATGGGGCAAAAGAAAATGAAATGCCATTATAAAAAATATTCTAAGTTATTTTTACGTAAAATAATTAGCTCTATGCAAATAGTAAAATTAAAGAAAAGGTAAATATATTTGTTATAGGCATAATGAGTATTATAAAATAACCATATATACATTGTGGACTTTTTGATATAAAAGATTTCTCTATTTGAAGAACATTGCTAAGACTTTATAATAAATCTCTTTTAAATAAATATCTTTATTGTCGATAAAAGTTGTTAGTAAAAAAAGATAAATATCGGCAAAAATCTTTTATATATTTATTCTTCACAATCAAAGGTAAGAATTGAGAATTATTAAATCCATCTTCATGTTATATCCACAATCTGGGATATAAAATATTGACTGGACAAAACTTAGACATTTTTTCATGTTAATTGGAACTGATTATTTTATTTTAATCATAACAAAATAAACAAAAAATATTCAATATAATGTTAATATATACTTATAGTTAAAGAATGCAAGGGTTTATTAATAAATTTTCATATTTTGTTTAGATAAATCTTTACATGAATTTGTTATATAGTATACACACATATGTTTGTATATTCCTGATAGCTAGCCTTCAAATTATTAATAAGTAAACAATTACTCAATGATTCTTAACTAAACTGTAAACAAATGTGTAAAACCAATCATTTGGCTGGACTGGTAAATAATATGTGAACAATATATATACATCTTTTAACAATTTCTTTTTTCGTTTTGGCACAAATTTTTTTAAAATTTTGCTTTGCTTAGCAAAATTAAGTTTAATCTTATTTACAAATAAAATTTATAACTGTTATCAAAATTTTAGAAGGATAGACATTAGTAATTAATAAACAAATACAAATGACCAATGAATTGCAATAAAGACTGTGCTAGTATTAATTTTAAAAGATACACAAATCACATTATGCAAAACAAAATCAATAAAATAATAACAATTAAACCAACTGTAGACTTTATCAAAATATTTTAACCAAATCTGAATTGCTACCAAGATTACCCATCTATTTATGTCTAAATAAATTTATAATTCCATCATTTCCTGCTATTGGATGCTGTCCTTTAAGAACCAAAATTTCTGAAGGGTTCAATAAACTACATGATAGTAGAGGTTGTTGAAACAACATCCCTCTCCAAATGATCTATGCCTATAGTATGTATTATTAAGTAAAGAAGAACATATTTTCTGGAAATATAATTGCACAATAAATATACTCAATAATTATGCTTCATCTTCAATTAAACTAATAGGCCATAGAATATTTTCAAAAATTGAACACATGCTTATCTACTTCAATTATTGATTAATAATGAAGCCTTAAGAGCATTGGACATTATTACATACAAATGACTTTATAAAGCAATAAATTCTATTTGGAATCTCAGCAGCTCCAGCCACCATTCCAGCTAATGGTCAATCCACTTTTTGCTTGAATACCAAGGGCCATTCCCTATTTTGATGACTTCCTACTAGTGATTAAGTATAAAGGAAACTTGGTGGACACAAGAAAAGCTGTATAATAAATTTAAGGAAGCAGGAAATAAATAACATCTGGAAAGTGCATATTTGAAGCCAAAGAAATATGATTTCTTGCTTATACAATAACAGTGCAGTAAAACTTTCTCCACTAAAATGATAATAAATACTATACTAAAAACAAAAACTCAATAAAAAAGTTCCAAAATTTTCTAAGGTTCATTAATTATTATAAAGCTTAATTCAGTACAAAACAAAATTGTAAAAACATTACAATGGCTCTAGGTAAAAAGGCTAAATGTAAATGAGCTATAAATACAATTAAACTGTTACGAAATTGAAAGAATAATAGCAAATTCAAGTGTGTAATTCATTATGATCCAAAAGTTGATTTGCTGTTTACATGTGATGCTTTATCTGTAAGTATCACAGCAATTTTAGCTTATCATAATAAAGATGGACCTGACCAGCCTATTATATTTATGCTTTGCATGCTGAGAGGTGCTGAAAAAATATTCACAGATAGAGAAACTTTGGCATTGATTTCAGGAATTAAAAAATTTCACCAATATGTTCATAAAAGATTGCTCACCTTTTAAATATTCCAAAAGTCATTGCTAGGTATATATAATGCTGAAAAGGATCTTCACAGTACTATGTGCTGAGTGGTACAAATTTTTGAATGCATATGATTTTAAAATGCAATATATATATATATATATATATAACTCAGTTATCAATATTTAAATTTTTTAACACAGATGAACCCGCAGAATATGTTTTTTATATTGTAACACAAACCCTTTTATCACCTTCCACTTGGTTGGTCTTATTTCTTAATGAGCATATTGTAGGAAGTAAACAAAGATTGATTTCATTCAATGTTTAATTTTACCAATCCTACAATAATATTTTTTGCTTATCAGAGGATGTAGCACCATAGAGACTGGAAACATCTAGAAATTTCTAGGTTTGAGATTCCCCAAACAGCGCCACTAGAGTTCCATCTCACTACAACCTTACTAACCCGGACTTGGTTACATCAAGCATAGCTCAGGAGGCACAAAATTCCTGTAGACCAGTGCAATAATACAATTGATGCAGAATGATGTGGACAAGAGGTATTAAAATTTCTTGTTATTTATTATAATTTATTTAACAAAACAGGTTTGAATAATTGTCCTTCAAACATCAAACAAAATATTTCATTGACAGTCCCTTGTACCTCTTTGGCCTACTTCCAATAATAGTTCATTGAGAATTAATGAGTGTAGTTTATTAAGAGTATACTAAAGTCCTTCTTTCAATAGTTTTTTAACAATTTACAATTTTAGTTACTTAGTGTTAGTTAATTCACAGAGAGGAGTACAATATATGAAGACAACAGAGATAATAATGAAGATAACTGATAGCATTTAATTCAGAGTTTCACTTAATTCAAACAAAATATTTCATTTATGGTCCATTGTGTCTCTTTGGTATACTTCCAATAATAGTTCAATATGAATTAAAGAATGTAATTTGCTGAGAGTATAATAAAGTCCTTCTTTCAATAGTTCTTTACAATTTACATCTTTAGTTACTTAGTGTTACTTAATTCACAGAGAAGAGTACAATATATGAAGACAACAGAAATAATAATGAAGACAACTGATAGCATTTAATTCAGAGTTTTACTTAATTCTGATATGTAATCTTTCAGGTAGTTGTCACATGTAATGTGGCTTAAATTAATTCATGTATGAAGAGGTTCTTACAGACAAAAGCATTTCCATTATTCCAGTTAATTTTGGGTAAGTCAAAGCACAATAAATATATTTCTATTCATTGTTATCCAATTCCAGGTTTGAATCAATAATATAAGCACATTTATATTTATTGGTTATTCAGGTAAAATATAAATATGTATTTCCAACTGTCTAGATATCAATTCATCTTGCTAATGCATGTATTTGGTATTCACATATTCTTATCCAGATTTGTCATTAATTCACATGTGTAGACTTTTCATTACTTCATTTGGTAACTGGTATTTTCAATTTCATAAGACATATATATGACATATTCAAGCTGATAAATATATTTTATCTGTATATGCATCAAAAACTCCAGGTATATCGTTGTACATTTAACCGTGACACATTGTTTTGGTATTCTTACTTCTCAACTTGTATATATAATATGTTTTAATTCAGTGTTTATATTCTTTTTCTTAGAGTTTTCAAATAATAAATAAAATTTAAAAAAATTATTTTCTTAATCTTTCAACTTCTTCAAGTATGTGATTCATTATACACGTATAACCATTAAATTTTATTTATGTACTAAATCATATTTAAATGTCTGAATTTATTCATAATATAGTATAAATTTACTAATACATTCATTTTGTATATTTGCTAATTTCATCTAGGTTATAAATATGTTATTATAATTTTCATTGATGATCTCATTTTAAAAACAAAATCAATAGTTAACAGAATCGTTTTAAATATGCCGCTTTCTTTATCTCTTGGGATAGATCATTTAGAACAGAAAATAAGATAAAGTTAATATTAGATCCTATTAATACTGTAGATATTTCACTGTATTTCAATTGCATTTTAATTAAATATATTTTCATTTTAATAATATTAGATTCTATTAATAATATAGACATTTCACTGTATTTCAATTGCATTTTAATTAAATATATTTTCATTTTAATAATATTATTTACTGAGAAATATCAAATCTTTCTTACCATAATTTATTCTTTACTATTTCCAGGATTGTTTGCTAGTGGCTTTGTTGAATGACATTTAAATGACAGAAATCTTGCTTTAGTTACCCCATTGCATGTAAATGTTTAACAAGCAGATGTTGGATAAGTTAATCATGGAGCAGGCTAAGAAGGAAAAGGGCTATAATTCCCTACTCACACATCTTGGGAGTTTTAATCTTCGGATACCGTTTATAGTTGTGCTTGATAGATTGCTTCTTGTAGAATGCTTACTAATCGAAACTTCTGTCAGACTCTCCTTTTATATCTTTCCACTGGATTAAGTTGTTAACCAATAGTATGCCTTGCTGAGAATAGCTTTCTCAGTGGTATGTTTTCTTTTTTCCTGCCGTGATTTCCCTTGGATCTACTTTCATGTGCTATTTAGCCAAAGGCAACTAACAAAACAACAACAACATGTTTTTAGATTTCTAATCTAGTTCACAAACAACATTTTAAATCCCAATTTATTAAACTTTTATTTATTAATGTTTCAATTTCATTAATAAGAAATTTTGTTTTTTATTAAAAAGAAAAATTCTTGTTCTTTAAAACTTTTATCATTTTTCTTTCTTTAAAAAAATGATTTTAATCACTAAAGTTTGTGTACCTTTCTTGATGAACTGCATTTGTGAAAACTACACATTTTTTTATTTCTCCAATTTTAAAATTATTTTGAATCATTCTGAATGTGAGAATGTAACTAAATATAAATGTAAATGAAACTAATGCATCTGTTTCAATATATATATATAAGAAAAAAACTATCATATTAATCCACTCAATTAACTTTCTGAAAATAGTGAATAAGAAAAGTGAAAAAAGCAATTAGTTAATGTGATTATGTTGGTGAATGGTGACCAAACAAATAATAAAAGATTATCCCAATGGATTGCAAATAATCAAAGACAGTGGTGTTTGAGCAAGTCAATATGCTTAAAATCCAGTTAATTTGCAACTAAACATAAATAAAGCATTTTGGGTGAGAAGGTAAGAGTTATCCATAGTTAATGATATACATTATGGAACATAAGAATTGTTCCACCTAAAGAATACAAAAAAATTCTAGCTCATTGCATTGTGAATGCCCAGGCAAAATAAAAATGAAAATTTTGGCATCGCCATATGTATGGTGATTTGCTTTAGATTCAAACATTGAATCATAGGTCTGCTAATGCTAGAAATTCCAATTAAATCAAACAAAATAAGAGTCAGTACTTGGTCTTAATCAGCAGGGATATGGAAAGATTTCACATAGACCACATATACCCATGGAAAGATGACCAATTTCTTATTGACATTGATCCCATCTATAAATTATTAAATGTAGCAGAAATATCTTCTTTCCAAGCATAAGCAATTATTGGAAAAATTAAAAATGATTTATATGCATAGTTTTTATATAAGCAATTTAGTGACTTCTATGCAAAAATGATATTAAACATATCTTGGCATCACTGTTCAATCCACAAAGTGATAGACAAGCTGAATAGAATAAATATAAATCTAGGCAAATAAGTAGTAAGAGTTTGAAATGTGTTTATACCCAAAATACTGATGAAACAGAACACAATCACAAACACTATTCACAACAACAAGCTAAAATGACAAAGTATTGCATGCTAAGGACTAAATTATCTCTTTTTAGACCTTTCATAAATGTAGCAGTGAATGGTAGCTATTTTAAAGTAAAAAAAAAAGATAGTACGCTAAATGTATCTGAAGAAGAAACAGAATACCAGCTACTGTAATCACCAAAAGAGATCGAACTTTCTAGTAGTGAATGTAGCAGAAGATCAAACTAATAAATTTCACAACAACATGTATACACCCATTCCTACTTTAAAATTTATGCTTCATCTATGGCTCATAGGAATCAAAAGTCAGCTAAGCACATAAAATAAAACAAGCTGTAAGAAAGCTTTTCTCAATATGGTTATTGTATAGTTATAATTACAGTAATTTGAGTTAACATGTATAATTTTATAAATATATCAGTTACGTATTGACAATCATTGACGAGAAGCATTGTGCAGAAAATCTGACCATCCACTCATTGAAAGTCAGTATTTTCTACTTCCTACAAACAATAGATAAGATTCCACCCAGTCTGATGATGCAACAATCAAAAATGAATACATTTCAAATACATTTTCTCTTTGTTTGCAACATATTATGGAAGAATCATATATCACAATAGTAATAATTTTCAGTGTATTAAACCAAATTTGATGTCATAAAGTAGATGACTTGATATGAGATAATAATTTGGTATAATGTACAAATGGTAATGGGCAACTGTAGTACATATTAAATAGCAAGAATATCTCATGGGCAAAGATCCATACACATTGAAACATGTTTACATTGGTTTAACTTCATTTATCTATAATTAAATGAACTCGCAAATATTGTAAAGATTTATACTATTGTAAACATGATAAAATGCAATGTTTCTTTATATATGTAATACACAATAGGAACAATAAATATTTAAATTGTGATATGTTTACATGCATGCAATATACAACAATATCTCTTGCAATCTTATGAATATAATAAAGTAAAAATGTAACAATATACTTGATACACTAAAAGAGAAGTTGAATGTACCTTTAATTATGTAACCCAATTAATGGATTTGTAGGGGAACTAGTAGAATATGAATGAATTGCTATTCATATAATAAGTCTTATTGTTAAATACAAAGTGTCCCATTTTCAAAAGATTACAATCCTTTTAGTAAATTCTTTTTATTTTCTTTTTTAAAAGATATTAACTGCAGTTATCTATTAACTGAGAAATTTTAGAAATGCATAGAATATTTAAGTTATCATCTGTAAAGCTTTGAATAACGTAAGGAGAATCCTGATTAATAATAAAAAAGTTTTTATAGACCCCCCCCCTGTCTTATAGTTTTAAAGATAGTTTCATTCAAATTTAATACAAAACAGAACACATTAAAATAATTCGTTAGTAGAATAAACATTGTATGAAAAATTTTGAAATACTTTTTTTTTTTTTTTTGAAAAGCCAATCTGAATTGTGTAGCATCTTTTCAAGACATAGCAATCAACTGTAATGTAATATGGTATTTTCCTAATATTATATCTAATTTGAAGTTTCTTTACAAATTAAACAAATCCTATCAATTTTGAGATCCCTAATTTTATCATATAGTGTTAGCAGTCCCAGATACATGTAGAGGTAATATTTTTAGCAATTATCCTATTAAGAACAAAATTATTTATATTTCATTTAATATGTGATTTTTTTAGATAGCTTAGCAATTAATAAATTATCACAAAGGAACTTGTGGAAACTTTAACCAGAAGATAGATTTACAATTTTGTTAAGATCTATAATTTTTCCAATGTAGCTATAGATTGGATAATCATTAATTATGTGGTACACAGTTTGTGATTGTCTACATCCAAATAACCCAGTGGCTCCTAAATTACATTTAGAAGCAGATAAACATAACAACTACAAGTTATTCTGAATCTATGAAGATCAAATCCAGAAGGCTTAATTATTGTTGAATATGGAAAAAGAAGTTTATTTAGAAGATGATAAAAAATCAAATTTTTACCATAATTTTCAATTAGGTCATTGATCCGAAAAGAAAATATCAATTAATTATCCTCAGGTGATTAAATTATATCTTCGACTATTAGCAAGTGTTATCTGCTTAACTGTGCATTTTCTGTGAAACAACTATTCTTCTGAATCTGGTGGAAAATATTTGAAAGTATAGAGAGGGAATAGATTTAAGTACCTCAGTAAAAATTCTCAATGTAATATTTTATTCAGAATTCAGAAGTTTCAATGTTTTCCAAATAAAAACACAATATTCACCACAGAATACATTAGTCCTAAAAGCTATTCATAAATACTTGCATCATAAGCCCAAATAGTATCAGATGTCTTTCCAAGGAGGAAAATGTTTAGAATATGATCAAAGATCACACTAAATGGCATAAGGTAAGACTGTGTTTCCATTTATTATTGCAAAATATATATTTAGATTATATGTTTTTCTGTTGTTCAAAGAAAAATTGAGCATATTGTCTTCATTGGATTAAGAATAAAATCCAGTCCTCAGAAAATTTTCCAGTCTTTTTATATTTTATTGAGAGATATTTCTATTTTTGAGAAATCAAAGCAATATCATCAGCATAGGTAAAAAAATTTACATTATATTTCTGGTAGATAACTGATGAATGTATTGAATAAATTAGATGAAAAAACTGAACTGACATAGACTTCAGTAAAATCTTATATCTATTATGATTATCACTTAGTGACATAATCAAATAAATTAATAACATTTAAAAGTTTTAGGAACTTTTAGAAAAATATTTTTCTCAAATGGAATCATAAGTTGAGATTAGAATAATAAAGATAGTGCTAATTTTTAGTTTAATTTGAAAATCTTTCTCAATGTCAATGATAAAAGATGAAACATGTTTGCAGTAGCTTTTTTCCTGGTCTAAATCCAACTCCCTCTATTAGGTAGATGGCTCTCTACTATTGAAAAGTTTTTGTTAATATGATTCTTGGAAAAAGCTTGTAGGAAATACATTTTTTGAATTATTGTACAGTTTATTTATTTTTAAGATTATATTTTCGATTTTATGCCAAAATTTTTGGAATAGTTTTTTTATATGAATAAAGTTACTGAGTAGTTTGACCAAAAATGCTTTGGTTTTAGATCCTAAGTCTGGAAGTATGTTATCTGCTTCCAGAGCCTTTCATAGCTTAAAACAATATTGGACAAATTTAAGTTCACCAATATTTACTTGTTTTATCAGATTGATATTAGAGAAAAATTATGAAAGAGAAAGCTACAATTCTGTCCCATTCTTGCTTTTTCATATTCTATCAAACTTGGGCTTAGAAATCTAATATATAAAATTAGAAACTTGATTAGCAGTGATAGAAGTTTTTTAAAGATAACTTTTATATCTTCCAAGCTTATATTAAAATAACCAAATCTTATGATTAGACCTTGAAAGGTTTTGTTTCTCTCCCTTTTTTCTTTGGAAAATGATGTTATGAGTTTGTTAAATTTATCATAGCAAGAGGGAATTGAAAGATTCTATTAATATTCTGTTCATTATATCAATATCAGTTTCAATTATCTTTCTTTAGACTCTATATCAAAACATGATAACTTTCAACTACAGAATATATCTATTTCAAGAATGATTAAATATGAATTATAATGACTATGAAGAGAATTATCCAATATCAGTAGCTCATCATGTAATGATAGACCAATTTTTAAAGAAAGAAAACATAAATCAGAAATTGTTTCTATTCTCCATTTGCCTGAAAAAATATTCTTTTTTCTTTGGCATTATAAAATAAATGTATGTTATTAATCATCCATTCTAAAAGTGATTACCTGCTTGATCCTCATTACATATTCTGAAGACATTTCTGTAAACAGAGATGATGCAGCAAGATTTGAAATATCAAAGTAAGGTTTGTATTGGAATATTTATAAAAGTTGCTTTTGTAAAATATTTTTATTTAAACAGTGATAGAAAAATCATGAGAAATATCTTTAATAGAAGGTTTTTGTTTTACAAGATCAATGATCAAAATAAATATAGGAATTTGAAGATATATATTATTAGAAGAAGGATGAGTTATCTGAAATGCAATTACATCAAAATTATATTGATCAATTAATATGTAGAGGATTTCCATTTCCAATTTGATATTATCTCAATATTAAAAAGTTGCAATAATTTTATAATATTTTCCAGGTAAAGAGAAAATGACATCTTGTTGTAACTATTCTGAAAATAGCAAACATTAGTTTGTGAAATAAATTATTTCCATATGGAAATCAGATTTTATTTTAGACAAATTCCTGGTTAAATACAGCAAGTATGAAAATATATAGTAAAATATTTTATATGGTACTGGTAGCATTATGGAAGATATCTGTATTTGAGTTACAGAGATGAAAGTCTTAGTCTTGAAATAGAAACCAGTTATATGGTTTTGATAATAAGAGAACATCTCAAGTACCAGGTATATTTTCTTTGCAGAGGATAAAATACAATCTTCCATGTAAATAGATGTAAGTCATATATAAAAGTTATTATCATGTGAGATTATTATTATGATTGTTACCTATATACATATAGGGCTACTAATGCAAATGTTGTTTAGATTAGAATTAAAACTGAATAATAACCCATGTATTAAAAATGTATTGACATTATTTTTTTACTTAGTAGTATATACTCTTTAATTTTTTAATTATTGTTCTGAATACATTTTCCACATCATAAATCATTAACACATCACAGCACTTGAATAAATATAACTTGAAGTAAAAATTCCCAATCTTCCATTAACAATGGCATATCAACTAGAAATTATTTATTAAACATCACATGATCACCATCTCTTATACTAGCATATAATTGTTATTAAACAAGGCAAAACTGTACGGAGAGAGTTTTGCCTTGTTTAATAAAAATTATTTATTGTTAATTAAAACTGTAAAATATGGATTTATTAAAATTAAATGCATAAAGAAAGTTAAAATTAGTTCTAATCCAGCTTAAAATGCAATTAAACAAAACAAACTAAATAATCAGATAATGGAAAAAATTTAATTAGCAAAACCAATTTAATTACTAAGCTAATTGTGCTAATTAATTAAATTCCACCCTAATCATACAATGTATATTTACTCCAGAAAACAAAACAGATAAAAAGGCAGCACACTTGAAAGGGGGGGGAGTGCATTCTGTGAACTTTTGAGAGTCAGTGCTACAAGAAAACAGCATAGGAATTGTGAACTACCCAGGATTTTGGCTATTGAAGGTTAAGCAAGCCAATTAGAGATTTTCACAGACTGCCTGATCTTCCTATTGTTGAACCACCTCAAGAGTCACCAGGGCTTTGAAGTCACATAGATAGCAAAGGAATTAGTTCATACCATTTATAGATAAATGAGGAATTTATGACAAAGAAGCTATATCTTCAGAATATAGTCAGTTATTATACCTTATAGTGTATACTTTTTATCTTACTAACACAGCTCAGCATGGACTTGAACTAATCTAAATATATATATCCCATTGTGTGTAAAAAAGCTATGTTTACTAGGTCTGCTGAATGAATAAATCATGCTCTTAATTTAACTGTGTTCTGATAATCGTCCCTTACTATTGATATGTCTTGAAGTTCGCCATGGAGGGTGGTCCAGAAGTTACACTATGGGTTGGATCAGGAGTATGAACACTGCGGGGATTATCCGGCCTTAATCGAGGCTCCCTATGTATCTTAGTGCTGCACTGCGCTATGATATCAAATCTCCCGAAGTTGTTGCCTTCTCCATTGGCTCTTATATGCCTTCCAGATTATATTCTCCAACGAGTAAATTATTCCTTCTTCCTGGCCATGGAACTTAAGTGTGACTGCCGATTTCTGGGAAGGGGTTTTTTCTCTCTATATGGCTATTGTTCTCTAAAGTATATTTTTACCAATGAAATCTCTACATTCTGAGAGCAAAAGCTTATTTCCAATCAGAAAGGTCCACTTATAAATGTAAGTAAATTCTTATTAGATAAAAGTTATCAATTGCCCCAGGGATTTCTTGAATCTTTTAACCCGTATAATTTTAATCCAATTATATATATATAGCACTCCTCCCCTTTACTTTAGAGAATCACGATTCCCCCCCTTTTTTTCTTTTTTTTTTTTAACACAAGTAATCTTTAAGGTAGACAGGAGGCTTCCGCACTCTTTGAGGTTTATCTTTCCCTGGTTTAAGATTACTCTCACGTATGGTTACTTCTTCAGCCATTTGGTCAGCTCCCTTTTCTTCTATAATTTCATGATTTAGTCCTGTGTAGGTGGGTGACTTGTTTGTTACTCGCTTCTTAATGTGGTTTGTGTGGCGACGGAATTGTGTGCCCGTTTCTGATTCTATGAGTACAATTTTGTTTGAAAGTATTTTCAAGATCACACCAGGTGTCCACTTTTTTTTTAGGGAATCTCTAACCCAAATGTTTTGACCCACCATAAATTCATTGCATTCCTCTGTCGTAGTTTCAATGGATTTATGTTGTGGGTGTAGTAGTGATAGTTTGGTTCTTAGTTTCTGGCCTAGTAACCTTTCAGCTGGTGAAATCCCAGTCGATGCTATGGGTGTGAAATATTGGTAAAGCATTGCTAACTGAAGAACTTCATGGGTTTGTTGAGATTCTGATTTGTTAAGGGCTTGCTTTAACTGGTGTACGGCTTTTTCAGCCAGTTCATTTGACTCTGGGTGGTAGGGTGAAGTGCAAATGTGTTTGATACCCCATTCCCTTGTAAAATCTTTAAATTGGTCCGAGGTAAAACCAGAACCATTATCTGTTACCAGGCTTTCTGGTATTCCATGGAAAGCAAAAATTTCTTTAAGAGTTGATATTGTTTCATTAGACCCTGTATTCCTAACTAGTCTATATTCTACCCAGCTAGAATATGCATCTATTATAACCAAGAATAGGTTTCCTCTGAAAGGCCCTGCATGGTCCATGTGGACCCGCTCCCATGGTTTAGTTGCAGTTGGCCATGATGTATACATTCATGGTTTCTGATTTGCAGTTGACTGGCAGTTTGTACATGCCTTTACAGTGTTTTTGATGTCTTTATCTATACCTGGCCACCATACATAGGAACGTGCCAAAGCTTTGGCTCTTACAATTCCAGGATGTCCATCATGGATCAAACTTAGGACTGCTGGGCGATCTTGAACTGATATGATTACTCGATCGCCTATCAGTATGCATTCTTTATTTATTGACAGTTGGTCTCGTGCTTTCCAGAATGCCACTGGGAGATTGTTGGGTCGTTTAATTGGCCAGCCATTACATATCCAATTCCATATTAGTCTATACCCATCGTCTAATTTAGTCCATTTTGCTACTAACTCGCTATTCAACACATTTGATTCCCATGTATCTAAGTAGTTTATAGAGACTTGTCCTATTGTTTTTCCATTATTATCTGGTATTCGGGTCAGTGCGTCAGCATGTGTTATAAAGCTGCCTCTCCTGTATTCAAGGGAATAATCATATGCAGATAATATTTCAATCCAACGCAGCATGCGTGGGCTTAAGTGATCGGGTAATTGTTTTGACCTCGAAAATATTCCCAGTAATGGTTTGTGGTCAGTGATTGCTATAAAATGCCTTCCATATAGATATTGGTGGAACTTTTTTATCCCAAAAATGATTGCCAAGGCTTCTTTGTCTAGTTGACTATAGTTCCGTTCAGACCTTGATAATGTTCTTGAAGCATAAGCTATGGGTCGTTCACCTTCATCTGTGGGGTGGCTTATTACTGCTCCTACTCCATATTCTGATGCATCAGTGGTTAATATTACCTGTTCATTGTTATTGTAGTTTATGAGTAGGTCATCTGATGTTAGCAAGCTTTTTGTCTTCTTGAATGCATCTTCATGTATTCTATCCCAGCTCCACTTCCGGTTTTTCTCTAATAACTCGTATAACTTACTGGCAAAATAACTCGTATAACTTACTGGCAATGTGGGCTTTTCTTTTAAGAAAACATTCAAAATATCCAATAAGGCCCAGGAAAGATTGTAATTCCTTGACATTCCGAGGTGTTTTTGCATTTTTAATAGCCCGTATCTTTTCAGCCATTGGTTTTTACCATTATTGGATATTATATGTCCTAGAAATTTAATTTCTGGAGTATTCCAGATACATTTTTCTTCATTTAGTCTGGCTCCTGATTTTGCTAGCCTTTCACAAACTTCATGAACCTTGCTCTGGAGTTCTGTCTCTGAATTTGCCATTATTAATATATCATCAAAGTAAGGTATCACACCATTTATTCCTCGAAGTAGTTGGTCTATGTTTGATTGGAAAATATTTAGTGCAGTGGCAATTTCAAAGGCAAACGGTTGTATTTAAATAGACCAAAAGGTGTAGTCAGTGTTAAGATCTCTGCTGACTTTCCTGTTACTGGTATTTGGTGAAATGCAGCATTAAGGTCTAATTTTGCATAGTGAGTTGCTCCCTCGAGAGTGGCTAATACTTCACGCACGTTTGGCACTGGATAATTGCTTTTATTTAAAGCTGGGTTAACTGTTATCCGGTAATCCCCACAAATACGTATACTGCCATCTGGCTTAGTAATGATTACTATAGGTGTTGCCCACTCTGAGTTTTCCGTAGGTGTTAATACCCCTTTATTTGTTAACTCTTCCAGTGCATTGGCTAGTTTTTCTCATTGCGCATATGGCACTCTCCGTGGTTTACACAACACAGGCTTTGCATTCTCCCTAAGCTGTATTTCAACTGGTTTTGTTCTAATTTCCCCTAGTTCTTTTTTAAACAATGACGGGAATGTATTGCGTATTTCCTTTTCAATCATAATTTTTTTTGTGATAGTTATTTTGATGCCCATAGGTTTAAACCAATTTCTTCCAATTATGGGGTTTGTTTTTCCGTGAATGATATATAACGGGAGATCGGTGATTTTGCTATTTGTTTGTACCGGAACAATAACTTTCCCGACTATTTCAATGTGTTTCCCGTTTACGTCTTTTGCTATCAGATTTGTTTTTTCTAGATTACTGGTTCGATTGCGAAATTGCATTATTGTTTTCCAATCTCTATAAGCCATTAAAGATATTCCGGAACCGCTGTCAATTTCCATGGCAAATGGTCGGTCAAATATTTTTACTGACAACATTATTTGATCGTAATTAACGGTTTCCGTATTTTTAATTTCCACTTGCTTGTTGTTTTTACATGCTTCCACTAAGTGTCCTATTTTCCCACAATTTATACATTTACTCTTTTTCCATTTACACATTTTTGCTAAATGTCCGGATTTTCCGCATCTGTAACACTTCATTTTGTCATTTTCATTTCTTTCCGCGAAGTTTATTTGTTTACACGTTTTAGCTAAATGTTCGGATTTTCCGCACCTGAAACACTTCATTTCGTCATTTCCGTTTAGTTCCACGAGGTTTATTTGACGCCATTCTGCTGCTGTTGCACTCTGGAACTGTTTTGATTGCTCCATAGCCGCTTCGTGTGCGAGGCCCGTTTTCATCGCTGTTTTGTAAGTAAGGTCATCGATTGTTAATAACTGCTCTCGGAGCCTCCCGTCAGACATGCCCCATAAGAATTGCTGCAATAGTGCTTCTTCCAAATAATTCCCAAAAACACAATCTTTTGCTAACTCCTGTAGTGCAATATCGAATTTGCGAGTGTTTTCGCCTCTATTTTGCCTACGATTCTGGAAATGGAGGCGTGCTACATGTTTGGTTGGTTTGGGGTCAAAATATTTTTGAAGTATGTCCTGTAGTTCTGAATATTTCAGTTCTTCTGGTTTTTTCGGGTTACATAAATGATTTGCTGTTTTAATTACATCTGGACCCGCAAAATACAGTAGAGTGGCAATTTTTCTCTCATCCTTTACAATATTATTCATTAAAAGGTATTTATCTATGCGGCTTGCATATAGAGGCCATTCTGATTGTCTATGCACGTCAAATTCTCCAACATTTACCTGCGCCATGTTTAATTTGAATGGCGTCACTTATGAATTTGTGAATTTCGGATTACTAGTTTCCCGATGTTTATATATTTCTGAATATCCTACTGGTTTGTCGACTGTGCCAATGATATGTCTTGAAGTTCGCCGTGGAGGGTGGTCCAGAAGTTACACTATGGGTCGGATCAGGAGTATGAACACTGCAGGGATTATCCGGCCTTAATTGAGGCTCCCTATGTATCTTAGTGCTGCACTGTGCTATGATATCAAATCTCCCGAAGTTGTTGCCTTCTCCGTTGGCTCTTATATGCCTTCCAGATTATATTCTCCGATGAGTAAATTATTCCTTCTTCCTGGCCGTGGAACTTAAGTGTGACTGCCGATTTCTGGGAAGGGGTTTTTTCTCTCTATATGGCTATTGTTCTCTAAAGTATATTTTTACCAATGAAATCTCTACATTCTGAGAGCAAAAGCTTATCTCCAATCAGAAAGGTCCACTTATAAATGTAAGTAAATTCTTATTAGATAAAAGTTATCCATTGCCCCAGGGATTTCTTGAATCTTTTAACCCGTATAATTTTAATCCAATTATATATATATATAGCAACTATAAACTAATTGTGATTTAATATTTGCACCCTGTAATTGATGAGTCAATACATAGCAAAAATTTTCCTTTCTTAATTCATAAATTTGATTTATATGTAAATACAAATTTAGAATAGTTATTATTAATTACAAAAATGGATAATTACTGCTGTCAATAGACATTATATAGTTGGATTGCAAACATGACAATGAAAATGATGGCAATGTAGTTACAATCATCAAGCAACTCAAACCCATTTAAAGTACTGTTTGATTAACATAGAATGACAAATCAATAACCTGCACATCTTAATTCATCCAAGTAAATGATCTTTCTGTTAAAATATATATGGATTCTACTTACATTATTAACTTCTGTTTCTTGCTTAACAATAGCTAAATGAATTTGTAGTATACAATATTTTGATATATTCTCAAGCAACATATGAATTTAAATTTGTCATTATAAAAGAGCATTAAGAGTTCTGAATTATATTCCCATTTACAAAACTTTGATAATATAAGAAGCTTCATGGTTAATAGGTGAATTAAAACATTTTTATTTCACAATTTCACTGCTACTTTATATATTTATAGATTCATTAGCTAAGCAGGAACATAATAGAATTCATTCAACAAAATAAATTTTATACAAGCAGTTATGGTATTCTCTCACAGCCCCTCCCCCTTTTCCCCTCTGAATCTAAATAAGATTTAATAGGAATTAAAACTAAAAATTTCTCTTAAACAAAGCATTATTATTAAGTAAGGTTATTTAAAATTTACTTAAGTCAAATTTAAAGAAATGGAGGATGCATTTTTAAGTTACAAAGTTCAATCAGATCAACAAACATAATTAATCCAATTATGCATTGATAGTAATTATATACATATATTAAAAATTGAGACCAATATTTAGTGTAACTTTTATATTATAATGTTAACAAGTGACCAATCTTATATCCCCCCCCCCCGATGCTTTTTATTGCTATTTTTCTTTTCCAATGTTTTAACTACACAACAATTTTCTTTAGAATTAAAAGTAGCAAAATAAATTTAATATTTGTAACACACAAATATTAAAATCTTTAAATGACATATTTATGACTTTTTAAATTTAGTTAAAAACATGAATAAAATTACTTAGCAAATAACCATCCTGAATAGTAATTTGCAGTTAACTGTTAATTGCTATTCAAGATAGTAGTCTTGCTGTAAGTTGGCTATAGCTCTATGTATTTATTGGTATAGTGAAAATTATAAAGTTAATTCCAATGTTTTGTTTTATATATACATTTATCAATTTACTTTTTATCTTTGTTGCATTCTAATTTTATATCTCAAAATTTGTTTTAAAACTTTAATTTTTTATTTTTATGAACATATTAGATGTATTCATATAATTATATGTACAACATTCCTTGCATATCTATATTATTGAGTTCCAACCATATCACACACAGTAGTCTTCTTATATTCCTGACATTTAATATCAAGCCACATAACAGTCACCAAAAATTTCAGTTAATAGTAAACCATAATATGGGTTTTATTTCTCGTGTATATACAGGCGCTTAAAATACAGTAAATACATGTTGAAAATATGTGTAATATAACACACACTATATATATATTGTAACCCTCTAAAGTGTGGTCCCAACTCCGTAATGTAAGTGCCCTGAGAATCGTAACCTCGATCACTGATCAATTCCCGCTACACATTGTCAGCTATTAAGAGCTGTATCCAAAAGCATATTATGCTATCTATTTTATGCACCAAGGACCACAACCAACATCTGGAACAACTTATCACAGACCAAACTAATGATCTAACATAAACTTTTATGATTTAATTTGATCGCAGCCAGGGTGTACCGCGATGACCTATCATAGTAGTATGATAAAATACAGTAAACAAATTATAAGTGTAATGTTATTATGTTACAAACCTTAATTTGCGATTTTTATTGTATGAGACCCGATGGCCGACCATGTACAAGATGGCGTAATTTGTGAAACTACATAATATTATGAAATTTTAAACCATCTATATGATTTTAATACAAATGCTAGTCTAGGTAAAGCTTTGCAATAAATAAACATAAATAATTGGGTTCTTTTTATAGTTTACTATATCACTGAGACTCTTTTTATACTGACAAATGACAATTTAAAATGTTAAGTAAATATATTCAATCATATCATTATTTGGTAAATCTGTTTACAGGTTTAATAATCAATTTGTATTGTATACTAGATCAACTACGCAAAGCCAAAATGATGGAAAAGGTAAATGGGATTTTATTGTACCCCCCCCCACATCATAAACTACCAAAGACTAAAAGCATCCAAATGTTTTTTCAAAATATTACTAAACTCTTATATCATGTTGACGATAGTATGTGCTTCAATGTATGCTCTATCCAAGGTTTATGATTTCTGATTTTAAGAATGACACATAGCAACGGCACAGTAAGTTTAATTATAAATCAACTTTTATTTACAAATTTATGAATAATAAGTAATTAATTCCAATGTTATAATTAAAAACATAAATAAACAAATAAAATAAATAAATTATAATTCCATTGACTTTCTTCACTAACATATCATAGGTACGGTTTTAAAAACCTAATCATACCTTATTTCAATTTGATATAATGAATCTTGAGCAAATTATACTAAATTCAACATCAACTCATGAAGTATTTAACATCATTTCCAGATTCAATAAATCCATACCGTAAACTTATAATAATATAATAAATAATATTATATCTGTAGGATTTAGCTATAATGCAATCATTAAATAAAATGAAAATTTAAACTTACACTCCAGTAAATAATAATCAACCGACAGTTAATTATTATGAAGTAACTTGAATAGAATGTCCTGCTACAATTTGATGATCTAACTTATGAACTATACTTACAAATAGAAGAAGATGATTTAGCAGATTAACTAAAATACTTTGCCCAACTTATATCTATGAAGTAAAACATATTCCTGTGGATGCGTTCATCTACACATAGGAATTAAATAATACTAAACGCTTTGTGGATTGATACACCATCATAAAGTAATACGTATAATTACACAATTCCGCGGATTAACCACCAGCGCTGGAATGAGTGTAAAATACAAAAATGGCAATTAAATAATCTGTGGATTAACCACTGGCACAGATTAATGCCTTTCAACATTATAAAACAACATTACTATTTACTTCACATTAAAGTGCAAAATCATCCTCCTCAGTTATTCTGATCATTCAGAAAACACTAACACTTTAGCAAATGTGGGTTCTTGCATAATAAAATGTTACTCTAATCAGGACAACTAATGTACTAACTTATCTTGCTTAAAATAAAACATGTGTAATATAATATAAGTAATATTAGCATAGGAATATAAATCTGGAAAGACTCACAAAATACCTCACAAAGATTGATACATCTCATGAATTCATTTAGTACTTTTCAAGCCCTTTCGCAAGCGCTATTCTCTTGAATAAGTATTTTATTCAACCCCTATTAATTTAAACTTAATAAAATATAACTTATGAACTTCACATGCAAGTTCATATAACGATAAAATTAAAGTAATGAATTATTCATCAAATACATAAAATCTAATAGGTGTGTGTGTGATATAAATTAAATATATAGCATTTTAAAGTTCAATATATGAATTTTAGCAGATGTGTGTGTCACAAATTAGATTGTAGAGCACTTTATAACTATAAATATGATCCGTGAAATCCATGTACGATGTGTCGAACAATAAATGTACGAAGTAATAAATATAATTATGGTTGAATTCCATACATGCAATTTTATCCATTTGTGTTAATTATTATCAGCAATATTAGATTAACGATTTTTACGTGGCTCCATAAACAAGAAACAATTTCAAAAACATGACACGCAGAACTTAAATGAAAATGTTTTTCAAAAGTTATTAATTTCTACATTTCTCTATTAAAAATGTTCCAAGTTTATTACATCCATGCTAATATTTATTTATCCACGCTTAAATCTAGGAATAATAATTACAGCAATTAATTCAATCATTCCAAACTGACGATAAAATTAGAAAATAGCTTTGATCATTTATTGAAGACTGTTTATTATCCAAATGGCAAACAAATTAACTAGCAAATATATTCCTGGCATTATAAAGTTAAATATCAATCAATGCTATATTTTTATTAGAATTAGAAATGGAAATATTAAACTATATTGATAACTTTAACATTTTACTTTAATTTAAACTTCTTCTTTTTTAAAAAACAAATTTTCATATTTATAAAACTTTTGTAATTAAAATACTTATTTAATTTTTCCAAATTGTAGAACAATAAACATTTTAAAACATACCAAATTCTTGCAATTAATTCTTTTAAACTGGGAAGCTCCGACATTTTAAATGTAATATTGGGAAATTATTACCGGTGATTTGATCCACTTGGCCAGCCGACTTGAACAGACTTTTAAATTTAGCAATTCATCTTATAATTAAATACCACGATGTTATTTTACTTTTATAGAAAATTTGTGGTAATCCGTTTACTTGTTAACTATTTTAAAATAAGCTTATCAAAATTACACCATTTGCCTTTTTACCATTTTCTTTTCCTTCCTCCCTCCAAAAGCAAACTAACAGACGATCTTCTCTTAAATTCGCGCTCTTTTCTTTTTTTACATTGAGACGCTTACGTAATTACTGTATTTATTTTTAATAATTTATTTTAATTGAACAAATGGTTTTTTTTTTTTTATTAATTCAATATAAATAATTTTTAAGATCATTTTAAACAAATGTAAATAAAATATTATATTTTAATACTATTTTACCAAATTTAATGTGTTGTTAAAAATTTTTAAAAGTTAAACATTTTGATATGAATTAGTATATGGAACGAATCAAATTTAAATTTATTAAAATAATATAAGAGAGTAATCTGTTCAAAGCGCAAATCAAGCCAATCAAATCACCAAAGAAGACAGAGAAATTTTTTTAATAAGTTACATCAATTATTATATTTTATGCTAAAATATATGGTTACAATATATATTGCATATGCACTGCAAAATAAAAAATATAAAAATCATTTATTATTTTTAATTGTAAATAAATGATTGTGATATAGAGATAGAGGATAAAGCGATTATTAATTTATGAGTAATATAACTAATAAAATAGTGAAAAAAGTCAAAAAGTTAAATAAAAACACTGAAAACAAAAAATAATATTCAACTAGAATACAAACAAAAAAGGAATTCTCATCGGATATAAATTTAAAGAAGAAATGATTGTGATATAGAGATAGAGGATAAAGCAATTATTAATTTATGAGTAATATAACTAATAAAATAGTGAAAAAAGTCAAAAAGTTAAATAAAAACACTGAAAACAAAAAATAATATTCAACAAGAATACAAACAAAAAAGGAATTCTCATCGGATATAAATTTAAAGAAGAAATTACTCATGAGGAAAATAAATATCATCAATAAATTCTTAAATACTATTATATAAATATAAATTAAGGTTTAAATAATCCTCTTACCTTATCTTTGTCTTGAGCAGACACAATTGTTACAATAGTACCTCCAGCAGAATTCTCATTTATTCTAACTACAATTTGCTTTTGTTCAAACTGTGGTCGGTGATCATTGATATCAATCACATTAATCACTAACACAGCAAATGCAGTAACTTCTGAAGCAGTCAAATCACCAACAAACTGCAACAAAACAGATTCTAAATAATAATAAAAACAAAATTAATATTTTAGTAATATTTTAATAATTTAATTCCTGACATATACTTTTATTTATCTTAAAATTTTCTCTCTATATATTATATAAAATTGATTTCAGCTTTAGCAGTGAAAAATATTAAGAATACTGTTTTTCTGAATTAATAATGAATCAATATAATTCAAAAACCAAGAAATGTTTACAACAATACATGGTAATGTGTGGGTAAAAGAATGCAGGTAAATTATTGCTAAAATATTGCAGTTTAATAGACATCTTTAAGTATTTTTTCCCATTAGGGCACATTATTTCCATGTTTTATACATAATATTAAAATAAAATACCGAGAGACCTATTATAATGAAGATGCTTATTGCAAACAAATTGTATAGTGAAAGCATTTTTTTCAGTTAAAAATTTATATAATGAAACCAAAGATATCTTGGTCATATTATGTAAAAGTTAAGTCACTACTTTGTTTTACTTATATTTTTCTTACATCTTTAGCCATAAAAATATTTTGTACAAATAATAACTAGCTATAAATTTAAAAACCTAGGTTATAAAACTGATTAATTATCAGGAGAAAAAAATCCCCAAACAGAAATACTATAAAATTGTCAATGAAAAATGCTGTAGTGAATACTATGGACTTAACAAAAGCAGATTTAAAAAGCTGATTAAAGGCATTGGAAAAAAATTTCCAAGTTAGAAAGCAGTAGTAAAGTTATTATTTTTATTATTAATGTAAGTTTATTTTTCTTTTTAGAACATTGATTTTAATTTTTACTAAGAATCAAAAATAGAGAGGATAGCATCAAAAAATTTTTTTTACTAGGGAGTGTTTTTGCTAATGATATGTTTAATTTAAAATCTGTAAACTTTTGGCTTATTATTTTATTTTATATTTTTAAAATTTTGATTTCAGTTTTCACTAAAATTCGTACACAATCCCTATTTTGATCACTAAGTCATAAGACAATTCAGTTTCAGTCATTAATGTTTGCCCTAACCTTTCATCTACCATTCCCCAAAAGCAATTGCTTCAACAAGACTTGTCCACCAAATTCTCCATATTGACAGCAACAATATAGATTTATTTTTTCTACATTCATCATTTCATAAACTAATCTAACCAGTCATTGTGATTTGTGCTGTACAATTTTTGTAATAATTGTATAAAACGGAGCCCCCACCTCCTCCCACCTCATAAAAAAAAAAGGGGGGGTGAAAAATAAAAACTCCCTCCCCACCCCAACCCCTCCCCCCCCCCCCATATATTCTTTTTTTTATGTATAAAATGAGTTATTCATTTGCTAAAAGCAAATAAATTTTTGAATGAATTAAATAAGTACTATCTTTTATTATAAGATGATTAATGGCAACCCATTCTTTCCTGGATTGATGATATTGATAGCCAATTTAGGCATGAATAGTTAATCTATAATTTATTCCAAATAGTAAATTCAAATTTCAAAATGCTTCAAAATAAATGTTTCTTCACTAAAAACTAAAAGATATAATTTGAAATAAATTTTTTAAATAAAATGCAATAGTTTAATTCACATTAGAGACTGCTGATGTTTATTAGTTAGAAAAAAAAAAGTATTTAAAAGCACTTCATTGAATGCATAGGAACTTTATGATAAGCCGAATGCGTAGAAATTAAATTATAAAAAATATATATATATTGTAACGGGCACGGGACGATCGAAGGCTACACTTCCCTTTTATGAGTGCATAATGGGGAATTCTAATGATTCAAGATTGTCCAATTTCCGCTACCTCAAGCAGAGAGAACATACGGACATACACGAGTCTATATCCGTATTTGACCGAATCTGTATGCTATACGGATATAGCACCAGATTATTTTTCCCGACCAACCATCTCTCGACTGCTGTAATATCTGACAGAGTTACAGCGCTTGGATGATTTATAAATTTAACGGGATCAAATACTGCACCACCAACTTCCACGTGTTAATTCAATAATCAAAAAAAATGAATAATAGTTTTCCCACCCTTTGACGAGACTATCCTTTTGGAGTGGCGAAGAACAAGACAAGGCAGGTTTAAATAAAATAATAGATTTAATAGAATAAATTAATCGTAAAAGAGATATAAAAAAAAAACCCACATTAACATGAAATGAAAAACAGATTATAATCTATAGTGCTACAAGAAAAGAATACATATAAAACTATTATAAATGATGGTACATTTATAAATCGTCAGCCTGGGTATTTATCAAAAAAATTCAAAAATGTCTTTATCATTCACAAAAGGCATGTGGCCATTGTCTAATTAAACTATGTGCACATTGAAATATATAACAAAATAGTATGTATCTTTACCTAGGTTTTAGTCTCTGAATTTATCCGACGTCTTGCCGACCGTCATGTGGATTTTCTCCACTTCTTTAGGAGGGATGGTCGCAGGTTAGATTTGGTTGTGTGTAGCTTCTCAGTGTTTAAGGCATCAAGGACGAGGCATCAAGGACATGGCAACTAAATGAATCCACCGGCAGGCGCTACAACAGCAGTTGTTATATCTTGGCAAGAACCATTAGTACAGTAAGTCCGGATCGACCAGCGACCATGACGGCCTTAGCCCATTCTAGATGAGGCACCGATGTTGAAAGTCATATTTGTTAACTATAGCGGTTGATTATTGGAGCTGTGTTTTACCACCCTCTCAACACAAAGTCTCTAGCTCTAATCTCTACTGAAAACTTTTTTTTTTTTAATTAAAAAAATTCCACCACCTTTGTCCTTCCGATCCTTTGTTTTCACTTTCATTCACACCTTTCTTACTATGCCTTCGGCCATATGTAAATTTGTTTTACCCAATCTAGTAGCACTATGTACATTTATTTATTTAAATATTTTTTTAATTTAATTACACAGATTTTTAAAACATGTTCTTCTCTCTTTTTTTATTTAAGTTTAGACAAGCATTTATTATTGCTGTCTATATTCTGCTTCAAATACACTCCATACACGCATTTCGTTTATCGTCAAATGTGTACTTTAAAACCCAGATCCTTATCTTTTGATTATGTTTAACTTTCTATGTTTTGCACGCTATTTAAGGTTTTTTTTAAACTTTACTTTCTTTCAAAATCAGATTTTAACTTGCACTTGATTTATATTTCTTTATCACTTTATTTTTTAACGTACACCTCCAATATTTCTAATTTTACATTTTAATTTCACCAAAATCCGACCTTTGGAGGGTAAATGATAAGAATCTTTTTGATTCTAATTCTCTCTCTTTTTTAATTAATTGAAACATTTCTTTGTTCTGTAAATTTTTTTAAGCTCGCTCTTTTTTCTTTATTTTATCAAACATGATATTTAATACTCTGTGAATGTTTAATATTTATGTGTGTGACCGCAGTATGTGCGATCATCACATTACACTGTTCCCCTCCTTTAAAATTTTTTTTGTAAAAAAAAAATTTTAAATTTATGCATCGAAAGCTAGATGCTCCCAACTACTGTTCAAACCTTTTTAGATTTATGCATTCCCAATATGATTTAATGATGAGGTTAATCTCTAGAAAGGCGACCAGGTAAATTACATCTCTTTCCTTGATGACCCAACCAGCATTGCCAAACCAATTTAATCTTGTCATTATCATTACATGCATTTTATTTCTGACTAATACTCGTATATACAGGTTCGAATCCACAGGATATCTCTGTGACCCGATTAAACCTGTTCATACATCACATCCTGCAAATGATAAACCCCTAAGTGTCAACTGTGGACACTATTACCGAGGTGAGTTGGGAGGCTGGCATCTTTTCATCCAGCTCATCCATGAGCTCAGTTTATTTTCTGATAGCTCTTAATTTATACAAGGGGTTCTTTTCCCCATCGATAGGTCTCTAAACCATTGACTCACGATATCTGTCCAATATCTAACTGGAAATCTTAATCCAGTGAGTCATTATGAGAACGGGATCTCTGTCCCTGTGTTCTCTATATGATAAGATTTGGCGCACTGCAGAACATACATGAATGAATAACGAAGAAGGCATAACCAACTACTGTTCAGACCCATCTACCAATATCTAAACCTACATGCCTTCAGTCTCGATCTATGACCTCACACTCATATTTATCTTATGCTTTCTTACTTTATCATAATGTCCTTCATCCCTTTTTCCACTTATCGGCTCATCATTTCTTTATTTTATCAGGATCCATATTACAGTCCATTCTCCATGACTCGTGGTCCATTTCCAATCTTGTTATCATTAAATCCTTCCTTTATTTGTGACTGCCCTTAAGTTTTATCTGGTGGTTGTCTTCCTCTATTGACATCACCTCTGCCTCCTATGGAATGTGGGGTTTGCTCCCTAGGCTCATGGCCCTCTGTCCTGTCATATGGACGCTTACATTCTGTCTCCCATCTCTGTCGTCTATTTTCCTGCCTCCTTGGTTTCCATCCCATAGAATATCCCCGGTTTTCTTGCCATCGTCGTTCCCCAGGATCCCATCCATTTTTTACTATAGGTGATTCTTTTAGAGGTAGACCAGATTGACATCCATCCTCCCTTTGGTTGTCCCTGGTGGCGTCCAATGCACTCAGCAATTCGGCGACCCGGTCCACCATCTTCCTCTCCGTACTGATTAGAGTTCGTTCAATATCCTTTGGAAACCCAGGCCTAATTATCCGGAGTATTTGTGTCTCAGATAATGAATTTGCAGTCATCATTCGTAACTTAGCCACTTGACGATGGAAGAATGTTATAAATGATTCCTCCGGTCTCCATTTATCCTGTTTTATCCAATGTAACATATCTTCTTGGAGTTCCTCACTCCAATAACTGGTCTCCAATGCTTTATAATATCCTGCAAATGTGATGGGTTTCTGGAACAGTGAGTTCCCCCAGACTTGTGATTCGCCTTGCAAATGGCTGCAGGTGACTGCTATCTTGGCCTCCTCACTCATTCTACCGAATTTGAAGTACCGTTCTAGGCTGTTCAAATGCTCCATCGGGCTTTCTCCAGGGTTTCCAGCGAAGACTTGGATCTTCAGAAATTGGTGAAAGCCCACAGGATAATCCATGTAATTTCCAGCTCTCATAATTCCACATTCTTCACTGGTTCTTGGTCCTATGCCCTCTATGTTGGCATTGGTACTACTATTGGCTGACCTTTTGATACTCTCTTCAACTTTTGTATTTAACCCTGCTACTACCTTTGCCACCTGACTTAAATTCTCCTGTACGCTCATCATCAATATATGATCCTCCACTCTAACCACTTCCACCTCTTCATCTAACTGTCTTATCTCCCTTTCTGGTCACCCTATGTCCTTTTCCCAATCAAATTCTGCTAACTCTCTACTTCTATCCTCCACTACTTCTGATTCCTCTTATGCACATGGCCCCATACTTCTTTGTTCATCCATTTTAATCTCTTGGTGAAATCCATTCCATGTGTCATTAGCCTTTGATTGCAGGATGACCTCATTTCTTATTTCTTTGCTGACTTCAGCCCATCTTTTCTGGCAGTCTATCTCTACCTTTACCATCCATTCTTCTATTCTTCTCTCATGACTGTCCATGAGTTCTTTCATGAATTGCTCTTGCTCCATCCTCATTTCCTTTAACATATCCATAATATTACTATAGGCCATTGTATCCTTTACTTTCATCTCCTCTCCATTCCCTTCTTTTACTTCCTTTTCTTGAAGTTCCATTTTGGCTTGAGCCCTTGTTCGCATAAATAAGATTTTTATTTAACTTTCTTTATATCTGGACTGATTATTCCTATTATTGACCTCTTCTGACTAGACTTATACACAACTTCTTTCGACTGACTTTATCTTTTTTCACTTTGATTAACTTTTAATTTCTTAGTTGTCTATCGATCAGCATTCAGATCGCTAGCCAACCCAAACATCCGTACTCTGGTTCATCTTCTTATTCGCCTGCCTTAGATTCGCCCAACTGCCTGTCCACCTTGATGATTGTCCTCTATTTTCCCTCTTCATCTACCTCTGACCCCTATACTTCAATCAAATGATGCACTTATATATTCTTTTAAATTTAACTTACTTAAATACCATACTTTTTCTTCTGTTACTGATATACATTATAAATTCGTTTTATTTGACTGTGTCTCCAACATTATCCTTCCGATATATATATTTTCTACTCCTACGTTTACAAAATTCGGCCACTTACGGTTGTGGCTGTCTTAAATAAGATCATACACATATATATATATTACTTCTCTTACACATGCGACTATTCTAGAATCACACCTATATTTTCTTCCGCTTAATTAAAATACATGACAATCCTTATAGTTTCTTCAATTTAACTTATACACGCGAATTCCTTTTATCATTAAAATATTTTATTTTCCGCTTAACTGGGACCGTTATTATTTATTCACACATATATATTTCTACATTTAACTTAGTTTCGACTATTTTAATCATTTAACCTTTATAACTACAACATTACTGGAACTGTTTCACTATTTCTAACTTAACTATTTTATGTTTTCGTTAATTAATTACATCCAGATAATCTATATTCGATCGCTATAATTATTACATTTTACTATACGATTATGAAACACACACATTGATCTATTCTTTAATTTTACTGGGCTATTATTATCTAGCGTAAACTTTCATGAAACTTTTGTTATTCTCTTTCTTTAAAAACGATTTATATTACATTACAGCAATCATTTGATATAATTAGTTATTTGTTCGTTACAACTTGTCTAAATATTCTTGTCTCAGATTATCCCTCACTACGCATTTCAAAACTTTCATAATACTAACAAAAAAAAAATCCCCCCCCTCTTTCTATTCTTTGTACACATTTGATGTGAAACGCCCATATAGAGTATCATAAAATAAACTTATCCCCTTTGTCTTCGCTTCTCGCCACTTTAACTTACAACGCTAATTTTATATGTTTGAAAACACATATATTAAAACAATTTTTATTTTAGAAAATATTTATGTTATCTTATAAAATTATTTAACACGTGATCACTAATTGCACAGCAATTTCATATCCCGGAATGGCCCCCAAAATATGTAACAGGCACGGGACGATCGAAGGCTACACTTCCCTTTTATGAGTGCATAATGAGGAATTCTAATGATTCAAGATCGTCCAATTTCCGCTACCTCAAGCAGAGAGAACATACGGACATACACGAGTCTATATCCGTATTTGACCAAATCTGTATGCTATACGGATATAGCACCAGATTATTTTTCCCGACCAACCGTCTCTCGACTGCTGTAAGATCTGACAGAGTTACAGCGCTTGGATGATTTATAAATTTAATGGGATCAAATACTGCACCACCAACTTCCACGTGTTAATTCAATAATCAAAAAAAATGGATAATAATTTTCCCACCCTTTGACTAGACTTCCCTTTTGGAGTGGCGAAGAACAAGACAAGGCAGGTTTAAATAAAATAATAGATTTAATAGAATAAATTAATCGTAAAAGAGATATAAAAAAAAACCCACATTAACATGAAATGAAAAACAGATTATAATCTATAGTGCTACAAGAAAAGAATACATATAAAACTATTATAAATGATGGTACATTTATAAATCATCAGCCTGGGTATTTATCAAAAAAATTCAAGAATGTCTTTATCATTCACAAAAGGCATGTGGCCATTGTCTAATTAAACTATGTGCACATTGAAATATATAACAAAATAGTATGTATCTTTACCTAGGTTTTAGTCTCTGAATTTATCTGACATCTTGCCGACCGTCACGTGGATTTTCTCCACTTCTTTAGGAGGGACGGTCGCAGGTTAGATTTGGTTGTGTGTAGCTTCTCAGTGTTTAAGGCATCAAGGACGAGGCATCAAGGACAAGGCAACTAAATGAATCTACCGGCAGGCGCTATGACAGCAGTTGTTATATCTTGGCAAGAACCATTAGTACAGTAAGTCCGGATCGACCAGTGACCACGACGACCTTAGCCCATTCTAGATGAGGCACCGATGTTGAAAGTCATATTTGTTAACTATAGCGGTTGATTATTGGAGCTGTGTTTTACCACCCTCTCAATACGAAGTCTCTAGCTCTAATCTCTACTGAAAACTTTTTTTTTTTTAATTAAAAAAATTCCACCACCTTTGTCTTTCCGATCCTTTGTTTTCACTTTCATTCACACCTTTCTTACTATGCCTTCGGCCATATGTAAATTTGTTTTACCCAATCTAGTAGCACTATGTACATTTATTTATTTAAATATTTTTTTAATTTAATTACACAGATTTTAATACATGTTCTTCTCTCTTTTTTTATTTAAGTTTAGACAAGCATTTATTATTGCTGTCTATATTCTGCTTCAAATACACTCCATACACGCATTTCGTTTATCGTCAAATGTGTACTTTAAAACCCAGATCCTTATCTTTTGATTATGTTTAACTTTCTATGTTTTGCACGCTATTTAAGGGTTTTTTTAAACTTTACTTTCTTTCAAAATCAGATTTTAACTTGCATTTGATTTATATTTCTTTATCACTTTATTTTTTAACGTACACCTCCAATATTTCTAATTTTACATTTTAATTTCACCAAAATCCGACCTTTGGAGGGTAAAAGATAAGAATCTTTTTGATTCTAATTCCCTCTCTTTTTTAATTAATTGAAACATTTCTTTGTTCTGTAAATTTTTTTTAAGCTCGCTCTTTTTTCTTTATTTTATCAAACATGATATTTAATATTCTGTGAATGTTTAATATTTATATGTGTGACCGCAGTATGTGCGATCATCACAATATATAATGTAAAATTATATGTTCATGTATATTTGCATTCATGTATTTGTATTATGTTTGTTATAGTTCTGAAAAAAATTGCTAGGGCAATCAAAACCGTTAATAGTGGGTTGTAAAAAAACATTGTAAAAAGTAATAAAGAACATAGATGGTATTAAAATTAAATTGTTCATATAATTGTAGAAATATTCATTGCTCAATATAGAAAATTTCCAACCAACCAAAGCAATGATTTACTTAAGTGGCAAATTTTAAAACATCATCTAAATAATATAATTTTAAAAATAATATATTAATTGTACAAAAGGACAGAATCACATAAATATTGCAATCAATAACACATGTATTTAAATAATATGTACCATACTCAAATTTCACAAACTAACACTAATGGTGTTCTGGAGTGTAAGTTATTCCTCAATTTTATCACAGTCTAATAATCCTTTGGGGTGGGAGTGGAAAGTGTTTAAAAGATGCTAACAAGTATCACAATATTGCAAATGCAGAAAAAGTGAAAGGTTCAGGAAGTGAAATGGTCAATGAAGTATGCTAATCTTTTGTAAATATGATTAAATTTTTTTAGCAATGTTTAGTTATGTATTATATTGATAAAAAATGATTATAAATTATATACATTCTTTTTAAGTGCGATGTCGGCACGTAATACTTATATAAGGCTAAAACATTAGTACATGCGCCTTGAGTGCTTAATTTTTTTTATCAAGAGAGACCTCTACAAATCATAACGCAAGATTCGACTTTATAAAGATAAGAGGGACCACTTATCTATAACCTATTTTCTTAATTATATAGGCAAATCTAAAGCGTTTTGATTTGGGAGCATGAAGCTAATAAATTTGTCACTGATTAAGTCTACTATTTCTGTTAAACATTAATGTTCGCAAAATCTTTCGATTTACAATGAGTCAATATTCAGATATTAAATTTAGAAATATTTTGAATCAATTTAAAGTTGTAAATATTAATTCTTATTAAGCACGATGTCAGCACATAACCTATTTTTCTTAATCATATAGGCAAATCTAAAGCACTCAAGGTGCATGTACTAAGGTTTTAGCCTTATATAAGTATTACATGCTGACATCGCACTTAATAAGAATTAATATTTACAACTTTAAATTGATTCAAAATATTTCTAAATTTAATATCTGAATATTGACTCATTGTAAATCGAAAGATTTCATGAACGTTAATGTTTAACAAAAATAGTGGACTTAATCAGTGAAGAATTTATTAGCTTCATGCTCCCAAATCAAAATGCTTTAGATTTGCCTATATAATTAAAAAAAATAGGTTAGAGATAAGAGGGTCCCTCTTATCTTTATAAAGTCGAATCTTGTGTTATGATTTGTAGAGGTCTCTTTTGATAAAAAAAAAAAATTAAGCACTCAAGGCACATGTACTAAGGTTTTAGCATTATATGAGTATTATATACATGTAAAACTTCAGTAAAATACTTCTGAAAACTGCTCATAGATAGATAAGTTAATTCTATAATCACATACTCAGAAAACATAAATTTAAACACTGCTGAAGATTAAAAAAAATCATATGGCTTTATTTTTTGAGAATTTATAAGGTTTGAGCACCATATCTGTGAGTGCCAGAATCAATTCTGGGACATACCGATCCCAAATTCGATGCTCTACCAACTGCACCAAACCATGCAGGGCACTGCCAAAGATGATGACTAATTACTAAGAATATGAAATCTAATATAATACTAAAAGAATTACTATTGATTTAAAGTCAGAAAAATTTAGGCACTATCTTGACAACCCATGCAAGTGAAAATTTGTTTTCTTGCTATGTATGGAAATTAAATCTTTACTGCTTTGTTAAATTAATGTATTTAATTGCAAAGTCGATCTGTTCAAACAGCATTTCATAGTGGTATAAAATTCATACAACCTCAGCTTTACTTTCATAGGCTTTTAATTTTTTTATAAATTTAATATTTATTATTATTTATTATTATTATTATGAATGTAGGAATTGTTAGAAATAAGACACAATCTTTATTTTCTCTCTAATTAAGTATTATCTCATAATTCATAGTGCTACATATACATTAATATTAATTCCATTATAAAATTTCAATATGTTTAATAAAAATTAATTTCATTTACGTTGGAAAAAACCATAGCAATAAATTTCCATTTTATCCTTTAATTTTCTGGCATAAAGTTATGAATTTATTTAATTATTTCAAAGCTAGATGGAGCTTAGTCAACTGCATTTAATGCTGTGCAATCTTATAGTTAATGATATCTTGCACTAATATTAATTTTAATACAAAATTTCACATGTTTAGCAAGCTTAGATTTATTTATATAAAAAAAGTGTAAGAATAGATAGGGTCTATTATATTTTTTTGTTTTGGTAATATAGTGTGCGAAATTTGTTTGTTTAACAACTAGATGAAGCTTAGTAAACTACAGCTCTATTTTCATATATATAATAATAAAACTTTTACAGCATAAAATATTTTATAAACATATTCAGAACAAAGAAATCTTTTTTTTCATTAACATAAGTATAAACATAGAAATATTAGAAGAACTTCTCATAAGATTGATGGCCTCACATCCAAAATAATTAATTAAAAATCATATTAATTTTTCTTTTGATTTCATTGCATTTATCAAAGACAATTTTTGCAGCAGCAAACAATATTTTATGGTCAGTATTACGTATTAAGTTGTCTTTCATAAATGCAATGAAAGAAAAGCAAAGGTCAAAAATGTTCTTTTGTTTAAGCATTTTTAAGAATGATTACATTATTAATGAATGGTGTTACATGTGTGTGCATATGTATAAGTTTAATAATAGTTTTCAATTGAAAATTTTTTTTTTTTTACTAAGTTAGATCATTACTATTATATATATGTGCTTATATATAATAAAACCGAAGTTGACTATATTAATTTACTATATCGATATTAATTATATTTATAAATATTAAGATAGTCAGTTTATGATATATTTATCACTCTAATAGCATATATGATGATCCACTATAAAATGGCTATAATAACTCTCAGTTTTGTTTAATGCATGTAATTTTATATTTAGTATCATTTTTTTTGTACAGACATAGATTAAGTGAAACTATTCTAAAATATGTTTAGTACCACCACCCAGGGTTTACTAATAACTCACTTTTATTCAGATAGCCCTGAACTAGAGATTTAAGATCTTAAACATTTTTGACTTTTTCTTTTGATGCAAAATATTTACAATAATATGAATTTAATACATTTAATGTATTCAAAATTTACAAATATGGGATTATTACCATTAAATAATTATTATAATTTTTGCATTAAAAAGATGGATTATTATGACAAATTACCACAATAACAATTATAGCTGTTTTTCTGTTTGTTAATGCGGAAAAAAATAAGAATATATAATCATTATCAGGAGACATTTGGAATGGTATCTCAAGTTAATAGAACATTTTAATATTTGTTTCTAGAATTTAATTTTTGGGTCTATTATTTTGGAAATAACAAAAATGCTATTAAGCATTAAGACCCAGATATGTTACTCACCTGATAGCTAGCAGAAGCTTTTATTAAAATAACATGTGTTTCATATTCATTCACATCTAATGAAGACTTCACAGAGATATCACCACTAAAAAAATACCATTTAAATTATAACATTTAATTAGAACATTGTTCATTTTACATTTATGTGTTAAAATTATATTTATTCAAATTAAAAATTCAAGATGAATAAACATGATTTACCTAATTGCATTAATATCAAAATAACTTTTATTGTTACCAGCTACAATACTATATCTCAAATCAGGAATAGGTCCTTCTATAGTTGCCTGAAATAAGTAATTGACAAATAAATTAGAATTTAAAAAAATATTTAAAATACAATCTAAATTATTATAATTTTACATTCATAGTGAAAATTATCCCAGTAGTTGTTTTCTCATTCACATTGTGGATAAACCATGGATCTTGAAAGCGAGGTTTACTTTGATAAGAACATGTTTCTTTCTTCACCTCTATAGTGGCAACACTAGATCTGAAAAATGCATTACAAATATATTAATGATTGTATTTGGTCAGAAAAAGATACTTTTATATATAGCATAATATAATTAATATTTTCATATTAACATTATAGTAAATACTATAATATCCAAACAATCTGAATATAGTGTTATAATAAAAATGTTTGTTAACATATTTTGTAAATTATCCCATATTCCAACATTTAAATATTTGAATAAACATTACTGTTTTTTAATGACTCCAAACTAACAACAGTCTCAAATTCATGATAGACTAATAATAAATTAAAAGTATGGAAATCAAATTATAATGAGATTCATAACAAAATTTTCTATAATGACAATGATTTTAAAATCATTAAAAGAAAAAAGCTCAGACAAAAATAAATGAATTAATAGCAATTACATAGATACAAAAATATATAAATGCTTATAACAATATTTGATGACATGTTTAAATCCTTAAACTTTCAAGAATGTGGACAATTATCATTGACTGCCTTTATCAAACTAACTTACTCTGAAGAAAAATATTCAGTCACACAAAAGAGACTTTATATTTCATATAATTCATTCCATTTATACACAATACTTTTATAATGACAAAATTAAACTTAATGATATTAACAAGTACATTTCTTTTCTTTTGACAATACAATTCTTGGGTAATACTTTATTCAAGTTTGTTGAGGATTGTATAAAACAAATAACAACTTTTATTATTAGACAGTTATTATTTATATTATTTTTTTTAAAAAAGACTTCAATTGAAAACGTTAATGAAAATTTAATATTCAATGGTTTCCAACAATTGAAAAAGATGGAGTTATGGCTTTAGAACTGAAAAGAACAAATTTTTAAATTATTTTCCAATTAATTCAGTTATATATTAGTAAACAACATAAATGACATCTTTAAAAATATCCAAGGAATATTATGTTCTCTGTGATTATGTAAAAAATAATGCAGGAATTCCAAAATTGCCAACATTTTTCAGTGTGTATATATATATATATGTATCAGCTATTTCAAGACATCTTAAATGTGATATCTGCTATTTTTTGTTCTTTAAATAAAAGCACATCAGACTTTGCATTAATCAATTAACTGATCTTAGCTACAAGGGGCTCCAATACATTTCTGACAAAAAATAACAAAAAAATCAACTGTGAAATGACCATCAAAAAGTGGCTTATGCAGTATTGATAGACTCATCAATAAAATTTATAGGCATCTCAATTGGCACACCTTTTACAAAAATTGTATTTTTCATAAATAAAACTATCACATGGAAAGTGTATTCATCTTTAAAATTATTCTCACTCTATTAGAACATTCATCTATAAAAATTAAAATCATAAAGGCAGTTATAAAATAAATATCTTCAAGCTATTCTTTTTGATATGCCATTGGAATCTTTAACAGAAAAGCTACATAATGTCTGTTTAATTGAAGTCAGCATTATGCTGATAGTAACCATATTCAGAAGTAAAGAATTTTAATGGAGTATTATATAAAACCCGGTATACTTTTATATTTCTTTGTATAAAAAAAAACCATCCTACCCTAACAGCCATGATCCAAACCAGTCTAGTCAATCGCTCCTGAAAGGAGTTTGCTATTAACTAAAAGGAGACCCTTTGATTTCTCTTGGAGGCCTTAAAGGAACTGAGCAGGGCAAATTCCTAATGTCCACTCCATATGTTCATGTCATTGCAGCTGTTATTACTATGTGATTATTCATATAGTATACGAACATGGATGGGCTGCTCACCAACATGCATTAGCCAGCGTGGTGAGTTTATTGGCTTTTTACCTCTGAGTTTAAGATCAAGAAACACCATGGTCTTTCTTCTCAGTGCCTGATAAGGCAGATTGAATGCTGGTGTAAATGATAAATATTTTTCCAATACATATATACAATTACAGACAAAAATAAAGCATGGCCCTTATTCCCAGGAGGCTGTAAAGTCACCAACCAAGGCAGTGGTTGGTGGCCGAAGGCGGAGGGTGCTAAGAATCCCCTGATTGTGGACCCAGGCTGCCATTTGATGATGACTTTTTATTTAGGTACTTACAACTGCAGATCACTTTCAAGTGAAGGAAGATTGCAAGAATTAGAAGAAGAACTGTCTTATATTAAATGGGATATTATTGGACTTTGTGAAGTTAGAAGAAAAGGAAAAGAAACAATTGATTTAAAAAGTGGACATATACTCTATTATAAAGGCACACATATTGGAAATACAAGTGGAGTAGGATTCATTATAAATAAAAAGTGGAAGAACAATATTGTGGAGATTGATGGTGTATCGGACAGAGTGGCAAAATTAGTTATACAACTTAATAGCAGATACCAAATGCAGATAATTCAGGTTTATGCCCCAACAACTTCTCATAGTGATGAAGTAGTAGAAGATTTTTATATGGATGTACAAAAGGCTTTTGATCAGAGTAAACAACATTTTAAAATTGTTATGGGAGACTTTAATGCTAAAATTGGTAGACAAATGAAAGATGAAATTGCTGTAGGTAATTTTGGTTATGGTAATAGAAATGAGAGAGGACATAGACTTGTGGAGTTTGCAGAAAAAAAAAACTTTATATTATGAATTCATTTTTTGAGAAAAATGTTAAAAGGAAATGGACATGGAAGCATCCAAATGAAGGTACAGCAGAATTGGATTATATTTTGACTAACAGAAAATACATATTTCAAGATTGTAATGTTCTTAATAAATTTAACACAGGAAGTTATCATCGATTAGTAAGGTGTAAGTTACGTGTTAATGTAAAACTAGAGAGACAAAAATTATTAAGAAAAACAATATTTACAGTTGATATTCCTAATCTTCAGAAACATTCTAATGAATTTAAATTAGAACTTACAAATAGGTTTCAAGTGTTAGGAGATTTTGAACATGATTCAGATTTGAATGAAATTAATATGAAAATAACTGATACACTTTTAAAAACTGCAACAAACATAGCTGGTAGAAAAAAGCAGCAATTGACTAATAAAATTTCTACTGAGACTAGAGAATTTATGAAGAAAAGAAGGAATATGAAGATATACAAAAATGATGTAATAAAAAGAATTGAATATCTCGAATTTTGTAAAATGGTACGGAAAAGAGTTGAAAATGATATAAGAAAGTATAACTGTGAACTAGCAAGGAAAGCTGTAGAAGAAAATAAAAGTCTCAAAAATGTTAAACAACATTTTGGTATTGGTAGGAAATTTATATCTGCAATAAGACAAAAAGATGGAATTATTTCTAAAAAGAGAGATGACATCATGAAATTGGTAAAAGATTTTTATCAAGAATTATATAGTAATAAAGAACAAGTACCTCCTATATCTATTACATCTTCCGAATTGCCCAGAATTTTAAATGAAGAAGTGAGACATGCAATTAAGTGTATGAAGAAAGGAAAGGCTCCAGGTAATGATGGAATTATAATTGATATATTAAAAAAAGCAGGTGAAGAAATAGAAAATTTTTTAGCAAAGTTATATACCAAATGTCTAAATGATAAAGATGTACTGGAAGATTGGAAGAATGCAGTAATAATATTAATATTTAAAAAAGGTGATAAAGAAGATATTAGAAATTACAGACCTATCAGCCTTTTATCAGTTTTATATAAAATTTTTACCAAGATAATTACAACTCGTCTACAGAGAACTTTGGATTTCCACCAACCAAGAGAACAAGCTGGATTTAAAAGTGGTTTTAGTACAATAGATCATATCCAGGTATTGAGAGAAGTCATAGAAAGGACAAACGAATATGAGTTGTCATTATGTTTTGGATTTGTAGATTATGAAAAGGCATTCGATTCTATACACATTTCTTCAGTGATTAAAGCGTTGGATCATCAAGGTATAGATCCAGGATATTGTCATATTTTAAAGAATATTTATAAAAATGCAACAGCAACAATTAGATTACATAATGATACTGGAAAAATCAACATTGAGAAAGGTGTAAGACAAGGTGACACCATATCTCCAAAACTCTTTACAGCAGTGCTGCAAGAAGTATTTTGTGGATTAAAATGGGAAACTAAAGGAGTGAAAGTAAATGGAGAGTATTTAAGTCATTTAGATTTCGCAGATGATGTAGTTGTTTTTGCAAATAATGCTTCAGAGCTGCAGGAAATGTTGCAGGAGTTAGCAGATGAAAGTAGAAAAGTAGGACTAAAGATAAATGTTAAAAAGACTAAAGTAATGTTTAATCGATTTGCTCAAAATATGAAAATAAAAATTGATTATGAAGAATTAGAAGAAGTTAACAGTTACAAATACCTTGGTCAGATTATTAATACAGATGGAAACATAATGGAGGAAATTAATCATAGAATTAAACTTGGTTGGAGTGCTTTTGGTAGAAATAACTTGATACTAAAAGGAAATATGCCTATGTCTTTGAAAAGGATGGTTTTTAACAAATGTGTTTTACCAGTTCTTACTTATGGATCTGAGACTTGGACACTTAATAGAAGAGCAATACAGAGACTTCAGACCACTCAAAAGAGTATGGAGAGATGTATGTTGGGAGTAACAAGAAGAGATCGAAAACGCAATGTATGGGTAAGACAACAAACAGGTGTTACTGACCTTATTGAAAAAATTAAAAGATTGAAATGGAGTTGGGCTGGACATATTGCTAGAAGAGATGATAATAGATGGACAATTGAAAATTTAAACTGGATTCCAAGAGATTGTAAAAGACCCAGAAAGAGACCACATGTGAGATGGATGGATGAAATAAGAAAATGTGCAGGGGTGTTGTGGAGAAGAGAAGCTAAAGATCAGAGAAGATGGATTAAACTTGGAGAGACCTTCATCCTGCAGTGGATTGATAATGGTTGATGATGATGATGATGATGATACTTTTATATTTAAAACAGAGCAGATTATAATAGAATAAAGCAATAAAGTCACTAAAGAATTTGATATTTAGATATGCTTAATAAATATTGGGATTAAATAAAATTATGATTCCTTTCTTATTGTCATTTTTTAAAGAATTATAGATTCTGATCTTTTAGCAAAACATGTAAATGATACAAAAATATTGGTGAGATAATAATCTATATAATTAATATTTGTACTTTTTTTTTTACAAACTTAAGAATTACATTAACAACACAAAGAAGAAATTTCATCAAGTTTCAAGCTTATTGTTTCAATTTATTTAATTCACAAGATATCAGTGAATATTCCCCAAAAAATGCTGTTACCATGTCAACTTTCTATGCTATTGATAGCTAAGGTTCCAAAAACTTTATAGCCTACATTTATAAGAGGATTATGAACTGCTGATAATAATTTTCTTAATAAATGATTTTCGTGTACATATACTGCTAGATATTAGTTCAGTCTTGCACACTGGAAAGTATTGAAAAAATTTGTACCATTATCTCTTCAAGGTTTCTTGGAAATATATTGAAGTAAAATAATTCAAGCTATGCATCCAATTGTTAAACATTATCTTAGAGTATTTGCTGCATTGGATATCATTCTTGGAGAAATAGCTACAAGATTAAGGTTTTATTCCATGAGTCATAAAAAATATAATTTGCAGTAAAGAATTTTTTAATGCACTTCATGTTAACCATTCTCATAAACAATGTTCTCTTGTCCTTTTACCTTTTATTTTGCTATAGAACAAATAATTTTGAAATTTTCCAGCATTAAGATCACTTGGAAATTCCTTGCAGTTCTTGAAAGTTTATAGTTGATACTATCTCTTGTTGTGTGTTGTCTGAAATGAGTTGGAGACAAGTACCAAAGTCATTATACTTTTTTAATAAGGTCTGCTATTGAAGTATTGATTGCATCATGTATTTTTATAATCACTCCTTTCTTAGTTTTTCATTTGTGAATTCTTAAAGTGAAACAGGTTTTACTTGTAATAGTTGCTTCTTGTTTGAATGGTTTTTGGGCTCATGAATTGATTTGATACTGATTTTGAATATTGATTTTAATATCACAACTATTATTATTATCTCATTCATTAAAATCAGTATGGGAAACTATGTTCTTTTGTTTTCAGATCTAAAAATTTTAATTGTGAATTGGCACTCTTGTGATGGTTTAGTCCACTCTCAGATTTAAGTTTCCTCTTCTGAGCATCAGACTTATTGTTTGTAATTTGAAGCAAATGTAGAAGTTATATTTTATTTTATAATCTAAAAAAAAGTAATAATTATGTTTCTTAGAAAAATAATAAAAAACAGTTTTCCTTATATCAAAATTAATTCAGCTAATTTGCAAATAATTATAACCTCCATTACATAAGTAGGAATGGACAAATATATAAACTAGCTTTTGGTTCACATTTTCATCTGTGTAAATTTTGAAATAAAAAGTAACCCTTGTATTATTTGGTGACTATTTCAAATTTTGAGTGGTTTCGTGATATAAATACTAAATTGAAATGATATAAAAGCTTCTTATTTTATTTGTGGAAGAAATAAAAAAGGTTTTATATTTTCTTTCACTCCTCAAACAGTCCAATCTGAATTAGATGACTTGCAAAGATTGAAGATTTTCTATTGAATTTTTAAAAAATAACCAGTCCAATTTGAATTAAAAATTCAGTAGAAAATCTTCAATCTTTGCAAGTTATCTTTACCATCTTAGGAACAGAAAAAATGTGCTTTATATTCTGAGTTTTGACTGACAGTTCAGATCATTACATCAAAAATAATCACAATACTAGCGTGTTAAAATTATTATCAGTCATCAGGATAATCTTTGCAAGAATGAGAATTATGCTTAGAAGTCAATCTTAAAGAGAATAGTTATTTTTCTTTGTTGAAAAGCATCTCCAAAAGAAAACAAATTATCAAAATAAACATTAAAAATCAATAGTAGTATGGAATAGGCTTTTCTATAAATAAAATAAAACATTATTTTTTACAGATGAAATAAGAGCATTAAAATTCTTTGCATACATTTTATAATAAATTTTCAATAATATTACACAATGCTAAAAATCTTTTATGGATTAAACTTTTAATTTACTACTGCAATCCATTGGAAATTTGTAAAGTTATATTAGGTAACTTAGAGTAAGAAGAGCACAATATTTTTTTTATTAGCACTATGTATCTACATACATTACACAGACACATGCACACTTAACTAACCTCTAATTCATCATAATAAACCAATCCAAGTCTAGTAGAATAAGTTTACTTGATATATTTGAAAATAGCAATGACATACATTTTCAAAAGCAGCTTCTATAAACTTGTATTACGGTCTAATTAAATAATGTGGATAATGTATAGAGTAAATAAATAATCAATCAAAATGTCTCAATGGAGATGAAAGCCGGTTTGATAAATAATATAATATAGTTATTAGTAGTTGTTTAGTTCAATCTTATTTTGAGTAATTATTTATTTATGTATTTGTGACAACATTATGGACAAGTAAATTGTATTGGATAATTGACTATTATAATAATGATGAATAGAGCAAAGTTGTTCATTTTGTCAAGTTTATTGGTGCAAGACTGCATTGACAAAGTTCAAAGAAACCATCCACCTGGTTTGTGATTTTTGTTGAATATGTTTTTAATTGTATTCAGCTTTAAATATAAGATAGTTGATTTTCTTTTTAAATGCATCAACACAGGCCTATATTATCCATCAACATAAATAAGAAAATGAATGGTGATAAACTCAAAGATAAAACAAAAAGTTACTATGATGAGAATATAATGTAATATTCTTAATAAAATAATTAATTTTACATGTATGAGCAAAACAAAAGTCAATATTTGAAGAAAGCATTTTTAAAAAGATAGTACATTTGCTTTAAGAACATATGTTGAAGTTATGATTTTTACTTTAGTTTTAGCCAAGGCAGCATTTGAGTATAATTTATATTTAGTAATATGTTTGTGCTCTATATATTAAAGAATGCATAATGCTAGATGAAGCTCATATAATAATAGAATGCAACCAACTGCTAGTTTCAACACGTGTTTAAAAATTCAAGTCTAAATTACACATTTACATAAAAATGACTTTTTTATATATCTAAGATGCATGAATCAAACTTGGATATTTAAACAAAAAGTAGCATAGTTGAAACTGTGGATTTTCTTTTTATCTAAGGTGGATAATTTAGATTTGAATTTTCAAACACTGGTAGAGTGGCAATATAAACAAACAATTTAACGATAAAATTTTTTTTTTACTGTTAAATTGTTTGTTTATATTTTATATATAATATTTTTTATAACGGATATTATACTTTTACATTTATTATATATATATGTTGATACAAAGGTTTTCATGGGTTACAGATATAAATGATATACTTTGTGGGTATGATTTTGATTATGTATATACTTAAATGCAAATACATATATAGGTATAAATTACCAATGAAAATAAGTAATAAGTTTAAATAAATTAAAGAATTTTAAAAGACTGATTCTTTTAAAATAGGAAACAAAAGTTATTTATAACTTTTAAGATTAGAAAAAAGATTATTTTTTAATATTAAAAACAGTTTAATCAATGAAAGTAGAATACAATATGATAATGAGGTAGAAATCAATTAAAGGAATTCGAGCTAAGATTTCCTTCATGAGATAAATTATAAGCTAAAATATAACTCATTAATTAAAGAAAGAGAGATAATGATTTTAATTCTTGTATCCAGCATGGGTCAGTGAAAGGAAGAATAATCTGAGAATTTGAGCCAGTCAACTTCAGGGATTGAAACAATGAATGAACTCAGTGTAAATTGGATAAAAAAGAACACTTGATTCTTAGACCTTCACCTGTGCACATGAACTTATAAGCAGGTGCAGAACATCACCCATATTCACAGGGATTTCAAGTACAGAGAGCTGGCCTCTGGCCATGTTAACAGTCAGCTAGGACTCTTACAGGTTGTATTGATCTATAAAGTGATTTATGTATGCCTACGGGCTTAAGTATATATAATGTGTATATACATAATTTGTAATGTACTTAGATATTGCTAAGAATATTTATTATTAAATTGCATTTAATCTCGATCTAAATAGAGTTGTGTCATTACTGAAGAATTATTATCGTTAAATAAGTCTGGAATGGTTAAGTTCTCAGACAAGATATCCAACAGACTAAAAGGCCAAACATAGCATAAATATACCAATGTTTCAATTTGATTAAGTAAGCCATCAATTGGGTGATGAATAGAATACTATAAAGATGGTTTATAGGCTTTGTAAACACTGGTTTATAACAATGTTATCGTTCTAGCAAATAAGTCAAAAAGTCTTCAGACTAATATATATTTTTAAAAAAAAAAATTTGAAACAAAAGGAAGTTTGCATGTGTCATCATGTTTATTGATACAATTTGGCGTTTTTAATGTCTCAATGGCTTCTCTGATCTTACAATGATACAGAGTGTCATATCTGGATAGAATCCTGGTATTAGAGAAATCGATATTGTGATCTGAATCCATAGTATGGAATGAGAGTACTGATGACAATCAGTGTTGTTTTACTACATTAGTATTTTCATCTTTTCTAGTACTAATGTGAGGATTGTTCATGGCTACATAATGTACCAGTCAAAATTGTGTGTTCATTCAACAAGACCTAGAATCCAAACAAACTATAGCAATCTAGCATGTGCAAGATACACAGGTCTGGAACAATACTAACTACTAACTTATTTACTCATGCTCCATGGTCTCTGACTATGTGAACAACACTTTTGAGGATACTAGCAAGTGTTCATTTACTCCAGACTCAACAATGAGAACAGCGTAAGGAAAGAGACTTGGGAATCAATAACATTCAAATAATTAGCTAATAAGTACTACAAAATATAATTAAAGAATGGTACAGAATATTGCTCAATACAGTATATTAATAATCAGATTTGTAATGTTGTTCAAGCCAATGTTAAATAAATGGAGTTTAATTAATAATACTAAAGAAAATTTTTCATTCACTTAGGGAACAATTTAATTTAATCAAATAGTTCATACTAGGATTCGGGCAATGAATGACAAATACGAAAATACAGAGAAATGATATAATATAAATTTATTAAATGACTAAATACAGTAATAAACAAGATAGGTGGGTAGAATGTCTATACAATGGTAGTTGCAAATTTGATTATGGTTTAAATTTGCAATCACGCACCTCTGTGGATTAATTAAATAAATCATTGAATTTGCACAAGTAAATAAAATATTTGTGTTATTACATAAAATTGGCTAGTGCAATTACTACACATATAAAACAAAAGTATTGGTATGGTTAATCATATATGGTGGTTGTTATGATTAATATGACAAGGGTGGAATAAATTATTTAGATAATCAATAATACATTATGGCTTAACCCTCATTTAAAATATTACATGACAAGGGTGGAATAAATTATTTAGATAATCAATAATACATTATGGCTTAACCCTCATTTAAAGTATTACAGATTCACACTAATGTGTTTCATTAATCATTATATATATATATATATATATATATGAGTAAAAGTTTATGATGTGTGATTTGAAAAGTGTGCAAGATTTGGGAGATCACTCAGATGTGTGGAAGTAAAATAACTCAGCTTAAAAGAAGCTGTAATTCATAATCTAACCTACAGAATTAAATTATGACTGACAGAGAGCATTGCAAGTTGATAAATAACTCAATAATAATAATAAAGGTGGTATCACATTATTGCTTACAATTGCATACAGGAAGGCGATCACTTAAGATGATCTTGAGTGGCTTTGTCATATTTATATAAAAGATGCCTGAATTATGGTCAAGGTCATATCTCTGAAGAATAGGGGCACAAGTTGGATGTTGGGATGGTTTATCTGTATGTTTTCCATACACTTATTCATTGGAGATGCCTAAAGAAGATCCCTACTAGTAGGAAACACATCTATTTTGAGCCAGATAATGAACAGTGAGATTGGTCATTCCAAAGATCCCAAAATACATGGCAAAGCAAGAAAATTATAAATAATGATTGCAACAATACCCCCATACTGCGCAAAACATATAAATAGATCATGTCACTAACGAACATGGTAAATTAATGAACACCTGATTATTATGGATGCTCTCCTGTGTAATGAAATGCTTAAACATAAACCATCCCAGGCACTTAACTAATGACTAATAAAATGCACAAAAGGGGTCAGAGTTTTAAAACTAAAAGGCAACAAATTGCTTTCTCTCACATTTCTAAAATATTTTCCTACATTTCTACAAGCAATCATTGCACAGATAATTTACATTAATTTACAAAATAAAATTATAGATCACACATGTGCACCTGATCGATTACAGATTAAATTCACTTCTGATAAGATTTAATTAGATAAAATGGTACAACAATTTTAATGATTAGATGAGGGTTAATTTTCAGTTAGAGGGAACAATTAAACATAACATTAAGACTTTCTGATCATTTAAAGACTAAAATTATTATAAAATAATTGGTATAAAACCAAGCGAGTTTATAATAACTAACTTTAAAGGAAATTTACATCTCCATAATTTAATAGGAGAAAACTACTGGCTGGGTTTAAATTCATTCACCAGATTGTATACCTTCTTGGCATAACAAAATAAATTAGAATAATAAACTAAAAGAAAATAAAATTAATTCTAAATTGCTGCACCCAAAACATAAGAACTTATATAGCATTACAATAAAATTTACAGACACTATTAACATTTATATAACACCTTTAAGAATTAAATAAAAGAAAGAAGGGCTTACAATATAGTTTAGAATTAGAATAATTCATTAATTAAGAGTTCATTAGCTGATGACAATGTAGATGTTACCTTGGGCTTGAGAACACAACATAGGTAATCGGTGAATCATGATCGTAAGTTGGTTTGGAAACAGGCATTAGTAGAGATTCAAGATTCATTTTCAGGCAAGCATATCACTGAATAGTCCGCATATTTGGTATAGATGTTCCAGACTTCAGCACAGTGAGCTAGATGAGCTTCCCAGAGATATGGGGAAGCAAACAGTCTTCTCCTTTACCCAGATATGATTTACTTCACCGTGCAAACTTATGTGAAGTATACTAATTCTCCGATATCAAAATAGGGCAAGAACCCAATAATAGCCAAAATTTAGCTATTTATACACAAGCAAATATTTAAAGAATGCTGGCCATTGTTTCAAATTCATACCCTTGGTTGAGATTCAAAGTTTATCTCCATTTCCATGTAAGGTAATGAAAGAGACTAGAATAATGGTCAAATAAATTTTAATTAAAGAATCTCTGGCATTTATAACATTCCATACATTTTTTAAATGACACAATGGCCTGCAAAATTTTAAGATACACTGATTACATTGTTTGACTCTTAAATATCAATTTTATACAAATCATTAGTAATAATCATACATTTTTTTAGAATGACACAATGGCCCGCAAAATTTTAAGATCTACTGATTACATTGTTTAGCTCTTAAATGTCAGTTTACTTTTATACAAATTATTAGTAACAAAATTACAAAACATTATAATATTACAAAATCATATATTATACATCCAACCAAAGTTATTGAGATATAAAATATTTTAAAATTACAGTGTTGTAACTTATAAATATTAATTCTCATACGCACGTACGCATATACAAGTTGAACAGGCAGATGAACTAAATTTTCATATCTCCATACATTTCTATGTATACTACTGCCTATTGCTCAAGATGGCTGGCCATTATATATAATTTGGGTTTAAACCTGTTCTAGTGTTTATATAATCAGCACTAGGTGAAGCGAAAATCTGCAGAACAAATTTCCAGCTTCAATAAAAAGGTTTACAAATGCCACATGAAATTTCATAAACTCCATTAGTCTCAAGAAGGGTTGAATATTTAGGCTGGTTATAATGTTACTAATTTTTGATAAATAGTATATGCTGTTTTCTATTATAGTATTTTAGTATATGTTCATTATTCTCTGCAGTTTCTTTTATATAAGGAACACAAACCTTAACAGTTGGTTTTTTTTGTTTATTAATTTGATTATTTTGGGCTTGAATTAAGGCTTGATGAATAATTCTATTATTATAACTATTAGCTAATAAAACACTATTTATGTAATTTATTTCTACTTTCAGATGTGATATATCTGGAAGGTTAATTGCTCTAATGAAAAGAATTTTGGCTATAGCAACAATCTGAGTTGGATAATGGTGTGATGAAAATTGTAAGTCACTGTCTGTGTGCATATTTTTTCTGAAAACAAAAAATGATAGATTATTTTGTTTTCTAGTAATGAATACATCAAGAAAAAGAAGTTTTACATCAGATTGTCTCCATTGTAAATTTAATTTCAGGATAGATAGTATTTAAATGTGAGATAAAATCATGTAATTTATTTTTACCATGTTGCCATATGATGTACATCATCTATATGTTTGAGCCAAATAAAATACTAAAAAGCCCAAATTATATCAATAAACGTAATGACACATGCAAATTTCCTTCTATTTGGAACAATATTTTTTAAAAAAACATATTACTCTGAAGATGTTCTGACTTCTTTTTTCCAATTTTATATGCCTTTTTTTTAATACATGGATCTTTAACATTGTTTTATAAACCAGAATTTTACAAACATCTTTATAATATTCTATTTATCACCCAGTTGATGGCTTGTGTAATCAAGCTAAAATGTTGGTATATTCATAATCAAAATCATACATGGATGAACTTGCAAAGTATATCATATATATATATATTCACACACATACAATTTTAAAGAAATACTTTTACTCACATAGTAAAAAGTAAATATAATAATTAATAATATAGTGATTTTATATACATGTAATATTATGAAAAGAAATTAGTCTTCATATATGCACTGTAGAAATTGGCATTTACTCTCTCAATAAAAAACATTTGAAAAGCATAAGTGGTGTGTGAGAGCTTGTTCTTTAAATAAATCAATTTTTATTGACCATTCCTAATTTAGGGTTTGAACCTATTATGAGCTAGATTTTTAAATTGGCAAATTACTTGTACAAATTCAATTTATACATCACTGGAAAGACAAAGTTTCTCATTTTTAATTACCGGTGAGACTGAATCTTATTAGTCTGAATATATGCAATAATAAACAACAATATACTGTTTTATACATATGTAATATTGCTGTTGGAAACTAGTTTTCACACATGCTCTCCCCATTAATAAACATTTTAAAAGCATAGAGATGACTTAAGCTTTTAAAATGGTTATTGATAGTGGGTGGAATATGTGCCAATTCTATACCACATGTGTGAAGATTAATTTTCTTCCACAATATTATATATATTATAGGAATAGAGTCCAATTCTCACACATATATATTATTAAAAAAAATTTGTGTCTTTGTTTGTGTGTATTATAAATATTTATATACAAGATTTTTTCTTAGTAACTAGTAATAAAAATAAAAATGAATGAAGATGAACATTATAAGAGATAGTTAGTTGATTTAGACTCTTGTATTAAATAATATAGCAATTCCATTATATAATTCATTTTTTTAAATGAAACAGGCTAAACTAGATTGCTGAGTTGGTAAACCTAAGGTCAGCAGATGGATAGCTTGAAAAATGCATATGTGGTCTGAAGTAAGGGTGTAAATGTACAAATCAAGGATAAGACACTTGCTGTTTTACTTAAATATATATTTAATATATAGGGTATATGAGCACAGACTTTCACACAACCCACCACTCTCCACTCTATCTAATAACACTGATACACCTAAACACATATATGTTGAAAAGATAAATAATCACCAATATACGTATTTCATGCTAAACCAGCAATCATCAGTTGGTCCAGATTATCATCTCTACACATATACACTATAAGTGCTCAGATATATATTAAGATAGACAATCCTCATACTTTAATGGAAAGCTTCAATCTACTCCACACTCCAACTCTTCAACCGTCTATCCAATCGAAAATCTGATGATGGAATGCTCAAAGGCCATCCTGAGGCCGAGATTCTTGTCACACCCATGTTGACCTAAGGTCAATCTGAACCATATATATATGCCAAGAATCTCGGCCTCAGGGTGACCTTTGAGCATTCCATCATCAGATTTTCAATTGGATGGACGGTTGAAGAGTTGGAGTAGATTGAAGCTTGTCCATTAAAGTATGAGGATTCTCTATCTTAATATATCTGAGCACTTATAGTATATATGTGTAGAGATGATAATCTGGACCAACTGATGATTGCTGGTTGAGCATGAAATATGTATATTGGTGATTATTTATCTTTTCAACATATAAGTGTTTAGGTGTATCAGTGTTATTAGATAGAGTGGAGAGTGGTGGGTTGTGTGAAAGTCTGTGCTCATATACCCTATATATTACATATATATAGACAGGTATATAAGCCTGTGTTTCAGTTATTAAACATATATTCTGATTTTTTCTTTTGTTGTGTGAATTTTGAGTTGGTAAAAATTGTCTTCAGGGCGATCTTTGACACTGGAGGGAGAGATTTTTTTTTTTTATTATTTGACACCAATAAAGTTTGTCAGTTTCAAGTTTCTATTGGTTTATTTAAAAAGATCTTTGGCTGATTAATGAAGAAACTGTAACATATAATCTGTACACAGCTGCAGATAAATTATGAAATTGTCATAGTATTATCTTTTTTCAAGTTCTCTGCAGTGAGGGAAGAAATGAAAGCAAAATGATTTTTTTAATTTTTCAGGAAACAAACGTTAAAGTATTGTTTATATGAAATAACCAAAATGAGCTTATTATTATTATTAAGTTTGAGAAAAAAAAGTCAGAGAAAAAAAGTTTTAAAAGATATTATGGGGAGAGAGAGACATTTTCAAGCAGCAAAATGTTGAAGTATTACTTTATATACTATAAATGGAGATATACTGATATATGAATAATATTGCATTTAAGTTATTCAAGAGAAAACTATATATATCTGAATTTTGAAAAGTTTCAGAAAAGACAGGAACTTAATGGAAGAAATCAATAAATCTCCCTCAGGATTGATAAAGATTCAATCCCTAAAACAAAGCTAAAAGTAAAAGGGTGTTATAAGAATATATAAATTGTTGCTTTAAAGAAAAATGGACTCGTTATTTATATCTTTTCTTAGCAGTGAAGAAGGAATAATGCATTGTTAAATTGCATTATTTTGTTCCAATATCCAGACTACCATGAGTTAAGTATTTTGTCTACATACCCATATATAATTTTAAAACCCAGAGAATGGCCACATTTCTAGTTAGCCATGCCAATACCACATTTTGTCTCTTTTCTTCCCATGGTTTATTAAAGAATTATCATCTTTAAAGAGAGGGAGAAGAAAAAAAGAAGAGAAGAAAGATGTATATAATCCACACATCAAGCCTCAACTAATCTACTAAGCAGTTTTTAAGTTTTATTTTCATTAGGAGAGTCAGAAATAAACCTGAAATTTATAAAAAGAGAAAAAAAGTGAAGTGCCAGAAATCAGCTTGAATCTATAGACAAGAGAGCAGTCTTTTGTCTCCACTTGGACATTATCAAGAACTGAAGCATATGGATTGGTAACTTGAAAAATTTGTTAATCTTTTTTTATTTATTTAAAGTAGTCTTGGATCTCTTTCTATAGGTCAAACATCATTTCTGTTTTTTAATATATAAACATTAAAAGTTTGTTTTTTTATTATCATTATGCATAACAACATCACAAATACATTTTGAAGTTATTCTACTTAATTTTATTATCTTTGAATATTACTTTTTTATTGTAATTTAATGTTTTTTATTTATTATTGTCATTTATTGAGTTAACCAATAGTACTTGAGCAATCTATCAATACATATTTTAAAATGTTTTTTTTTATATTTATTTTGTATATTTAAATTTGATATAAATGTTGCTTTGCTCAAGATTTAAATAATTTTTCTTTATATATATGATTTATTTGTAATTTAATAATATGAAGGGGAAACGTTTTAACATGATATACATGTCAACATATCATGAGTGTGTGTTGTGCACCTATACAGATATACATCAATTGGTATAAGTTAGAATAGATTAGACTAAAATCTTAATGCTTGAGGTTTTATATTAAGAGAGCAAATTAGTAGAGCATGAATTCACATGTATAAAAGTGAACACACACATGGCATAAATGATTTTTATATTGCATTTATAACATATATAGTAAAGCTGTGAGAAAATATTGAATAAGTATTAAATGGAATGTTTTTTTTTTTGTTATTGGAAAATTTCATTTTAAATCAGCTTAGCTTTAAATATATGGGAGCATATGTATTTAATTCTTTTATTTGGTTACACATATATTATTTTTTATTAATGTATTATTTCAATTAATATAATAATTGAAGTGAATTGAATGATTAGAAATTTGTTTTATTAAAAAGCAAGGAATCTTAATAAACAGAATTATATACTATTTTTGCTTTAATATTATTATTATGAGTATTATTGTTATTTTTAGTTTTATTATTTAATTAATTCACAACACCTATACCTGATCATTGGATCATCATCAGGGGGTGGTTGTCATCATCACTGGTTTGATTTAATCTCACAATTAATAGGGATCTAAGAATTTAGGCCTAGTTCGAGTAATAGATATGAATTATGTTAGTTGGTTATAAATTATTCATCATCATCAATGATGATTGTATAAGGTGTTTATATGAATATTAGTGTTTTGATTGTCATAATATTATTAAGTGATTATAAAGAATTATAGAAATAGTTTCACACCAATAATTGAAATGGGATATAAAAATGTAAATTGTATGAGTTACTTGATCATTGAGTGACATAGGGAGCTTGAGGTATATAATAGATTTCCTTTATGTCTCTGTAGAAAGACTTAGTCACATATACTTTAGACTTGTTTAAATTATTGATGAACGAGCCAACAATTGCCTAGATGTTGATGATGATCATGGATATTTTTCTTTATAGTATAACAGTTTTTGGGTAAATTTATTGAGATGCATCTTGACTTCAAAGTAGTATAGCAATTATATTTGGGCAGTCATCAGATTGAATGGTATGGAAATGTTAGTATGAGTATGATGCAATATATACCATTTGGGGAATCTGTTGGCTTAAACCAATAAATCCCACAAGCTAGCCATAGATGACAGATACTCCACCTGGTTAGGTTTTATATTCTTAGTTAAAATTAGAATAGCTACCCAGATGATAACATGTAATGATGGTTGTAATATAAACCATGAACCCTTCCATGGTAATAATCAATAAGTGTTTATTATGTCGTTGTACTTGTTGATATTGTTCCATCCTGTTCGACGCTATGTACTGGTACAATATATATATACATATTATTATTCAATAATTTTTAATTAATGGATATTTTATTTGTATTACACATATATATATATGGAACAAGAGTGTTGGCATTTAATAATATTTAAAAACTAAAAGAAGTAAAATTTAAAAATCATTCAATAGACACAATTTAGTTTTCTTTTTTTTTTTTAGGTAGTATAATTTATTTTTAGATACATACAATAAAAATTATTTGTATGTTTGACATTATCTGTTTAATTAAAGTAAAGTTAAAATTGGAGGGAATGGAAATATCCAGACTGTTAATCCAGATAAACAAAAAAAATAAATTTCAAATGCAAGTGATTATGATCAGTTTTAGCAATAATTAAATATGGCTCTGAAGGAATTGATAAAAAAAGGAACTTTGTAGCAAAAAAACAAAAAGGAATTTATAACATTATCAACTTGTAAGCTGATAAGAAGACAAAAAATGAAAATATAATATGCACAGAGATCTCAAACTGACCAAAGTATAAAAAGAAGTGGACAACTTTGTAGAGAAGTTTTTGGCTGGTAGTTTTCTTGGGTTCTGGATGGAGTGAGAGGACAGGAAGGTCTAATTACAGATTTCTTGTCCTTACAGCTGCAATAAAATGCCTCTATCCAGGACTACTCATATGCTGCAGCAATTCACCAGGTGTGAGTAAAAACCAGAGCATTTGTTGACACTTTCTCTCACAAAAAGGTCACATAAAAGCTTCAAGTCTAGTCTTACCTTACTACAAACCAGAAATATAAAAATGCCACCAGAATGGAACCAAAGTTAATGGCTATGGAGGCCTTTGTAAAAAGACCATGCATGGTATAATAATCAATGATCTACATAAACCCAAGGAACTTACTGGTAAGATATTAGTCATTCATCATACAATATCTTGTATCTGAATAAATACATGCACAAACTAAACACTAACTATAAGCTTACCATATCATTAAAGAGACCTTCACTTTTTATTCTTCGAGAGACTATTTCATTTATGGCTTATTGGAGAAAGCTTAAGAAGAAAATTGTAATATAAACTGTTTTAATTATTTGATTAACATTATTGTCTGGGTGTGTGGGTGTATGTTCCATCAATTTTATTAATAATTTATAATTATAATCTAAAGTTTTAGCTTGTTTTAATAAAAAATATTTATCATTAATATAACCCTTTCATTGTATGTTCTTAATTTTAGTTTGTTAGATTTTATTATTTTCAAAAAATATTTTGAGAAATGTATAAATTATCTATGCTAACATGTTTGTTTAATAATCAAACACTGGGGAAAATTAATATAAAAGATTAAGAGACAAAAAAAGTGAAATCCTGATAATATTACATTTAGTTACTTGCCTTAAATCAATGGGATGCAATGTGATATAAATCAGTGGATCTACAGACTTTGATGCCCTCTTAAACAAATAAAAACTGATTTTGCTGCAATTTAAATCAGAACAAAATATTAGGTCAGTTAATCAGAAAATGTAACTGTGTTTTAGAAATATCCAAATTCACATTTGAACAAAATAAATCTTCATATTTGGATTAACCAATGCATTATTCTGTGTAATGTATGACCTAATATAATGATAAGTGTTACAATATATATAATAACTATATTCAAACTAATAAGATTCAGTGTTGTAGTAATTAAAAATAAAAAACTTTCTCTTCCCTGTGATATATAAACTGAACAAATGCAAGTAATTTTTCAATTTAGAAATCAGGCTCATAATAAATTCTACTCCTAATTTAGACAGTCAATAAAAGTTAGGTTATTTAAAAAATGATGGGGAAGTGTGTATCAATTCTATAGAATATGTGTGAAGAGTGGTTTCCTTCCTAAAAAGTGAATAATGAATTGTCTTCAGCTTTCACAATATTTTTGATACTAAATGACCAAAATAAACGTGTGCAAAGCTCATATTTAGAAAAACTCTAAGAATGTTTCTTAATATTGGTGTCAAACACTAGTATTTTAGTGGCATAATTCCAAAAATACTATGAAAGTTAAAAAAAGATTGTTTTTTTGCTTTTTAATACCTTTTTTGCTTTTTAGAGCATTCTAGTGAATAAAAGCATTTTTTTACATTTTTAAAATATTTTTTACATCTTATAAAAAAGTTTAGGTACAATTTAATACTGCTAAATGGCAACCATTAAGAGTACTGAATCCCATATAAAATTAAAAATTGCAAATTTTCACTAAGTTTGGCTAATATTTTTTGCAAACTTTAGAAAAATGCACTGTTACAGAAAGATATGTGCTTTTAAAATAAATCAAAAATTAAGACATGGATAGACAGACAAAAAAAGTTTGTTAAATAAAAGCATATAAAAATGTCAAACTAAAAACAAATAAAACCTGTTTTGTTCAAACTGATTTGACAAATCAGTTGCCAAAAGACTAAAAACATAAACTCCATCAGGATAATTACATAGGTTTAATTCACCATCTTTTAATGATAATACTCCTTCTTTATCTATTTTAAATGGTGAAGAAGGATGAGCGATGGAATATACAATTTCCCCATTTGGACCTTCATCAGAGTCATTTGCAAATACCTAAAAAATAATTATAATTATTATTTTTTAAAAAAGTATACAAGTATATGAATTATATTTATATAAATGAATCAGAAATTATGAATGAATTATTTTTCTTAACATTCTATTAAAAGTTTTAGTACAATCCAGTTTCAAAACTTTTCCAAGTTTAGTGTACAATCTATTCAGAAATTATATATATTTGTTGATACGAAGATTTTCACAGGTTGCATATATAAAAGACATATTTTGCGGGTTCATCCATGTTAAAAAAGTTTTAAATATTGATGGATGACTTGTGTGATCAAGTCAAAACGTCAGTATATCAATATTTAAAACTTTTTTAACACGGATGAACCCGCAAAATATGTCTTTTATATATATTGTAACTTTGTATTAGTACATCTACACCCTATACTAAAATAAAAGAGGGAATAAAATTTTTGTTGCATAATTTTAAATTTTATAAAATCCAATAATATTTACTTATTAAACTAGGAAAGATAATGACATAATAGTTATCATAGGGTTTGAACTTGGTTTAGATAATTTAAAGTTGTACAAAGATTATAAATGCTGGGTAAACTAGTTGGCTACAAATGTACATAAAAGATTATAAATTTATTATAGCTACAAATAAGTAAACAATTGATATCATTTAAAAATATAATAAAGTTCAAATTTTATCTGCTAAACAAAGATGCATTATAGATAGATAATTATTGTCTATGCGTATTTAATATTATGAAAAACGATTATTGTTTCAATCTAAATTTTACATTATGTTTAAAAGTAAATAAATACGATTCATTTTACAAATTTAATAATCTAAATCAAGAAAATAAATTGTATTTTAAAAAATATTATCTTTATTAAAAAATATTTCAAAATCCAAAATTTTCATTTTAAAAACAAATCAAATATTCATAACTAAAGTAAATGTTTTGAAATCATTGGGAGAGAGGGGGGGGACCAACCAATCAAGAAAAGTCAAGCAATCATTTCAATAAAAATTGAGGGAAACAAAAGCTAGAAAAGGGAAAGAAAATTGTACAGATCAGGGAACAAGTAACTAGTTTCAATTTTTTTTATCTTAAAAGTTTGATCAAAACTTTTTTGAATATTATTTTTTAACAAAAATAATAAATCTTAATTACGTGATAATTCTAAAGAAGTATGTCATAAAATTTTAATTAAAATGAATGGCTAATTGAATTGATCTCTACAGGCGATCAGCAATTGATAAGTCTTGAAAATTTCTTGAAGTCATTATATGGAAAAAGTAATCTAAAATGCAGGACAGAAAATCTGATCATAGAATACACTCACTGAAAGAAAACATTAAGAGTACTGATTTAGGCTAGATTTGATTGATAAACTACATAAATCATTGTATTTAAAAAATAATAATAATAAACTATATAAATCATTCCTGCGTCAGAGTAATCAAAATAATTGGAAATGCTTAAATCATCCACCATAGACAAATGAAAATCAATAAACTTTGGATAAAGCTAAGTATGCTTTTTTAAAAATATCTAGAACTAAAGTAGGAATAGATAATCACAGAAGGCATACCATGTATTTAAAAATAAATAGTAGAGCATATGTGAATCAAATTTTGTGTCATTTTATACTGTGTTATATATATAGAACAATAGTGGTCTGTTAACATAGATGAAATATCCATAATCTGGGAATGAAAAATAAAATACATAAAATAAATATCAGAAAGAAACTCATCCCAGAAAATATTTAATCAAAATAAATCTACATGGAGAATAAATAGTGGACTGAGAGGGGATAATCAGGAGTGCCTTGGGAAGTGCAAAATACATGAAGAAGATACTATTATTTACTTTAAAAAAATTGTAAATGTTTTTCTTAAGAATGATAATAATGGTGATCAAAATTAAACAAGAATCAGCCAATGCTAAATTATGATTCATGTAGGAATTAGCTATACTCTTCAATTACCAAAGAAAAAAATAAACAGCTTGTACATCGAAAGTAACCCCATGTCTAATGAATTTTATAATCATAGTAATCTTTGGAGAATGATCAATGGAACAAAAGTGATCCTAATAAGGATTTATGACCAGCCTGCATTGTGTATAACGATTAATATGCTGTAAAAGTTAAAGGTTTTTTTTTTTTTTTTGGAAACTTATCTTTAAAAAAAAATCAGCATGTAATATTTGTACACATTTTAATTTTATACATTAAATTTAGCTGTTCTTACAATAAGAGGAAGGGACAATTAGATTAATAGATAATGGAATTAATATGTGATTTAATTCGGTTGTCTATATTATTAATTAATTTAAAAAGTTACGTTTTATCAAATAGTTTTAGAGATTTAAAATAAATAAATATGAGTAATGTCATAGGTAATGAAAATATAATAAAAGTAGTTAACAATATATATGTAATGAAAAGAGAATGCGTGTATAATTAAATATACAAAATTGAAAAAAAATAAATTTTGAAATTTGATCTTGTTTTACAACCAACAATTTAATATAGTAATAGGGAATTATAAGTAGTTTTAATTTATAACTTGTAGAATCAGTTAGTTAAAACAAAGGTAAATATTTGATTTATGATATACCAAGGGGCGGTCTATTTAAATTGTGGGTGAAAATTGTTATAGGAAAATATAGGGATTCACATTTAATAGTATATTGCATAAAATTCTTCTTGGTTGTAAGTTAGCAAGTAGAACTAATTTATGATTTTATAGTTTGTATAAAAACATTTTAGGAAAATAGATAAATAAAGATCAAAGGAGAAATATCACAGGGGTTTATAAAATAAACAATAGTAAATTTCATCGTATTATAATAAGTGTTATAGTGAAACAAGAATATAATAGTTATTTTTTTTATCTTGATAATTTAAAACCTAAATTATAAGGGGTTAATAATTGAAATAGGGAAGAAAGAAAAAATCATTATCTAATGGAAATGGTTGATTTGTGATATATAAAAAAATTGTCTCTAATGGGAAATATCACACCAGCACCAGATCGTGTGAAAGGGTATTTTTTTTTTAGTTTTATTGTAAATATTCGAAATATTTATTATGCTTAATTGTTTCTAAAATTACTATATTATGTATTTAACCTTACTACTCTTGTTATTTCAAATTACTTATTAGTTAAAATGTTTATAATATTTTTGCAAATGATATGATTAAAGTTATTGTTTTGAAAATTAACTTAAGTATCAGATGTTGCATTTCTTTTCTGTGAGTCATTGTCACTACATCACATGAACCCAAAAAATACAGTTTGAGATTGCAATAAGACACTAATTCAGTATAGCGTAATATCACCATCATTTAAGAACACAGTTCTTAAAAGAGATTTTAACTTACTGTAAACTGCCTCACATAAGTCAGTGATGATATTGCAAATTATTAATTAAAATATGTTTATTTATAAGAAATTGAATTATGAATTACTTATTATTGACAGTACCAAATATAACCACAATTTGGATAACAATATTAATTTAATAGTAAGTGCAATATATGCATTTTAAATTAAACGTACATATGAAAGTATCTTATTCTAAAATATTATTTTATTGTTAAATCTTTAAATTTTGCTACTAATATTTTAATCATAGACGTTAGCTTAAAATGCAATCAATTGTAACAAACTAATTAAACAGATAACGAAGGAATTTAATTAGCAAAACCCAATTTAATTAAATCCCACCTTAATTTATAAGAGTTACTCCAGAAAACAAAAGAAAGCAAACATATAAAAGAGGGGCCATTTTGAAAAGATCAACAGAGTGAGTACAGAGCGTTTTTAAGTGAATTTGAGAAGAGCATCAGTTGCAAGAGAATAGCGTGGGAATTGCATATTACCCTTGTGGGAAAGAAGAGAAGTTAGACATAGAAACTATACATTCAGAATTATTATGCGAGTATTCATTATCATGTGTACCTAGTGTATTTTTCTAACACAGCTTGACGGGAATCAGAACTTTGTATAAACTGTAAATTAGTAAGCATCGATCTGTGTTGATAATTAAACCAACTAGTTCGCAAATTAACTTTTGTGTGCAGTAATTGAAGAGCCAATATACTGCAATCTGGCGCAGTTGAACCTAAAAACCACAGTGAATAACCAGCTATTAATTAGAAAATGTCAGTTTTCGGACAAAACTCTATTGGAGAGTTCGACGTGGAAAACGCAGCTGATTGGCCACTATACCTGTCACAAATCAAAAATTTCTTCATTTTAAATGGCATTGAAGACAACAAGTGGAAAGTAGCCACCCTCTTATGTTTCTCAGGAAAAAAATTTATTGAAATCACCAATAAATTATACCAAAATCCCGTAGATGAGAATGTACCATTAAAGGAATTATCCCAATGGCTAAACAAATTTTTTAGCCCTTGCCCATTCCGGCATATAGCATGCTTACAGTTAAAAAATAGAAAACAACTAAATAGTGAAACAATCAAACAATATAATTTAGCTCTCAAGGAGCTAGCGAAAGATTGTGTGTACGGTGATTTCGTAGAAGAAATATTATTAGATCAACTGTTATGGGGAATGTCTGATGACAGGCTCAGACAACAGCTGTTAACAGAGGCAGACCTAGCCTATGAAAGTGCTATAAAGAAAGGAATAACGTTTGAGCTAATTCTAGAACAGGCACAGGCCTTCAGATCAAAAGAGAAAAGTTATGAGCAAGTTTTCAAAACTGATAAAGCAGAAATAAGTTCGTTTCAAAGGGAACCCTGGAGAAATAACATAATTAAATGCTACTGCTGTGGGCCACATAGCTAAAGACTGCAAATGGAAACAAGAAACGTGTTTCAATTGCCGAAATAAGGGCCACCTTGCACGTGCATGCAGACAATCACCAGAAAGGGATGGTCAACAAAGGAAATATAGTCCAGACACAAATGGTAGAGCATATAGTATTAAATATATATCTACCAAGGGGGAAAGAGATAGGACCATTTCACAAGCATAAACAGAGATCATTAAATTACAAAATCAATTTGAAAATGATCGGAAAGACTCTGAACAGAAGCAGCGTAAAGAGCAAGATTCTATGAAAGAGCAACTCCAGATTCACATACAGATGATAGATATGTTGGTCGCAGAAAAAACAAAGCTGCAGTCATCCCTAGCACAAAGTCAGCAGGCCATAAAGCAGAAATCAGCTGAACTCGAAGAATTTCAAGTGAGATTGAAGGTTCTAGACAACGAGTAATAGAACTTGAACAACAAAACTCAGAACTTAGTGAAAAATTGCAAAGTAAACTCGCAATGTCAGAATTATCCGAACAGGTAGAGAGTTGGCAGCTGTATGAAATGGAGCCACAAGAAAAAATGGCAGAAAGTGAAAATGAAAAAGACACGAAGATTTTTTTAGAAGATCGGCAATCTTTAACCAGTGAGCTGCCAGATACAAAAACTGTAGAGCAAGGAAAAAATCAGACTCTCTCCAAGTGGGAGAAAAGGGTACTCAGGGTGGCAAGGAAAAAGAATTTGCACAAATTTCAAGGTTACATCAGTTAATCGTAAAAATAAAGTTTTTCTCCAGTTTGGAAAAAGAAAAAATAAATCACCGAGGAGTTGTATCATGGGGTTTTCTGGAGTAAGGGGAGGTATTGTAATATATGCATTTTAAATTAAATGTACATACGAAAGTTTCTTATTCTAAAATATTATTTTATTGTTAAATCTTTAAATTTTGCTACTAATATTTTAATCATAGATGTTAGCTTGAAATGCAATCAATTGTAACAAACTAATTAAACAGATAACGAAGGAATTTAATTAGCAAAACCCAATTTAATTAAATCCCACCTTAATTTATAAGAGTTACTCCAGAAAACAAAAGAAAGCAAACATATAAAAGGGGGGCCATTTTGAAAAGATCAACAGAGTGAGCACAGAGCATTTTTAAGTGAATTCGAGAAGAGCATCAGTTGCAAGAGAATAGTGTGGGAATTGTGTATTACCCTTGTGGAGAAACAAGAGAAGTTAGACGTAGAAACTATACGTTCAGAATTATCGTGCGAGTATTCGTTATCGTGTGTACCTAGTATATTTTTCTAACACAGCTCGGCGGGAATCAGAACTTTGTATAAACTGTAAATTAGTAAGCATCGATCTGTGTTGAGAATTAAACCAACTAGTTCACAAATTAACTTTTGTGTGCAGTAATTGAAGAGCCAATACACTGCAGTAAGTATTAGGAAACATAAATATAAAATAATAACATCAGTTTGATTCTTTTATTGATTGGCACACTAGCCATAGAGTTCAGTAAAATCCCTCTTGATATTCTATAGATAGTATGAAGAATTAATTAAAATTAATTACTATCCTAAGATATCCTTAATACCAAATTATTATTGTCATTATTTCTAATCATCATCCTATGAAATAGTAAAAATAAAAGCTCTACATGCAATAAAATGATAGTATAATTTATCCATTAATTTAATTGAAATTTAATAGCTACAGATGTTTTATTATATTCATTAAAACATTACTGTTAGTCATGGGAGTATTTGATTACTTAATAAGGAGGTATGTCTAGGTATTCTCATGCCATTGGATAAATACTTTTGTATTTGTTTAATGTTAAGGGGATGTGATCTGTTTATAGGATATGATGAGTCTCACAATTGTTATGGGGAATTACATCTTATTTAAGACTAATCATATTAAAGTGGATCTGGATAAATAATAGTATTACCTAAGTACAATTATTATAATTATGAAAGATGGTTGGGAAAATGATGTCTGTTAAATAGTACCTAGTCAGACTTCAAATAGGGCCTAACATAGGAACTTGGCATATCTGCTAGGGATCATCATCCCTATTGACAGGGCACATTATATACCCTTTCCTAAAGGAAAAACTACTGAACAAGAGAATCTGCCTAACTGAGATAACAATAATGTATTAGTTAAGTTGCATAAACAATGACTATTAAAATAATATTGTTCTGACTAGCTCAAGATACATTACTAAGATACAACATCTAATAAAATATCTTTCATAATTAAATATAAGAAATTTAATAGATTAAATATAATAAAAATTATATTGACAATAAATAATTAGAGTTCCAACGATAATACTCAATCTATTCATTTCAATAATAAATTCAATTTATAACTAGCACAAACAACTGTAAAAACTCTTAACATAAGATGTTCAGTAAGGTACACTGGCTCAAACATTAAGAATACATCACAAAAGATACACTCCCAATGGCATAAGAATATTACCCACCACATTCACATAACAAAACTACCATGTAATACTTTCATGTCTTTAAAACACACATGTAATAATCCTAAAATATGATTTATAAATTTATTACAAAAATAATAATAAATTACTTAATATTTCTTCAATCATCTTTCAATAAATCAAAATAATAAATAAAATACCAAACCTAACAATAATTATTTGTGATTATAATCAAAGAAAAAATTATCTTTTTTAATTAAATAAACTCATCATAAGTTTTTTAAAATACTATTTTAATTATTAATTGACTGACATTTATGTTAATTTTTTAAATATTATTATTTTTGTTATATTTTAGAACACTAATTTTTTTTTAAACAAAATACTTCTGCAAACGCTTAAAAATAACAAATTAAAGATACCAAAATAATTACATGTACCACAAATTTCTATGTATACACATATATGAACTTTATTTACTACCAATTATTTTATTACACTTTTAATAAACTATTTAAATAACTGACTTTAAGTAATCACTATAATAATACTATTACATATCCTTTATCTAGCTAAGTTCCTTATAATAATTTAAAATTTAATAACAGTTTATTAAAATTTTAAGACTATATTAGCTTGCTATTATAACATTGAATTTAGAGTAATCTGTTAATTTATAATTGATGATACAGCATTGGAATAATAATGATCAACTAACACAAACTATAGCTAGGCAAAGGGGATAGCACACTTTATCAGTTAAATATTATCTTTATTTTATTTTTAAGAATAACACCAATATTACATACACATAATATTAAATGAAGATCAAATGCCAAAAGCATACATATATATATATAAATATATATATAATGTAGGTAGCATACCAATAGCTCAAACAAGCTCTTATTTAATTTAATAATTGCAGTAAGAGAAAATATTTAAATCTCTATCTAGAATATTCTTATCCACATATCAAGCTTATGGCTTACCTCAGTGAGGAGCTAAAACATTCAAACACTAGATCTAAAATATGAACTCAAAACCCAGCATTTATTTAATAGGTAACTATTGAGACAATCTGAAATTTTCAGACATAAAAATGTCTTTAAATCCAGCTATCTAACTCAAATAGCTATATTGGACTGAACCAAATTCAGATCTACCATACATTAATTAGCTTTAGCATCGCCAAAGCCTTAAAGGTAAAATTATAATAATCAATAAAGCAAGTCATATATAATGTGACATTGCTTTTAAAAGCTTGAATTTATAAATATGTAATATAGGGAACATACCAATAGCTCAAACAAGCTCTTATTTAATAAGTGCAATAAGAGAAAATATTTAAAATCTCTATCTGCAATATTCTTATCCCCAGATCAATTGGTTTCATCTAAACTATAGATCTAGTGTCTGAATGTTCTAGCTTCTCACTGAGGTAAGTCATAAGCTCAAAACCAATTGGTCTGGGGATAAGGATATTGTAGATAGAAATTTTAAATACTTTCTCTTACTGCACATATTAAATAAGAGCTTAATTGAGCTATTTTTATGCTTCCTATATTACCTATATGTAAATACAAGCTTTTAAAAGCTATGTCACATTATATATGACTTGCTTTATTGATTATTATAATTTTATCTTTAAGGCTTTGGTGATGCTAAAGCTATTATTATATGGTAGATCTGAATTCGGTTCAGTCCCATATGGCTATTCGAGTTAGATAGCTGGATTTAAAGACATTTTTGTGTTTGAAAATTTCAGCTATTCTTCTTAATAGTTTCACAGTAAATAAGTGCTGGGTTTTGAGCTGATATTTTAGATCTAGTATCTGAATGGTCTATCTCCTCACTGAGGTGAGTCATAAGCTTGAAACCAATTGGTTTGGGGATAAGAATATTCTAGATAAAGATTTTAAATATTTTCTCTTATCATAATTATTAAATAAGAGCTTGTTTGAGCTATTGATACACTCCCTATATTATATATTTGTAAATACAAGCTTTTAAAAGCAATGTCACATTATATATGACTTGCTTTATTGACTATTATATATTAAAATGAAGATATTCACAAGCAACTATTACAAATGACATTATCAGTGATGATGTTCATCAAAGTATAATATTTTTATAAAACCAACAATAGTGTAATGAATGTTGTTTTTAAAACCTCGGTAAAAGACACTGCTCAACAAGATTAAATATTTAATCAATAAAAAACAAAAGCAGAAAAAAATTAAATATAAAGTTGAACAGGAGAGAGGGTGAATTTTATAAGAAAATTGGCCTAAAATCAACAACTGTTCTGCTTAATAAGTTTTAAAGTTTTTCCAAAAGGCTGATAATTTACATGTATCATCGTGTTTGTAGTTGCACTCTGGTTTCTTAATAATTTCAATGGCTTCCCTTTTTTTTCCTTTTTGGTGTCATATATGGACAGTATCATAGTGTTTGAAAAAATGTATATTGGAACATAAAATCTTTATATAAAAAATAATATAACAATATTGTATATGTTTTCAAATGCTATAATATAATAACAGCATATACTACAATTAAAAATTGGCAATATAAGAATTTGATTCTTCTTGAGCCCAGGGAATTTATGAAATCAGATATGAAGTTTATGATGCCACTTATGTAGGTATGAGTAATCATTACATCAGCTACATTAGATTAACATACTTATCAGCTCTTTCTATAATATTGATATTAGTGATAATATGGATTTTCAAGCATCAGGATCCTATCCAGATATGACATTCTCCACCAAAGAAAAGTCAGAGAAGCCATTGAGATTCTCAAGAAATTAGATTGTGTCAATAATATGTTACATCTAAATGACTTTCCATTTAAAATAAGTTTTTAAAGCTCTTTAATTGGAATACTTATTGATTTTGTATCAATTTTTTCATCTATCACATCATACTTTCACATTTAAAAAATATTTTATTCTTGTTATTTACTCATTGTATATTTAATCTTGTTGTTATTGCTTGTAACATTGTTTCAACAGTTTTTAAAAATAACTATCATTACACAGTTGATAGAGGTGCGATTCAGCTGAAATGTCAATACAATAGTACTATTAATTATACAAAAATGAGGCCAGTTAATATGCCATGTATTTTGTTGAATAAACATTTTTCAATAAGAAAATGGCTGCTTCTTATCTATCATTTTAAACCACTAAATATAATATGATCACCATCTCTTATACTAGCACATAATTGTTATTAAACAAGGCAAAATTCTCCATACAGTAGTGCCATCCTGTGCCAACCAGAGTAATAAATGCATGCCAGAAGGCTTGTGCATAAAATCCCTATCTAGTGCTGACTCATCCAATATTCCCAGACTAGTTTCAGGCTTATGGCCTTCGTCAGTGAGGAGCCTTGGATCTGAGAGCACTGCACCTAGACCTTTCAGATTTAATGCAACCCTCCAGCAGCCACCTTTTATCTCTACTTGACTACAAAACTATGAGAATGAAATTTGAAAACACAATAATATTTTCAATCTAAGCTCAATAATTTATATATCATATGATCTGAACTCAGTTCAGCACCCATACATTTTGGTGTCTTTGGCTCTTTAACAACCATAGCCACCGCTATCCTATTAGGCAGGATTGGTGTTAAACCACTAAACATCACATGATCACCATTTCTTATACTAGTACATAATTGTTATTAAATAAAACAAAACTCCCCATACAATAGTGCCATCTGGAATCCATTGATTACTCTGGTTGGCACAGGGTGGCACTACTGTATGGAAAGTATTGCTTGTTTTATAACAATTATATGATAGTATAAGAGATGGTGATCATGTGATGTTTAATGGTTTAATACCAATCCTGCCTAATAGGATAGTGGTGGCTATGGTTGTTAAAGAGCCAAAGACACCAAAATGTCTGGGTGCTGAACTGAGTTCAGACCCATATGACTATATAAGCTATTGAGCTTAGATTGAAAATATTATTGTGTTTTCAATTTCATTCTCATAGTTTTGTAGTTAAGTAGAGATAAAAAGTGGCTGCTGGAGGGTTGCATTAGATCCTAAGATCTAAGTGCAGTGCTCTCAGATCCAAGGCTCCTCACTGATGAAGGCCACAAGCCAGAAACTAGTCTGGGGATATTAGATGAGTAGGCACTAGATAGGAATTTTATGCACAAGCCTTCTGGTATCCATTGATTACTCTGGTTGGTACAGGGTGGCACTACTCTATGGAGAGTTTTGCCTTGTTATCTATCATTTTATATGCTATTGAAACAGATCACATAAAGACTTTTAAGTTTAGGAAAATAAAACAACTATTTAGTAATCCAAGTCAATAATTATTTAATTATGATTTAAAGAATATATCACTATATTAAAATACAAAAGGGTAACTAAAAATATTATTCAATGTAGAAAACCTTATAAGATTTAATTTGTGCTAAATTCAGAGTAATGTATGACTGAACTGTTTTTTTAATGTAACCAGAATCAAAAATAAAATTAATTGAAAGATATGTCACTAGTGAATGTCAGACAGTGTCTGAATAATAAGAAAATACATTTTAAGGAACAATGTTGGTACATAGATGTAAAAGGAAGGCTTCAAATTTAAAAAAAATAGCATAATAATTAAAGGAGAAAGTGTTGTCAATGCAATGAAACAAATCTGGTATATAACAAGGGACAGTACTTGTCATCTAGTCTCTCCCCTGCATTAATGACCTTATATCATGTAGCATCTAAAAAAAATGTGCTCATAAACCTAAGCATGTAATATAAAACAAAATACAAGTTAAAGCCTGACATTATGGATCATTGTCATAAAAACTATTTAAAATATACCAGCATATCATCTGCTTATGCACAAAAATCATAAGTTGTTAATCAATTAATTTACTAGTATCAATCAATTAAAGTTATAAACAACTGCTAATATTATAATTTATTGTTCCCAGAATATGAATTCATCTAATTTGAACTATAATAAGGCTTTTGGAAACAATTATTGGACTATCAGCATTGAATATCACCATATACTGAGTTTGTTTTATGAATTGTTCAATGAGAAAAAGCATTTATTTCTCTAAAGCAGAAGGTTACAAAATCACTTGCATATGAAAAAAAAAGATTACCTTTTTGTTGTTGTTGTTTTTGAATAGCAATAATTTTTTTTTTGGGTGTGTTAAAAGACTTAAAAATGTAATTTCACATATTTGTGTTAAGTTATTATTACTATTATCTTTAATGATATACATAACAGAATATTAAATTATTAATTGTTAATTCGTATCAATATTCTGATAATAAAAACCAGAATTAAGATATTAATTATGCATAGAGAGACAGAATAAATAACCAATCCAAAAGTAGGTTAGCCTGACTGTATGATGTTCCAACTGCTTTTTTCAATATATTTCTTATTGCATTATTGTTACTTTTGTAAAAAAAAATTTTCTAGACTGATTAGATGAACATTAGAACTAAGTGTTTGCTGAATTAATGTGTTACAATGGTAAAGATAAACTTTTCTATTAAATTAGTAAAATTATTAGATCTCAAACTTTCTTCACAGGCATTCAATCATTTCAGCTGTGGTTGAATGGAATTAATTATCATAATAGAATAAAAATTTTCCCATAGGTTTACATGTATTGCTTTGTCATGTATTGAGGTGTTTCCATAGATTTTATTGGTGTGATAGATCTATAATAAATAAAAATATACCCATAGTAACTGTCTTCATGTTGTGATGTTCATTTTAAGTAGATGGTGATCAGGAAATATGGCTGATGATTGCTGCAAGATCTATACTTAATAAGGATCAAGCCTGATCATCATCATCATCATCTAATAATTATAATAGACAGTTAAACAATTATTTTGATTGTCTTCTAGGCAGACAGTGATTGGTCAATAGAATAAACACTGATGGAATAGATTATCACAAATACACATATATTCTTTTAATTTTAACAATTCCTTTAAAATGTATCTCTGGAAATATATGCTCTAATATTATTTAAAAAGTAACAATCTTCAAATGCACATATTATAAGAATTATTCACTAGTCAAACTTTATAATAGTTTAGAAAAAAGGTTCTGAATTTAATTTATATTAGATAGTATATATTTAGTTATAAATTTAACTTAATTAGAGGAGATTGGAACCCAAACTTTCAAGCAACTTCAGCCACTCACTCTATCTTATAGAACCGATACACATGATCACATCCATGTGAAAAAGATAAATGATCTTTAAAATACATATTTCATCTGTGTTCAAATCTCCTCTAATTATATTTAGCTTAAGTATATATACATATATTTAAATATTAATTTTAAGTAATGTAGATTTCACCTTATAATAATTTTCAAATGCATTATATACTTAAAATTGATCATAAAATGAAACTTTAAAATATTACTGTATTAATATAGTAGTAATTTATATTGTTTATAAACTATATAAAACAAACTATTTAATTAAATTATATAGAGATCATTCTCATCTGCAATTTCTGTGCCCATTATTCAATTATCTGCGGTTCAAAAAAAAATTAACAAAAACTAGAAAATATTAAAAAATAATAAAAATAAATTAATTTTGACACTTATTTTTTTTAGTGTAATAAAAAAAAAATAGATTTTTTATTCTCAACTTTATAAACTTCATTTTATTCTTTATAGTTTTTACACTTAAGTACTTTTTATATACTGTATAAATTTATTTATTAATAACAATACAATTATTTTTTATAAATACAAATTTTTTAAAAAGAAAGCAGTAATCAAAGCAATAAATTAAACAATATTTTATTTTTGCTGAAGTGTCACATACTATTTAAAAAAAATAGTAATATAATTTATTTTGATCAGTTTGTATCAACTATGGACTGTAGTTCCAATAAAAAATCTAAAAACAAATTATCAATCCAATTTAAACAAATTCTATTGATTTTAAAATTAGTATTCTGTTATTTCTTCTTCAATAATTTTAAGAAAATTATTATAGCATTTGTCATAAATTAAATAAAACTATGGAACTAAGAAAAAAAGCAACTCACTGCAAATTAGGCATTTAATTTATAGATATTGACAGAACATGAGTGTAATTATATATATATCATGTATATACTCACCTTTTAACACACACACACATAAATAAAATAGTTACTGAGACAAAATTCAGTAATATACATTAAGTTATAAAAAACACATGTAGGAGCACCAATAAAAAATATTTGTTGCATAGGAATAAAAAATTAACACAAGTTGATTATATAGCCATCCTACTGCTACAGATATTTAATTTATATACTGAACACAGATGAAAAAATTGACAAGTCAGTAAAATGTGGCTTAATATTGACATATTGTTTGAAACACTTATTCTTAAAATAAATCACCTTGAAATGAATTGAATAAGTTAGACAGATAATAAAAAGAAAAGTCATTTAAAAAGAAAAAAAAATAGAACTGGACAAAGAAAAGAAAAAAGTGTAAAATCCTTTGGGGATAAAAACTTTAGGCATATATGCTTTGAATTTTGTTATGTCATTCATAAAAGATTTGTTTTAATGTTAAAAAATACAAGGAACTGTCTTGCGTTGTTAGCCGAGAGGTATCGCAGCCGCCATGCAAGCAAGTAGTTGGTTGCAGACGGTTGTGGGTTCGCGTCCCGGCCGATGCTATGACATATGAAAAAAAAAAAAAAAATTGCGAAAGACATTATCAAGATCTTGTGATCAAGCTCTGACATTTTGATGTTTTTTATAATTAAATTGCAAAAATATTTAAGTTATAGGTTAAAAAAAAAAAGAATTAAGGATAGACATATTTTATATTAGAATATGCACATGGATGTATGGCCACAATATATATATATACATTTAACATTTAATTTTTTATATTTTGTTAAAAGTGAATATTAATCTGTATAGCTAATGAAAGTAATAATAATTGCAAGACATTGTATTACCAAACATGCACATAACTGTACTAATATATATGAATTATGCAAACTACTTATACACAAGGAGTAACTAAAACATACTAGAATCATTACTATACAAAAAAAGAATCAGAATTAAAACCAATTCTTTTTTTATGTTGCACTTCAAGTACACAATTAGTCATACATGTTTAAAAATACATATATAAAAGCAACAAAGATTACAAATTATAAAATTATCATAGAAAAGCCTTTTTCGGCAAATTATGTTTTTTACCCTTTTCAATATGTCTCCACGATTTAAAGCACATACAGAGACATCTATATCAATACATGAGAGAAGACAGATAAACAAATGGATATCCGACACGATCTATTATGTGGTTTTTTTTTCTCTTTCTCAATCCTACTACAAAATTACTCTGTTATATATATTGAATTGATATATATCCACATATATTAATTAATTAACTATTCATTCTTTATCCATTAACCACTTATTATTCATACAGTTCTTTTATTATACATGATATAGTTTGTTTCATATATTTTACATCTATTAACATTTTTAATATAATCAAGAACACTTATATTATCAATACAATTTATTTTATGTCCGTACTGCAAATAATGAACATATAACACAGATCTACCATCTTTCCTAACAATAGCATCATTGTGCTCTTTAGTTCTTTCTCCCATTTGCTTTGATGTCTGGCCATAGTAAACCATATTACAAAAATTACATCTAATTTTATAAACCATTCCTCTCTTATATTTTATATCATCTTTCATCCTATAATTAGTTATCAATTTATCTAAATTTTTGCTATTAGCCCATCCTACATTAATGTAAAAACATTAATGTGGGATGGGCTAATAGACATTAATGTGGGATGGGCTAATAGCAAAAATTTAGATAAATTGATAACTAATTGTAGGATGAAAGATGATATAAAATATAAGAGAGGAATGGTTTATAAAATTAGATGTAATTTTTGTAATATGGTTTACTATGGCCAGACGTCAAAGCAATTGGGAGAAAGAGCTAAAGAACACAATGATGCTATTGCTAGGAAAGATGATAGATCTGCATTATATGTTCATTATTTGCAGTACGGACATAAAATAAATTGTATTGATAATATAAGTGTTCTTGATTATATTAAAAATGTTAATAGACATAAAATATATGAAACAAACTATATCATGTATAATAAAAACAACTGTTTGAATATATACAAAACATCCATTAAGTTGAATAATAAGTGGTTAATGGATAAAGAATGAATAATTAATTAATTAATATATGTGGATATATATCAATTCAATATATATAACAGAGTAATTTTGTAGTAGGATTGAGAAAGAGAAAAAAAAATCACATAACAGATCATGTCGGATATACATTTGTTTATCTGTTTTCTCTCATGTATTGATATAGATGTCTCTGTATGTGTTTTAAATTGTGGAGACATATTGAAAAGGGCAAAAAACATAATGTGCCAAAAAAGGCTTTTCTATGATAATTTTATAATTTGTAATCTTTGTTGTTTATATATATGTATTTTTAAACATATTTGACTATTGTATACTAGAATCATTCTATGTTGACCAATTGTATTGTAGTACATGCCTTTGCCACCAGATGCTACTTGTGGAAACCCATTCATCATTTTGCCAACTAAATTTTTTAAGGATGTCTTACTTATTTGTCATTTTTTGCACTGACTGAAATTTGCAACAATGTGAAATTCTATTTTCTGTTAGAAAAAATGACAGAAAATTATAGTAATGCTTGAAATAGCATACAAGTGAATTGTTCTAGAAAGAAACTTAAGTTTATGAGTGATTTAATGGAATAGTTCAATTACATCAAGTCCCAAAAAAGTGCAGTGAGTGAAGTTCAGTGTCAAAACGATGATTTTTTTTTTGATGCAAGTGATATTGTTCACTTGGATTCATTTGTAACAATAAGGCATTTTATTTACAAGTTTTGAAATGTTTTGCATGATGTGGTAAAATAAAAATGAAATTGGGGAGTCCAAGTTTATCCACAATAATACACCAGTGCATAAAACCTTGACTGTAAAACAATTTATAATGAAAAACAGCATTTGGCAGTTTATCTCTCTGTCATATTTATTCAGCTCATTTTTCATAATTTCTTTTTTTATTTCCCTGAATAAAAAATACCTCAAAAGAAAACATTTTGTGGATTTGAAATAAAGACAAAAATGACGGAGGCATGAAAATGTATCATCATGTAAGAATTTCTGGACTGCTTTGAAAAGTGGAAAATACATTTAAAACAGTACATTGCACCAAATGGACAAGACTTTGAAAAAGATTAAATTTGTTACATCTAAAACTAAATACACAATTTTTATTACAAAATTCCAGATTTTTTGGGTACCCCATTGCATTTCTGTAAATTTTATGTATTAAAATATTTTCAGATATTTTAAAAGCAAAATTAAAATAATTTATTTGTAATGTAGTGTTTTTCAGATCTTTCATTTATGATAATTAAGAAATTTATTAATCATTTTAAACTATTAGTATTTTTTGTTCACAGTTGCAAGGTTCATATGATCCTAAATCTAGTTCTGGTCTAATGGTAAATGGAATATGTCTGTGTAAGAACATTTATATATATTTTCTAATTATTTAGATGACTCTAAAGCAGTAATATTTAACATGTGTGGTATGGTGCTGGGGGGGGGGGTACACAATAATAATAAGGGAGAGCAAACACATGACAAATGAACAAGAAAATTTGAAAAAACAACAACTATTATTGAAACCAAAACCAAAATAAGAAAAAATACATTCTGTTAATATAAAAATAAAATATCACTCTTAAAAATAAACAAATACATATATGTATACAAATAAGTATTTTATTCCTATAGAATTTTAGACATTTCAATTTATCAGCAGCAAATATATATATAAACCAATTTAGGGCTCCAAAAAATCATTGGTAGAGAATCACAATTAAATCTGATATGGAAAGTTGGGCTGCAGATACTAGAATGTTGAAATTTGTTGCACTAAAATAATAAAGATCTCCTTTAAATCCCACTCACTTGTTTTATATGATATTATGATTAAGAAAGATTTTTAGATAAACCAAAAGCAAAAGTTTTTCTTTTTATCAAAAAATTATATTATCATTTAAATTAACGTACACTTATAAAATTAAAATGTACAATACTTTTTATTTTTCCTTATCTTCATTACTTTTTAAAATTATATATATGTGAGTACATTGTTTTTCTTCTATCATTGTTTCATGGGTTTTAAATATTTAAAAAGTAAAAGTTTTATTAAATATACTGATAATTATAAAAGTAAAAAAAGATTAATAGAAGTAAAAACTTTTAATATTTTCTAAATTTAGAATTAGAATAAATTATGACACCTGTTGCATGTCTGTAGAAATTTTTTATTTTGACAAACTGTTAAAAGTTCACTGCCTGAATAACAGATATAGATTAGATGAAAGATTTTCCAAATTGTGTTACTAACTAAAAATCATTTCTAACTAAGCTAAGTAAAAAGACTAATGTCAAATAGTGCTATATTGACAATAGTTATTTTAAAATATTTTTAAGTTATATTTTAAATAAACTACAGTTTAAAATTGTTATAAATAAATTTAGATTAATTAGTTGTACAAAGATAAAAGAAAAAGGATTGTCCAATTATACTATAGAGAATCAGCGAAGAAGAAGAGGACTCATGAGAGTTTCTAACTGTTGGAAAAACAACTTTGAGTAATTATCCATCTTTAATTTAGTCTCTATTTAAAAGTGGCTGGATACTTCTTTACCAATAAATAAATAGATAAATGCTAATTTGCCTTGACTCAGCTGCATGAAAAAAAATGTTAAGTTTGTTTAAAACCTTGAGTATTTTTTTTAGCTTTATCTAGACTAAATTCGAATACCAGGTCATGGGCATAAATAATGGATGCACCAATCATTACATCATGAGATTGTATTTTGTTTAATAATGAAAAATTGTTGCTTTCTATTGTAGTTGTATACTTGGGGTAATGCAGCCACTTGATGGTGCTGTTGCTTGCAAAAGCACAGAAATATGCCACTGACACGGTCCAACTTACAGCCTCTAGAACAGTTCTGCTCATATTAGCCATTAGCAGGTGTAAATGTCGTTGCACACTGTGCTTTGTGTCATTATAGAAATAGTGCACACTTCATAGATCGTTACCATTGGATTATGAAACGTAAACCTTCCAATCTCTTTCCGTTTCACCATCAACCTAATGACCTACTCATCTGAACTAGTTTTGAACCTATCTTAAATGTAAAAATGTAAAATGTTATATATAAGTCGAGCAGGAAAACTTTGCTATAATGGCCGCTTGAATGGCATCATCCATTTACATACGAAACACGCTATAATTAGACAGGTTTGATAAAATTATAGCGTAGAAATGCTCATAAATTATTATAAAATGTTTTATTAATTTTCAGTCAATTCTTAATTATATTCGCTATTATATTCGTATGTGGATGGATAATTTAAACCTTGGAATAATGGCAAAATGATTTATATATATATATTTAAGTTTAAATAAAGAAGATATAATGTAAAACATTTTCTTTAAAATATATTTAACGGTTTTCTGATTTAATGTTTTACATATATAATTGAAACTAAAGTATTTTCTTTAAATTTGCTTTTTTTTAATAAACAAATAATATTGTAAAAACAAATATGTTAAAAGTTATTTATTTCAGTAAAATAAAAATCATCCGTTTGTAATTAAAAATGAGAATTTTGTGTAAACAAGAAATCAATTAGTGACCGCACCCCGGGTAAAAAGTAAAATCTAGTTTACTGATTGATTTTTGTTTGCAACAAAAGACTTTATCATTAAATCAGAATACCGTTCCTTCTGCTAAGCTTTAACATTCTATAACACCTAGAAAGGAATTTAATTAGTGAAATCTGAATCAAATTATATAATTTATATATTTTAATAATTTTTTAAGTAAATTAAATATAACACCTCGGAGACGTTATCTGTAGTAAAAATTAGATTATATTATTTTGTTTAATTAAAAGTCAATTCGTCCTGAGGCAAATGAAATTCCAAAAAGGTGTTAAGGTTTAGTAAAAATGTATAAATAGGCCTTATTTTAAGCGGGAAGATATACTCCATCTTGCTTTTGAAGAGCTATTACTATCCAAGTTATAAATTGTTTAATTTTACCATGTCCGGCTAAAGTCAGGCAAAATTTTGCTGCCGTTCCCGTGATGGAACGCCGAAGTTCAATCCATCCAATGCCGAAGCAACAACCAACAAGCTTATACCAAATGAAAGATGCCGTACGCCGCTAAAAGGGACTTGCTTTCATTCCAACACCATTTTAAAATCGTCTCCCAACTAAATTGAAGATGCTACAAGCCGCCAAAGAACTCACCTTCGTTCCAGTTCGAATATCTCCAGTCCATCTACAGGAGAACTGTTTTAATATTACTAAAATAGCAGAGCTCTGTGTGAATTTCAAAAACAATCATTATTTCTTCAAAATCAGGTTAGCTAACCATATTATTGTAACTTCTTTCTAAATTGTTTTCCAAATAATATTTAAATTCTATAAAATGAAATACTTTTGCAAATTTCTTTATTAATTCAATATTGTAAACTCTTTCTAAATAGTATTTGAAATCTATAAATGAAATGCTTTTGCTAAATTTCTTTGTTAATTAATATTTTGCTATATAAATTAATCACTGCAGTATATTTACCTTTCTGTTGCTTATTTTAATAATTATTAATTATGCCTATGTTTCGAAACGGTGTGCATTTAATTATAGAATATGTTTTTAAAGATATAATTTAAAATCCTCGTATTATTATTTTATTATAGCGTCATTTAGCGCGCTGTTTCGAAACCCAAATTTATAAATAATGGCGACCCTTTTTGCTCGTTATTATTTTGTTATTTAGTAAATTAATTAATATAAATATAAAATGTGGCTTTTCAACCTTTAATTATTATGTTACTAAAGATTAAACTAGCCTGGAGTGCAATCATAAGTATATTTTTTAGTAAAGTATTCGTAAGTCCCTTATTAAATATACTTTTCCCCCTTGTTTAAAAGTTTAGTAGTTATAAGTAACTAAAGAGATTGAATGGGATAAAGTAAAGTTTGTATAGATATATATTCCCGTCAGTAGCATATCGTATTTCTCATGCTACAGAAGAGTTGGCTCTTTTGATCAAGCTGATGAACTGGTGTTCATTTAATATATGATATTTAATTTATAATATCCTTCGGCTTGGCGGATGTGAAACTTATTAATATTTTCTCGTTGTGCTGTTTTATATATATATAAGATGGAGCCACGGTAAGTCCAGCCCATCTTCCTCTTTTATGGGTAGTGCAGTAGCGAAGTCTGAGCTATGGGCCAGATTAGCACGTAAGTCCCCCGCCTCTTCTGAACCAAATAAAGGTTCCCCATTAGCAGCATGATGACCGGTTATTGGGTAAACCGTTGTTTGTCACAAAAACCCTAAAACTATTCTTCCATCCGCAGAGCAACTTTATTATTATATTTTTACTTGTGCCTAGCATATTAGTAAAATTGCTATAGCCAACTCTGCCTCCCTAATATGCAATCTTTGGCATTGAACCGAAGCATTCTTGAAAACCCGTTCGATCTAAAGCTATCTGGGATGCTTTACAAGCCCATATTTAATATATAAATTTATTATAATTAGACGTATTATTAAGCTTCACTCCAGACTTGGTTTGATTTCATGTAAAATAGCCACTCGAACTGATTATAAAAGGACATAACTAATAAGTTAATGTAGTGATTAGTTGTATAGCGTGATATTTGTTTCCATTAAATAATGGCCACAAATCTATTTGCCAACATATCAATTATTGTTTAAATGGCCTAGAGTAATGTCACTTAATAAATAAAATGCCTGCGTGCTAAATAATGTTATATCAAGATACATATGAAATTTGTCAATAAATATATTTTATAATTCATTATCTATTAGTTTCTGTCTCATTATTAAATCAATCCAATTCACTAATTGCCCATAGCTTTTCATTAGTAAAACCCCTATTAACTAATTATATTAGATTTTATCTTTGGAATGTCTAGTATTTAAGTTGTTTATATATATGTTTAAGTCCATGAGTCTTATTGTTTTCTCCGATTTGCTAGCGGGCCGGATTAAGAATTAATTCTCATGTGCCATCATTGTTATGTTGTCCATTAGGTGTTTGACCTGGGGCTTGGAGAGTGGGTTCGAATCCAGGCTGGTCCCTGACCAAAATCTCGGGCTCGATTGGGTTTGAAGTACATTTTGTGAGTTCCAGCTCGTGTTAGATGGATAAGCATATTTTGACTGGCACAATGTGAGGGTGTAAGGAATTCAACAGGCCATAAGTCTTTTTATGTGCATTTGAATTAAAAGATCTTACACCTTACCTGACATACTATTACATACTAATAATTGTAAGTCTATCCCCACATTTCCCTACACATCGTGGAAGGTGAAAAGAATTGCAAAAGGGTAGGTTATTGAAACATTTCACATAACTCGTGTGAAAAGGCACATTTACAGGAGAACAGCTACGAGAATAATAGAATGGCTACCATTGTTTTGGAAATCATAATCTTGGTTTGATCAGACTAGCGCATGTATTGGCCAATCCTTTGGATTGGAAAAACCATCTTACCCCCCCCCACACATTCCAGTACTACATGCTGCAAACTTGGTTCACTCAGACTAGTGCAAAACCATCGGACTCCCACCCCCCATGCATGCCAGCACTACACGCTGAAATGTATAATGTAATTAAATAATGTAATTTATAAAATAATGTTTGTTCGGAAATTTTTAAAAAATACTTTGAAAAATTGGCGGAGGGCAGAAAACAAAAAATTATCGGCCTGGTAACATTACACTTCATTATTTTTGCAAGCAACAATGCCATCAAGTGGCAACATTACCCCAAGTATATAACTACCCTTTCTATTAATCATATTAATAATTATAAATTTTTACTTAAATTAAAAAGTAAGTAAAAGATCATTTTAGTGGTATAGCATTTGTAACCACTTTACAGCTATATTAATGCCAAATATTTGGCTTGCTTAGTGTGTCAAAAATCTTACTATAACTTTATCTACACCAACTATAAATAAACTCTAGATGATATAATCTAATGGTAGTGTACAACAGAAATTTTACAAAACTTTTGAATATTTTCCTAAACATACAGATTTCTATCATAACACAAACTTATTAACTAATTTAATGAAATGTACCTCATCTGTTATTCAATAAGGTAGAGATGCATTTTTTATCTGTTTTTTAAAAAGTACAGTTATCTCTATTTCTGCTTTAAATTTCATTGGTCATTATAAAATGACATTTGAAAAACTAAAAAAAAAACATTATTGTAATTATACCACATAATATTAAATCATCCATGCATTTTACTACTGTTACACAATACTTTATTTACCACCCTCTTTTACAGTTTCAATTCCCCAGCAATCTTCTTCAGAATTATTATATCTCCTAACTTCAACATTAGGAGATATAAGAGTTCTGAAGAAGACTGATGGGACAATGCTTTATTTACCATCCTCTTTTACAGTTTACAGTTTCGATTGCCCCAGCAAACTTCAACGTTAGGAGATATAAGAGTTCTAAAGAAGATTGCTGGGGCAATTGAAACAATGTTAGGAGATATGAGTTCTGAAGAAGATTGAAACTGTAAAAGAGAGTGATAAACAAAGCATTGTGTAACAGTAGTAAAGTGCATGGATGATTTAGTATTATATGATATACATTTGGCAATGCAATAAGAAAGCCTAATCATTATTGTAATTACTATATATAAATCTGATTTCAATTTTTAATTCAGTTAATGTGAGAGTAATGGTGACCTCTATAAAATGTTAGATTATTAATATTATGATTAATATTCTGATTTAATTTGTGATAAAGAAATGGCTCAACCTTTTCCAGAAAAATTTACTTTTGCAGCTGATATATATTTTTTTATAGAATCACAAATATTAACCTTTTCTTAGAACAAAAAATAAAATACAGTGAATTTTCAGTTACTTAGTTTTGCATTTTAAATATTGTTAGTCACATTAGAAATTTTTAATATCCTTTCACATTTTTTTAATCTAATTTCTTTTTAAAAAACAACAACAAAATGTTATTGTCATTGTTGGTAGTTTAGCTAATGTCCAATCATGTTAAAATTAACGTTTTATGTACAAATTATAGACATTTGAAAGGGAACTATAATTAAATTTTTTTTTTCTAAAATGAATTGAATCCACTTTAAATAATTGATTCATATAAACATCAAAAACTAATATTTATTGACTAAAACAAAATAAAAAGCTCATTTTTATTAGTTCTTATAAATTAGTATCTTGATTTCATAACTTTTCTATGTAAATATTAGTATAAAGGTTTAAAAATGTGAGAATATTTTTGAAAATACAATAAAGTAACTTATTTATTAAAAAATAAATATAAAAAAATTTAAGCAGTATAGCTGTTTAAGAGCTTAAAAGTTCCATCCATCCATTAATTCCTTTATAATTTAATTTTCTTCTAATATTGGAAGAAACTTTACAGTCATAATGTATGACAATAATATATTTTTCAAAATATCAGTTTTGAAATATCAGAAAACATCTTAAAATATATAGGGTATATGAGCACAGACTTTCACATGATCCATCACTCTACACTCTATCTAATAACACTGATACACTCAAGCACATATATGCTGAAAAGATAAATAATCACCAATATACGTATTTCATGCTAAACCAGCAATCATCAGTTGGTCCAGATTATCATCTCCCACTCATATATAAAAATAAATTTATGATTAGTTTTTCATGCACTTTCAATAAATACATATTGAAAATGAAGTAATAACATAAATAGTTATTAAAATTATTTAAATAAGCATTTATTTTTATAGCGCTATGTTTTATAAATTATAATACATTAAAGATCAGCCATTTCAAGCTATTGTGCATGTGCTTTTTAAGAGTGTTAATAATAAATGAATACTTTCATTCCCAACACAAGATATAGTATTTATGAAAGAACAAAATGAATCCACTTATTCTTTCCAACCCAAATGCATATATATGGGCAAATCTTAAGTACTGGAAATGAAAGCATGAGGATAGACTACTCACTTTAAATTACTGTTTACGATGTCTGAATGAATGACGTCAACAAAATTATCTAGAATTTACTAAACGTCACTCTCAAAGGAAACTTAAGCATATGTAAATAAGCATTTATTTTTATAGCGCTATGTTTTATAAATTGTAATACATTAAATATCAGCCGTTTCAAACTATTGTGCATGCGCTTTTTACAAGTGTTAATAATAAATGAATACTTTCATTCCCAACACAAGATATAGTATTTATGAAAGAACAAAATGAATCCACTTTTTCTTTCCAACCCAAATGCTTATATATGGGAAAATCTTATCTTGTGTTGGGAATGAAAGTGTTCATTTATTATTAACACTCGTAAAAAGTGCATGCACAATAGCTTGAAATGGCTGATCTTTAATGTATTAAAATTATTTAAATAACAATAAATTGTAAATATTATACATTCTTTTTTTCAAAAATGTCCTAATTATATATTGGTTATATATAGTCTGCATCAGCCAATCATTTCAAAAGCATAATAAAAGTAATTTAAAATTAATTTTTGCTTCATTTTTATCAGATGCCTTATAAAATATAACTATCCTATCAATCAAGACTTTTCTCTATGGAAAACAAAAGTCTATTACATAGTTATAAGTATTAATAGTTTTAAATTAAAAATCATTTAAAAGTCAACATTTTGCAAAATATTTATTTACAATGCAATGATGCTATTATTTTAAACAAAATATATATATGTATTTTATTTTTTAATAAGAATATTGAGGGGAAAATCTTCAAAAATAAAAATATATATTGTTTTCTTACTGAGAAAAGTTTATTGTCTTCAGATAAAATGAAATGATAAAAAGAGTTTGGTAAAAATTCTGGATTATTGTCATTCATATCAACCAGATTAATTGTTATAACAGCAACATCAGGACTTGCTTCAATACCTTCTGCTAATGGCATGAGTTCTTCTGTCATAATCTAAAGAAAACACAGTTGATTAAAATATATTTAATATTTTATACATTACTTAAAATGAGTTTAAATGAAAAATATTTTAAACTTAACTGTTAAATAGAAAGCTTGATTTTTTTCCCGATCTAAATTTTCTGGATTAGCAACTGTCAAGATTCCTGTGTGGGCATCAATAGAAAATGTATCTTGGTTTTCTTGAATTTTATATTTAAACACTGAATTAATGCCCTAAAATTTAAAATTTTGTCAATTACAAATTACATTTATAATTTTTTTTTAAAAAGTTAATGAAAATAAATGAAATCACTGTATTTAATCATATTTTTAAAGATTTTAGTTAAATTTATCAATAAAAAAAATCACAGAGGCAAAACTCTCCATACAGTAGCACCACTCAGTGCAAGCCAAAGTAATCAATGGATTCAAGAGGGTATGGAGAGTTTTGCTCTGTGAAAAACAGCTTATGTATGCATAAAAATGGTGATCATGTGATGTTTGATGATTTAAAAAATAAATCCATTGATTTTCTTATATTTTACAAAATAGAATTACTATTTTTTTAAAACTCTTGATTTTTATTATTAGTAGTATCTTTGACTTATTTGCTCTTTAATCAGCCTTGATATTTAAGAATTGTGTATATTTGAATAAATAAATTATTTGAATATTTATTTCTAAATATTATTCATTTATAAATAAAATAAATAATATGTTCATCCATTTTTCAATGCTTACTGGCTTTATTAATATGTTTATTTCCAGATGCAAAAAAAATTATATTGACAAACAAATAGTCTTGTTATAATAAACAAATAATTCATTTATCATAGAAAGCTATTTTTATTTATTTATAAAAAAATATTTATTTATTTATAAACATATTGAAACTAATAATTTTTTTACTTTAATTTCATTAAGATTTTTCTCTCAAATGTGAATGAACTATAAATGATATTTGTAGAACTTTTTTAGTCACTTAGAATAAATAAATCATTTATTTTTTCATTTATAAATATTCACGATAATTAAATTTAACTTGTTTATTTCTTCATAAATTAAGTTAGAACAAAAGTTAGAGTTCTCTTCTATATTTACTTTCATGAAAAATATTATTTCTTAAACAAATCATAAATGATTCTTATAATTTGATTGATATTTCATTTTTGTGTGATTATTTATTTTTTATAAATATTATTTTTCTACATATAACAAGATATTTATTCACTCTTTCATAAATAATCATAAAAAAGATAATGAACAAATTTTATTATATTTTGAACTGAAAAAAAGATTCATTAAATATTTTTGAGTGATTGAGATTTTTATTATAGCAAAGTTTCATATTTTTATAATAATCCAAGATTGTTTTGAGTTTATTATTCTTATAGTAACAAGAATTTAATAAATTATTTATAACATGAATATTCATTTTCAATAGTGCAAAAAAAGTTAATTCACTTCATCAAAAAAAATTTGCATTAAAATTGCAAATTAATTTTTGTCTTAGTGACATATTTATAATTACAAATTTTTTTTTAAATATTTACATTTTGAAAGTGTCACATTTAAAACCTTTTTCGGTTTATTATGGTTACTAACCATAATTGCACCATCTCTCGGCCAATTTTGGGCACAGATTTTTGATTTTATGCTTATTTTGTAATAAATTTGATATTTAAAATTTTAGTTTAAAAAATCCACATTTCGCAGTGATTTTTGAAAAAAAAAATCGATTTTCATTGCAGTGTATTGTTATATAGGCCAGCTCTTTTCTCTTAATAAGCTGGTAAGCATGACTGTTTGTCAAAGTCAGAAATCACAACAAAATGTTTGTTTTTTTGCTTTCATAACAGATTTTGAACATAAATTAAAAATATTTTAAAAAATTTTTTACATTCACAATTAAGTTTTTACATAAACTTACATAAATATAAACTTTGATGTGAAAATTTGTAAATTTTAGAAGAAAAATAATCAAGAAAAAGTGAATTCTGTTTGACTGCTATTCAAGACAGGTGTACAATGTTGACCAAATATTTGCATATTGAAACATTCAGTGATAAGGAGGAAAACAACTATATTTCATAAATATTTATGGATTTTATGATTACTTTTTACACTATATTGACTAATAATGTGTCTAGATTTAGATTTTTTATTTAAAATATTTAATTTTAGACCAAGAAAATACAACAGAAATGAATAATCAAAGATCGTAATTCCTAAGAAACAATAAAACATAATTGGCATTCACATAATGATTGGTGAAATATAATTCTTTTGTTTTACTGCTAGCTATTTTTTAAATGTTTTTCTTATATTTTTATTCAGTTATTAACATTATTTTTAATTTTTCATTACATTTAACCAATTTGAATCTAAAATTATTCAATTTTTAGAAGCTAAATTGAAACAATTTGGTTTATTTTAGATTAATATTTTATGAATAGAAACATACTAAAAATGTAATTGATGAATAAAATTTCTCATATTTTTATGTAATTGATCAATAAAATTATTACAAAGTCCTTATACAAAATGCTGATTTCAGTTCAAGGGAGAAGAACAATAATTATAATATTCGAAAAAAATCCATAATGGCTTGCATTCTTGAGTTATGAGGTTCAATCATATCAAAAACCATAATTAATTTAATTATGCATGATAGTAATTGTAATATATAAATAATAAAAATTAAGAGCAATATTTAGTGTAACTTTCATATTATAACATTTAGAATATGACCAAAATCTTGCATTTTTTTCAATGTTTTTTACTGACATTTTTACCCATTCTTTAGCAAGTCAACAATTTTCCTTAGAGCTAAAAATAATATGTTTAATATTTATAACATACAAATGTTAAATACTTTAAAAACACATGAATTTTAAAATTATTTAAAATATGAATAAAATTACTTAGTCAACTAGCCATCCTGAGTAGCAATTTACCATAAATTTTTAATTGCTGATCAAAATAGTAGTTATGCTATGAGCTGGCTATAGCTTTATTTATATATTTATTGGTATATTGAAAATTATAGAGTTAATTCCAGTGTTTTGTATATATATGCTCTGTTTATCAACTTTGTATCTTTGTTGTATTCTAATTTTATATCTCAAAATTTTTATTAAACTTGTTTTAATTTTAGTTTATAATAATATAATGGGTGTTTATATAATTATATATTTAGCAATGTTTCCATACTTATGTTACTGAGTTCCTAGTCACATGTATCAAATTACATCATAGATACTAAAATTTTCAGATAATATTAAACCACAATATAGATTTTTAATTCTTGGGTTTTTGTAGGTTTTTTTTATCAAATAAAACCTTGCTTGTATGGGTGGGTTATTCCCCCCCCCCCCCACCATAAATTTTTCTGAGATAGGGAATAAAAAACACACCCTATTTTATGTATAAAAAAAAAAAAAAATTAAAAAAAAAAAAAAACCAAAAAAAAATCATAAAAAAAAAAATTTTATTCTATTTGAAATTAAACTCAAAAAAAAAAATAGAAGGAAAGTAAATAAGTTTTTCTCTAATTTTATTTTAAAAAAAGAAATTCATAAACAAAAAAACACCCCCCCCCTATGTTGTGTGGTTGTTGTGTTGGTTGTTTTATAACTTGTTGCCTCCCTGCGCCCCCCGACCCTAAGACCCCCGCCCGGCGATCCTCTTTTGGTTTATTTTTTTTACTACCAACCATCCTTCCCATAATAATTTATTTGTTCGTGCGCGCCACCACCACCAGCACTTGTGAATTTTTTTCAACATCACATTTAAACATATTAAAAAAATTAATAAATAGGTAATATTTGATAATTTATATAATTAATAAATTAAATAAAAAAAACACACAAGATAACACAATAACATTTTTAATTATTTTTTTTAATTATATTTTTTAATCAAATTTAATAAAATAAAAATACCAACACAAAAACACTTCCTTTTCTTTTCCTTTTTTCCTAATATATAATATCAACTTATAATAGTTATATATCCTCATTCATTATATATTTTTAATATTGATAACAAAAAAGAAAACATACGGTCTGTCCTTGAATCCCCCTCTTAACTTTTAATTCAAATAAAATTAATAAAATTAAAAACAAAAAAAAAGAAAAAAAAAAAAAAACAAAAAAAAAAAAAAAAAATAAAAAAAACAAAATAAAAATAAAAAAAATAAAAAAATTAAATACTTAACAAAATAAAAAAAATAAAATAGCCCGAGCGCACGGAAAAAAAAAAAAAAAAAAAAAAAAAAAAAAAATAAACCAAACTTTCCAAAAAAAATTAAAAAAAAAAAAAAATAAAAAAAAAAAAAACAAAAAAAAAAAAAAAAAAAAAAAAAAAAAAAAAAAAAAAAAAAAAAAAAAAAAAAAAAAAATTAAATGTTATCTTATGATTAAATATTAATATTAAACCACAATAATAAACAATATAATAGTTTTCTAAAGTATCATGTTAATTGATATAAATTTATAAATTTATCTAATGATACACTATCTTCTCGGCTGCAGAAAGAAGTTTTGCTATTAACTGAAAGGAGACCCTTTGATTCCTCTTGGAGGCCTTAAAGGAACCGAACAGGGCAAATTCCTAATGTCCACTCCATACGTTCTTGTCGTTGCAGCTGTTATTACTATGTGATTATTCATATAGTATACGAACATGGATGGGCTGCTCACCAACACACATTAGCCAGCATGGTGAGTTTATTGGCTTTTTACCTCTGAGTTTAAGATCAAGAAACACCATGGTCTTTCTTCTCAGTGCCTGATAAGGCAGAATGAATGTTTGTGTAAATGATAAATATTTTCCCAATACATATATACAATTATGACAGACAAAAATAAAGCATGGCCCTTATTCCCAGGAGGCTGTAAAGTCACCAACCAAGGCAGCGGTTGGTGGCCGAAGGCGGAGGGTGCTAAGAATCTCCTGATTGCGGACCCAGGCTGCCATTTGATGATGACTTTTTATTTAGGTACTTACAACTGCAGATCACTTTCAAGTGAAGGAAGATTGCAAGAATTAGAAGAAGAACTCTCTTATATTAAATGGGACATTATTGGACTTTGTGAAGTTAGAAGAAAAGGTGAAGAGACAATTGATTTAAAAAGTGGACATATACTCTATTATAAAGGCACAAATATTGGAAATACAAGTGGAGTAGGATTCATTATAAATAAAAAGTGGAAGAACAATATTGTGGAGATTGATGGTGTATCGGACAGAGTGGCAAGATTAGTTATACAACTTAATAGCAGATACCAAATGCAGATAATTCAGGTTTATGCCCCAACAAGTTCTCATAGTGATGAAGTAGTAGAAGATTTTTATATGGATGTACAAAAGGCTTTTGATCAGAGTAAACACCATTTTAAAATTGTTATGGGAGACTTTAATGCTAGAATTGGTAAAAAAATGAAAGATGAAAGTGCTGTGGGTAATTTTGGTTATGGTAATAGAAATGAGAGAGGACATAGACTTGTGGAGTTTGCAGAAAAAGAAAAACTTTATATTATGAATTCTTTTTTTGAGAAAAATGTTAAAAGGAAATGGACATGGAAGCATCCAAATGAAGGTACAGCAGAATTGGATTATATTTTGACTAACAGGAAATACATATTTCAAGATTGTAATGTTCTTAATAAATTTAACACAGGAAGTGATCATCGATTAGTAAGGTGTAAGATACGTGTTAATGTAAAATTAGAGAGACAAAAATTATTAAGAAAAACAATATTTACAGTTGATATTCCTAATCTTCAGAAACATTCTAATGAATTTAAATTAGAACTTACAAATCGGTTTCAAGTATTAGTAGATTTTGAACATGATTCAGATTTGAATGAAATTAATATGAAAATAACTGATACACTTTTGAAAACTGCAACAAAGATAGCTGGTAGAAAGAAACAGCAATTGACCAATAAAATTTCTACTGAGACTAGAGAATTTATGAAGAAAAGAAGGAATATGAAGATATACAAAAATGATGCATTAAAAAGAATTGAATATCTGGAATTTTGTAAAATGGTGCGGAAAAGAGTTGAAAATGATATAAGAAAGTATAACTGTGAACTAGCAAGGAAAGCTGTAGAAGAAAATAAAAGTCTTAAGAATGTAAAACAACATCTTGGTATTGGTAGGAAATTTATATCTGCAATAAGAAAAAAAAGATGGAATTATTAGTAAAAGGAGAGATGACATCATGAAATTGGTAGAAGATTTTTATCAAGAATTATATAGTAATAAAGAACAAGTACCTCCTATATCTATTACATCTTCCAAATTGCCCAGAATTTTAAATGAAGAAGTGAGACATGCAATTAAATGTATGAAGAAAGGAAAGGCTCCAGGTAATGATGGAATTATAATTGATATATTAAAAGAAGCAGGTGAAGAAATAGAAAAATTTTTAGCAAAGTTATATACCAAATGTCTAAATGATAAAGATGTACCGGATGATTGGAAGAATGCAGTAATAATATTAATATTTAAAAAAGGTGATAAAGAAGATATTAGAAATTACAGACCTATCAGCCTTTTATCAGTTTTATATAAAATTTTTACCAAGATAATTACTACTCGTCTACAGAGAACATTGGATTTCCACCAACCAAGAGAACAAGCCGGATTTAAAAGTGGTTTTAGTACAGTAGATCATATCCAGGTATTGAGAGAAGTTATAGAAAGGACAAATGAATATGAGTTGCCATTATGCTTAGGATTTGTAGATTATGAAAAGGCATTTGATTCTATAAACATTTCTTCAGTGATTAAAGCATTAGATCATCAAGGTATAGATCCAGGATATTGTCATATTTTAAAGAATATTTATAAAAATGCAACAGCAACAATTAGATTACATAATGACACTGGGAAAGTCAACATTGAGAAAGGTGTAAGACAAGGTGACTCCATATCTCCAAAACTTTTTACAGCAGTGCTGCATGAAGTATTTTGTGGATTAAAATGGGAAACTAAAGGAGTGAAAGTAAATGGTGATTATTTAAGTCATTTAGATTTTGCAGATGATGTAGTTGTTTTTGCAAATAATGCTTCAGATCTGCAGGAAATGTTGCAGGAATTATCAGATGAAAGTAGGAAAGTAGGACTAAAGATAAATGTTAAAAAGACTAAAGTAATGTTTAATCGATTTGCACTAAATATGAAAATAAAGATTGATTATGATGAATTAGAAGAAGTTAACAGTTACAAATACCTTGGTCAGATTATTAATACAGATGGAAACATAATGGAGGAAATTAATCATAGAATTAAACTTGGTTGGAGTGCTTTTGGTAGAAATAACTTGATACTAAAAGGAAATATGCCTATGTGTTTGAAAAGGAAGGTTTTTAACAAATGTGTTTTACCAGTTCTTACTTATGGATCTGAGACTTGGACACTTAATAGAAGAGCAATTCAGAGACTTCAGATCACTCAAAGAAGTATGGAGAGATGTATGTTGGGAGTAACAAGAAGAGATTGTAAACGCAATGTATGGGTAAGAGAACAAACAGGTGTTACTGACCTCATTGAAAAAATTAAAAGATTGAAGTGGAGTTGGGCTGGACATATTGTTAGAAGAGATGATAATAGATGGACAATTGAAATTTTAAACTGGATTCCAAGAGATTGTAAAAGACCCAGAAAGAGACCACATGTGAGATGGATGGATGAAATAAGAAAGTGTGCAGGGGTGATGTGGAGAAGAGAAGCTAAAGATCGGAGAAGATGGATTAAACTTGGAGAGACCTTCATCCTGCAGTGGATTGATAATGGTTGATAATGATGATGATGACACTATCTTCTCACTTTTATTTCACTAAGATTAAAAGGTTTATAATATAATAATTTAAATACAATTTCTTAACTACTTTTATCACAATGAGTCCAATTACACTCTAATAATACAGTTCATTTTTACCCAGTCCACAATTTAGCCACAGTATGAGACATGTTTGGGTGACATGAGCTCACAAATGCTGTTGGTCAGCTTGCAGATAATTCACATGGAATGGGGAAGGGGGGTGTTGGTAAGTACCCACCAATTGTTATATGTGATAGTTCACTTTCAAAGGTTCATATTAAAGTTGAAATTATGTCTTAGACTAACTAGTTGTGGCATTCTTCCTATAAGCACACACATTTTTCAGCCACAGATGTAAAGTTGCCATGAAAAAGGAGTTCCTAGGAGGAAATACAATCATATCTAGCCAGACAACATGGTGTAGATTTCTTTGTAAAACAAACTCTTCTGTCTAAAGAAAAATATTTCTTTTTTATAGTAATTGGAGAAATTCCTGCCTCCTGTCACCTACTGTATTCACATTTGGAATTTCATATTTTATTTCTAATTTTGGTACCATATACATTAGATATGAAGCCAGTAAATATTTTATTCTCTTATTCCATCTCCAGGTCTAATTTTCTTATCTGGATTTAATTGAATTATTGATCAATAAATTTGTAAGTGCAATTAGGAACATATTACGATTTACAAAATCTAGATTAAATTATTTACTGTAATATATTTTCACAATAGCGCTTATCATTACCATGTCATTTGCACACCAGGGTCTAAATAAAAAAATTTCAAGTAGATCTTGATTAGCTGTTATGCTTGATTACCCACTATTTAACATTATCAATCTATTTTTATCAATTTACATATTAATTATATAAATTTTATCAACAAACATACTATATATTATATCACAAAAATAGATCTAAATAAAACTATAAATTATTATATTATGATGTGAAAAAATTCCACCTCAATAAATTAATGTTAAGTAATCTTCTTACCCTATCTTTGTCTTGAGCTGACACAATGGTTATAATAGTATCTTTAGCAGAATTCTCATTTATTCTGATTATAATTTGCTTTTGTTCAAACTGTGGTCGATGATCATTGATATCAATCACATTAATAACTAAAACAGCAAATGCAGTAACTTCTGAAGCAACCAAATCACCAACAAACTGCAGAAAAACAGATTTTAAATAATAAAAATGAAATTAATATTTTAGTAATATCTTAATAATTTATTTTTTGTGATAGACTTTTTATTCATCTTAAAATTTTTTCTACATATATTATATTTGTGTGTTCATAAAAATTGATTTCAGCTTTAGCAATGGGAAATATTAAGAACACTGTTTTTCTTAATTATATTTTAATATTAATTAAGCCTTAAATAATGAGTCAATATAATTTAAAAACTAAAAAATATTTATAACAATATATTGTAATGCATGGGTACAAGAAAGCAAGTGAATTGTTGCTAAAGCATTGCAATTTAGTATACCTCCTTAAATATTTTTTATTCATTATGATAAATAGTGTTTATGTTTCGTACTACATATGAATAACATATGTAGTTTTAAAATATAATATAGTGAGATCTATTATAGTGAAGACTTTTACTGCAAACAAATCATGTAATGAATACATTTCTCAATTAAAAATTTGTATAATGAAAGCAAATGTTACAATAAAAACATTTTTGTGATGTTTTGTAAGACTTGAGTTATCATTTTATTTTACTTATCTCTTTCTTGTATGTTTAGTGTATATATATAGATAAATTATAACTTTTTGGGCCGTACCGTGTATTATTTTCCATTAAACACCGATATTTTGATGGACTAGCATCCGCCATTATCAAGGTTAACTTTTAAAAAAAAAAAAGTTAGATCTGTTTAATGGAAAATAATACCAGGTACAGCCCAAAAAGTTATAATTTATCTACATCATACAACCATGAAAACATTAAATATAATATATCATTTTAACTGTAAGTCTAAAAATCTGACTTATAAGTTGATTAATGTTATCAGGAGAAAACAATTTTCAAACAGAATTATTGTAACATTGTCAATGAAAAATACTACATAGAATACTATTGATTTACATAGTATTACAATTTTAATCTTTCTTTATTGCCTTGCTCAATTTAATGCATTGTAAAAAAGTGAATAAAGAAAAGTGAATGATATTAATATTGGATTTACATAGTACACATATGCATAAGAGTCTTAGGATCTTATTAAAAGCAAAGTTAAAAAACTTATTAAAGATATCAAAAAATTTTCCAAGAGGTAAAGCAGAAGTAAAGCTATTTTTTTAATCAAAGTTTGTTTTTATTTTTAGAAGATTGATTTTAATTTTTACCATGAGACAAAAAAAAAAAAAGATAGCATCAAAAAAAAAAAAACATTTTTTAAACAAGAAAACAGAAGCTTTGCAAATGATATGAGTAATTCAAAGATCTGTAAATTTTATGTTTATTATTTTATGTTTTTAAAATTTTGATTTTAGTTTCCACTAAAATCAAACTGTATTATATTCTCTTATTTACACAATTGTTTTGGATAGTATCTTTGTTATAAGCTGTAGGTCAAGCAGAACTAACTTTAAATATGTGTATTTCAATATAAGTTACAATGAATAGATAATATAAAAAAAGACCTCTGGAACCAATTACATTTGTTTTAGAAGATCTTGCTTTACTTATAATATAAATATTGTAATATTCATCATTTTATAAATTAAACAGTGGATATTTAACCAATTCAATATGATTTGTGCTATAAAAGTTTTACAATATTTGTATGTATATAAAAGATACAAATATTTACATATTTGCTAAAAGCAATGAGATTTTTTAATTGATTATAAGTTTAATATGTCACCCATTGTTTCCTGGGTAAATTCAAATTTTGAAATGCTTCAAAATAAAAATTTCTTCATTTAAAAAGTAAAATGTATAATTTACATTAAATTTTAAAATAAAATGCAATAAGTTAATCCACATTAGCTACATCTGGAAAAAGAATAAGAAAAATACTTGTATCCTATACTGCAAAACATGCCATTAAAAGCACAGAAACTTTATGGTTTGTTTCATTATTTCTTTTAGTACAGTAAAGTAAAAAAATGTCAGATATAGATGTAGATATATATATATTGCTCAGTATAGAAAATTTATAGCCAAAAGAAATGATTTACTTAAGCTAATTAAAAACATCATATAAATATAATATAATATATGCACAAGAGAACAGAATAATGCTATATTGCTGTCAATAACTTACATATCTAAATAATATGTAACATACTCAAATTTCATAAAGTAGCACTAATGGTGTTTAAGAGTATAAGTTACTCATAAATTTTATCACAGTCTAATAATCCTTTAAGGTGGGAGTGGACAGTGTTTAAAAGATGCTAGATCACAATATTAAAAATATAGTAAATGTAAAAGATTCAGAAACTTAAATGGTCAAAGAAGTATGCAGATCTTTTAAGATATTGATACAAATTTTTTAGCAATGTATAGTTATATATTATAATGATAATAAATTGCAATAGATGAAATGGTTGTAAAATTTTGGCATCATGCTTTTGAACTGCTAATATGCTGGTAATGTATATTATAAATGAATAGTTTGTAACTTTGATCAATAAAAATATATGATAAAAAACTGCTCACAGGTAGATATAAATTAGTTCTATACTCCACATAGCAGATACGAATTCATTTGCACAAAAGATAATGCATAATTACTGAAAACATATAATTTCTTATTATGTATGATATCTGAATTTATGTAAATACAGATAGAATTACTACTGATTTAAAGTCAGGAAAATTTGAGCAATACTCATGCCAGTGAAAATTTGTTTTCTTGTTAAATAAGGAATGTAATTCTTTACTGTTTTGTTAAATTAATAATATACTTAATTGCAAAATTGGTCTGTGCAAAAAGCATTTCATAGCTAGATGGAGTTCAGTCAACAACTACATTTTCTTAGACATTTAATACTTTTACAAATTGAATAGCTATTATTATTATTTGACTTCCTTATAGTTAATTGTGTCATGTTTACACGTTACACTAATATTAAATGTTACTCCAAAATTTCATGCTGAGCAAACTTAGATTTATTTATATCAAAAGAGTGTAAGAATAGATGGGTTTTTTTTTTTCACAATTAGATGGTACTTAGTAAACTACAGCTCTATTTCCATATATATAATATTAAAACTTTTACAGCATAAAATATTTCATAAACATATTCAGAATGAAGAAATCTCCAAGTGCTGCATATAAATAATGTGAAGAGAGTGCAAATATTATAAGAAATGCTTTTTTTCTTTAAGATAAATATGGATACAGAGCCATTCAAAGAACTTTTCATAAGATTGGTGGCCTTAGATCCAAAATGATTAATAAAAAGTTTTAACGATTTTTTTTTATTTCGTAGCATTCATAAAAGACAACTTTTCTAGTAGCAAACAATAATTTATGACCAATATTATGTATTAAATTGTCCTTCACAAATGCAATGAAATAAAAACAAAGCATAAAAATACTCTTTTATTTAATATATGTGTGTATATATATGTTTCATAATAGTTTTCAATTGGAAAAATTTATTTGCTTAATAAGGGGTATTGTTACTATTATATATATATATTGCCACAGTATGATATGGGTATATGAGATGGCTATAGAGTTGATTAAAAAACATCTATCTTTCAAAAATTCCAAAACGATAGACTTATATGAGAAATCTATAACTTATATGGCCCTTGAGCTAGAGATTATTAATATTCATGGGATTCATAATTTAAGACTATAGAATAATGTTTGATGACAACAAAATCATATGCATGTGTATGAAACATAATTGCCTCACTCACACTATCACTATCTAATTTATTTGCTTTGTGAATATTGTTAATTCTACCATGACAAATATATCTGGTGATGTAAATTGGTTTTTATTTGCATAGATCTATCTAAGTAATATAAAATGAAATAACTAAAGCTAGCATTTTAATTTAATATGTTAGTAACTAAAATGTAGGTCCTAAAATTGCATATTAAAATATCATTAGCTTATCACAAGTATATGCACACCCTATAGACAATGTTAAACAACATACTTAGTATGAATTAAAGGAAGGTACACACTCAGCTTAATTTGGCTGATAATTTAGTACTGAAACTATTAATTTATTATGGTCTATATTAAAAATTAAACCTAAATAAGTAATCTTGGCAAGTATTATTCAACATTTATTTATCCTTTTGTAGTTTAAGGCAGTTTCCTTTAATTGAATATGTAGATGTGATTGTATACTTTATATAACACTATCCATAAAATCATTCTTTAACATTTTATGTAACATAAGTTAAATGAAATTAAAAATATAATTTGCAGACATCATTGAAATATTTAGCATTCAAATATTCACTATACTGGGTAAAGTAGCTAATCTGGTATAAGAATTTTTAGGTATCAAAAATGAGATGATAATACCATTAAGAATTTGATTATAGTTCTTGGAATAGTGCAATATAATTCACCACACAGTAGCATTGTGCTTTGATTCTTTTATATATTTGTTAGATAACTAGTAGTTGTGTAATTCATTCTCATTATATATATATTGTAACCATATATTTTAGTAGAAAATATATTAATTGATGTAACTTATATAAAAATTTCTCTTTCTTCTCTTGGTGATTTGGTTGGCTTGATTCGCACTTGAAAAGATTACTGTCTTATATTATTTTAATAAATTTAAATTTGCTTCGTTCCATATGCTAACTCATATCAGAACGTTTAACTTTTTAAAATTTACAACATATTAAAATTTGGTAAAATATTATTAAAAATAATATTTTGTTTTTATTTATTTAAAGTAATCTTAAATTATTATTTCTATTGAATTAAAATAAAACCATTTGTTCAATTAAAATAAATTATTAAATAAATACAATAATTACGTAGGCGTCTCAATGTAATAAAAGAAAAGAGCGCGAATTTCTAGGAGAATATCGTCTGTTAGTTTGTCTTTTGGGGGGAAGAAGAACAGAAATGGTAAAGGCAAATGGTGTAAAATTTGCTGAGCTGATTTTGAAACCGTTAATAAGTAAATAGACTACCACAAAATTTGCTATAAACATAAAATAACTTAGTGGTATCTAATTAAGATGGATCACTAAAACTTAAAGATCTTTTCAAGTCGTTCGGCCAACTGAATCAAATCACCGTAGCGTTTTCCAATATCGCATTTTTGAAATGTCGGAGCTTCCCAGTTTGAAAGAATTAAATACAAGAATTTGGTATGTTTTGAAATATTTATTATTCTACAATTTGGAAAATTTAAATCAGTGTTTTAATTACAGAAGTTTTATGAAAATGAAAATTTGTTTTTTTAAAAAAAAAGAAAAAGTTTAAGTTAAAATAAAGTAAAGCGTTAAAGCTATCAAAATATTTAATATTTCCGTTTTTTAATTCTGATAAAATATAATATTGATTGATATTTAACTTTACAATGCCATTAATATTTGCTAATTAATTTGTTTAACGCTTGGATCATAAACATTTTTCAAATAATTAATCAAAGTTTTTTATAATTGTATCGTCTATTTAAAAATGAATAAATTAATTGCTGTAATTAGTTATTCCTGGATTAACGCAATGGATAAATAAATACTTGCATGGATAGGATAAACTTGGAACACTTTTGATAGAGAGATGTAGGGATTAATAACTTTATGAAAAACATTTTCATTTAAATTCTGTGTATCCTGTTTTTAAAATTGTTTCATGTTTGGAGAGCCACGCAAATCGTTAATCTAATATTGCTTTAATAACTAATCAAATGGATATAATTGCATGTATGGAATTTAACTACAGTTATAGCTATTACCTCATATACTTATTATTCTACACATTGTACATGGATTCCACGGATCACATTAGGAGTTACAAAATGCTATACAATCCAATTTGTGATACACATCTGCTAAAATTCATGTATTTGAACTATAAAATGCTTTACATTTAGTTTTATCACACACACACACCGTTAAATGTTATATGTTAATGAATAATACATTTATTTAATTTTATCGTTATATGAACTCGCATATGAAGTTCATAAGTTATATTTGTTAGATTTAAATTAATAAAGGTTGAATAAAATATTTATTCAAATCGGAAGAGCGCTCGTGGAGAAAGCTTAAACAGTACTTAATGAATTCATGAGATATACCAATCTTTATGAGATATTTTGTGAGTCTTTCCAGATTTATATTCCCATGCCAATATTATTTATATTATATTATACATGTTTATTTTAAGCAAGATAAGTAGTACATTAGTTGTCCTGATTATTGTAATATTTTACTAAGCAAGAACCCACATTTGCTAAAGTGTCAGCGTATTCTGAATAATCAGAAGAATTGAGGGGGATGATTTGCACTTTAATGTGAAGTAAATTATAATGTTGTTTTAGTATGTTAAAGGCTTTAATCTGTGCTGGTGGTTAATCCGCAGATTATTTTAATTGCCATTTTGTATTTTACACATTCCTGCGCTGGTGGTTAATCCGCGGAATTGTGTGATTATACGTATGACTTTATGATAGTGTTTAAATACGCAAAACGTTAGTATTATTTAATTCCTACGTGTAGATGAATACATCCACAGGAATATGTTTGCTTCACAGATATAAGTTGGGCAAAGTATTTTAGTTAATCTGCTAAATCATCTTCTTCATTTGTAAGCATAATTTATCGGTTAGATTGATAAATGGCAACAGGACATTCTATTCAAGTACTTCATGATAATTAACTGTTGGTTAATTATTATCTACCGGAGTGTAAGTTTACATTTTCATTTTAATTAATGATTACATTATAGCTAAAACATACAAACATCATATTATTTATTATATTATTATAGGTATACAGTAGGGATTTATTGAATCTGGAAATGACGTTCAATATTTCATAAGTTAATGCTGAATTTAATAATTGTCTCAATGTTCATTACATTAGATTGAATAAGGTATGATTAGGTTTTTTAAAACTATACCTATAAATGTATTGAAGAAAGTTAATGGAACTATCATTTATTTATTTATTTGTTTATTTATGTTTTTATTTAAAATATTGAAATTAACTATTTATTGTTCATAAAGTTTGTAAATAAAAGTTGATTTATAATTAAACTTACTGTGCCGTTGCTATGTGTCATTCATAACATCAGAAATCATAAACTTTGGATAGAGCATACATTATAGAGCATACATTGAATTACATATTATTGTCTACATGATATAAGAATTTATTAATATTTTGAGAAAACATTAAGATGCTTTTCGTCTTTGGTAGTATATGATTGGTAAGGTACAATAAAATCCCATTTACCTTTTCCATCATTGTGGCTTTGCGTATTTGATTCTAGTATAAAATACAAATTAATTATTAAACTTGTGAACAGATTTATTCAATAATGATATGATTAAATATATTTACCTAACATTTTTAAATTTTCATTCGTCAATACAATAAGAGTCTCAATGATATATTAAATTATAAAAGAACCCAATTATTCATGTTTATTAATTGCAAAGCTTTACCTGGACTAGCATCTGTCTTAGAAATCATATAGATGATTTAAAATTTCATAATTTTATGTGGTTCCACAAATTACGCTATCTTGTACATGGTCGGCCATAGGGTCGCATACCATAAAAATCGCAAATTGAGGTTCAAGGGTGATAAAATTGCACTTATAATTTGTTTAATATGTTTTATAATAATACTATGATAGGTCTTCGTGGTATACCCTGGCTGCGATCAAATAAATTATAAAAAGTTAGGTTAATTCATTAATTTTGTCTGTAGTAAGTTGCCCCAGATGTTGATTGTGGTCTTTTGTGCATAAAATAAATAGTATGATATGCTTTTGGATACAGCTCTTAATAGCTGATAATGTGCAATGAGAGTTGATCAGTGACCAAGGTTGTAATTCCTAGTGCACTTACGTTACGTAGTTGAGATTACACAATTTACGGTTACAATTTATAGTGCCGCAACAAGTACGGCATGATGATGGGTAGTTGGAGGGGTGATGGAAGGTTGGTTACCACCTTTGTGAGCCATCAGGGTGGCCGGCTCCGGGGATTTTGGTTACAGCTTTTGGCTCGAGAAGATGTTTTGGTTACAATATATATATATGCATCCAAAGGTAAATCTTAATAAACTCTAATTCCTGTATTATCTAATAAGCTTGTAGTATAATAATTCCTTTTAATATGAGCTATAAGTATTCATCTATTTAGTATGTTATCCACAAACACCATAATATAAGCATTAGGATTACTACACATGCATATTAAATATATTTCCAGTAGAACTACAATGTCTGGTAGATGGTGTTATGGTCTCATGATTAGACCTAGGTGTATTCAACATTCTGTATTTTGTTCTCTTCCTCTAGTGAATGATTGTTAGGGTAGTTGCTTAAAATTATTATTATTATTTTTTTCTCCAAAACCAGCTTTTACTTTATTTATAGTGACTAACACTTTACTCTTAATATATGTGTGGTTGTTTTGTTTATATACACGTATGTTCCAAATTCAATCAGCAATTAGAATTAACATTTGACTAAGGCAAAAACAAAATTGTAATGTGATGAAAGTCATGATTTTATTTATTAGATGGTTTTAATTTAAATCTATGATCCTTAGGAATCAGACATCAATGTTTTTGAATCTAGCAATCTATTTTATTTAACTTTTTACAGAGGTTAAACTCTTCATACATACAGTGCACTACTCAGTGAAAGCCAGAGTAATAAAATCTTTATCTAGTGCCTACTCATCCAATATCCCCAGACTAGTTTCTAGCTTGTGGCTTTCATCAGTGAGAGCCTTGTATCTGAGAGCACTGCATGTAGATCTTAGGATATAATGCAGCCCTCTAGCAGCCACCTTTTATCTTATTAGCTAACTATAAAGCTTTGAGTCCAAAATGAAAACACAAAAATGTTTTCAATTCAAGCTCATTAGCTTATATAGTTGTATAAATCTGAACTCAATTCAGCATCCATATTTTTTGGTGTCCTTGATTCTATAATAACCACAGTCCCCATAATCATTTTGGGCAGGATTGATGATCATCATTCTTTATGCTTACACAAGCTGTTTACACAGAAGCTAAATTCTCCATACAGTAGTGCAAGCCAGAGTAATCAATGCTGCAAAAAATTTGTGCATAAAATACCTATCTATTGCCTATTCATGCAACATCACCAGATTAGTTTCTAGCTTTGACTTTCATAAATGAGAAACCTTGGATCTGAGAGCTTTTTGGACTCAAAGCTTTATAGTTAGCTAATAAGGGTAAAAAGTGGATATTGGAGGGTTGCATTAGATCTTAATGTCTAGGTGCAGTGCTTTCAATTACAAGGCTCCTCACCGTGAAAGCCACAAGTTAGAAACTACTCTGGGAATATTGGATGAGTAGGGACTAGATAGGGATTTTATGCACAAATCTTCTTGCATCCATTGATTACTTTGGCTTGCGCTGAGTGGCGCTGCTGTATGGAGAGTTTAACCTCTGTGCAAACAGCATGTGGAGGCATAAAGAATGATGATAATGTGATATTTAGTATAGTTCTTTTTCTAACTGGTTTTACGAATATGGAAATTTCAGTAAATAGAATACACTAATTTTTTCTTGTGTAGGTAGTTTATTGGTACAATGTATGTAGATTCTCTCACAAATTAAATATCCAATAAAGTTATTAAAGTTTCCTTTTTAATACAACTTATCCATCTGTTATTTTTATGAAAAAGGAATATCTTTTTATAATTTCCTTTTTTGTTACTATCTCAGTTTTCTCTCATGGATATCATTCCATTGTCACTTTAAACAATTGATGTAATAATGTTGATATAATATTAAATATACTTGCATCCATACATATATATGTAAATTATTACATATGAAGTGCAATGTGTATTAATCATTCATTAATATGCAAGTAAATATGTTGTTTTCACGAAATAATTTTCCCAAACTTAAAGTGTTTTCATCTTTTTCTTTGTTGCAAGTTAAATTGTTATTAAAGTTTACTGTACTAAACATCTGTACTAACTACATTCTGATAATCCTCCAATGATTTTAATTTTGAATTTTTTTTAAACAAGATAAAGAATAAAAGAATATAGTTAAGATATTAATTAAATCTTAAGGTAGCTGTTGTGTTTTTTCAGATAAAATAGAGAAACTGGCAATTTTAATGATTATTATTTCCGAGTGAAGTAATAAGTTGATACCAAAAAAATTTTTTTAAGTAATATACATACATACATAATCATGTTTTTTTTTTTTTTATGATGACCTGGCCCAACTGATGAGTGCTAGTTCCGCATAAAATGCATCTTGGGGGTTATTTGTCTTTTATTGTATCTTTATTTATATGAAATTATTTATGAAATAAAAAAGAATGGAGAAATATGGAAGTTGTCTATCTATAAAAAAGATATTACACATGGGAGAAAGAGAAACGTAAATAGCCATGCGTGTGTGTGTGTTGAAAATCAGATATATTAATCTTTAACTTGGATTAAAGTTTATATCTGTGCTAGAGAAAATCTCTAGTTTAATAAATGATTAGTAATAATCATTACGTGTTTATCAAAAAGTTGATAACTAAAAGTTGGGAGAGGAGTAAATTGACGCTTGAAAATAAAAATGAGACAATTTGCTCTACATAAATACTCTTCATGTAATAAAGATATATATGAGAGATGATGACCTGGCCCAACTGATGAGTGCTGGTTCAGCACGAAATGCATCTTGGGGGTTATTTGTCTTTTATTGTATCTTTATTTATATGAAATTATTTATGAAATAAAAAAGAATGGAAAAATATGGAAGTTGTCTATCTATATAATCACGTTTTGAAGGAGCTTCCTAACTGGTACAACATATATATAGATATGAGTGTGCTTATATATAATAAAACTGAAGTTGACTGTATTAATTTACTATATCAATATTAGTTACATAAATAATTATTAAGTTACAGTCAGTTTATGATATGTTTATGTGATGATCTACTGTAAAATGGCTATAATAACTCAGTTTTGTTTAATGTATGCACTTTTATATTTGATATTATTTTTTAAAAATATACATAGTTCAAGTTAAACTATTCTGAAATATGTTTAGCACATATACCTAGGATCTATTTATTAATAACTCACTTTTAAGATAGCCATGAACTAGAGATTTAAAAAATCTCAAACATTTTTGACTTTTTCTTTTAAAGCAAAATATTTACAAGGATGAATTAAATATATTTAATGTATTCAAAATTTACAAAAGTGAAACTATTACTATTAAATAATTATTATAATTTTAGTATTAAAAAGATAGATTGTTATGACAAATTATCACATTAACAATTATATCTGATCTCATGATTGATACTGCAGCCTAGTGGGAACATATAATTATTATCAGATGACATTTTCAATCGTATGCTATGATTTCTTTTTCAAATTTAATTTTTGGGTCTATTAGCTAAAAACGATAAAAATGCTATTAAGTATTAAGGCCCAGACATGTTACTCACCTGATAGCTAGCAGAAGCTTTTATTAAAAGAACATGTGTTTCAAATTCATTCACATCTAATGGAGACTTCACTGAAATATCGCCACTAAAAAATAACCATTTAAATTATAACATTTAATTAATAACAGTTAAGCATTTTACATTTATGTGTTAAAATTATAGTTATCCAATTAAAAATTCAAGATAAATAAATATAATTTACCTAGTTGCATTAATATCAAAATAACTTTTATTGTTACCAGCAACAATACTATATCTCAAATCAGGAATAGGTCCTTCTATAGTTGCCTGAAATAAGTAATTGACAAATAAATTAGAATTCAACAAATATTTAAAATAAATCTAAATTATTGTTATTTTACATTCATAGTGAAAATTATCCCAGTGGTTGTTTTCTCATTCACATTCTGCATGTACCATGGGTCTTGAAACTGGGGTTTACTTTGATAAGGACATGATTCTTTCTTTACCTCTATAGTGGCAACACTAGATCTGAAAAATTAATTACAAACATACTGTTATAATAGTATTTGGTTGTAAAAAGTGCTTTATAATAGTATTTGGTTGTAAAAAATTGATTTTTCATATAGCATAATATAATTAATATTTTCATATTAACATTATAGAAAATACTATAATATACAAACTATTTGAATGTAGCATGATAATAAAGATGTTTGTTAACATATTTTGTCAATTAATTCATCATGCAACAGTTAAATAATATTTGAATAAACATTACTGGTTTCTAATGACTTCAAAGTAACAACAAGTCTCAAATTAATGAAAGACTAATAATAAATAAAATGTACTGAAATCAAAGTATAAGGAGATTGGTATCAAATTTTTCACTTCACAGGACATCTGGGTCTATCTCAAGAAAATTCTTAATATATTTTTCTATAATGACAACTAAAAGGAAAAAGGTTAAACAAAAATAAATGTATTAATAGCAATTAGTCAGATCAAAGAATACATAAATTCTTATAACAACTTTTGATGACATGCCTAAATTCTAAAACTTTCAAGACTGTGGAGAATTATTAGATGTGTCATATTGGACTATTTCCATCATCTATGAGTGAATGTTGAATGTATAGAAAATTTTAAACTTTATTTAAATTTTGCAAATACAAACAACTGTTAGTAATAATACACTATTAGGCATCATAGGTTATTCTCCACTCTTCTCAGGTGTTGCTGGCCTCTATGTACAGTGACAATATTCACTTAGAAGTTGAACTAGCACTTTAGATTCTTGAATATTGACAATGATAAATAAACCTATAAGTCAACCCAGTGTGGCAATACATAATGTATGGAAGCCTCTAATTAATCTTGCTCTTAGGAAAAATATTAAACAATAGAAAAAAAATTAATTAGCCTTGCTCATAAAAAAAAATTGAAGGACTCAGGAGGATTTAAATCAATCCTCATATATAAATATATCAAATTTCTACTATATGTTGCCTTTGACAGGATAGCTCAGTTGGTAGTGCATTTGTCTTAAATTTGATATTCAAGAATCTAAAGGTGCAAGTTCAACTTGTACGTGAATATTGTCATTGTGCATATAGGCCAGCAACACCCAAAGAAGAGTGGAGAATAATACTACTCAAAACATTGTGTAATTACTGACTTGTGTTGTCTATTATTACTAACAGTGGTTTGTATTTGGAAAGTTTAAATAAAGTTTAACATTTTCTATATATTCAACATTCACTCATAGATGATGGAAATAGTTCGACATATCACATCTAATAATATACCATCATCACAAATCTTCAGAGAAATGTGGAGAATTATCATTGACTGCCTTTACTAAACTAAATTACATTAAAGAAAAACATTCAGTCACACAAGAGAAGCTTCTATATTATATATAATTCATTCCCTTTATATATAATACTTTTATAATGACAAAACTAACTTATTGATATCAACAGATACATTTATTGGCTAATATTCTATTCAAGTTTGTTGAGGATTGTATAAATCAAATGATAACTTTTATTATTAGATAGCTACAACTTATATCACTTTTAAAAGACTTCAACAAAAGATAATCAAAAGTAATGTAATCAAGATTCTAATAAAATTTAATCTTCAATGATTTTCAACAATTGAGAAAAGACAGAGGTGTGGCACTGGGGATGAAAAACCAAATTTTTAAATTATTTGCCAATTGAAGCAGCACTATACTAATTAATCACATAAATGTCTAATCTGATTTCTTAAAAAATTTATAAGGAATATCTTTTCTGAGATTATGTGAAACATAGTGCAATGATCTCCAAAGTGTGTATGTACACGTAAGCTATTTCAAGACATTTTGAATGTAGGATCTGATGTTTTTTAATTTTTCTTGCTTTCATCAATGAATTGATCTTAGCAAAAAAGGGATTCCAATAAACTTCTGACAAAAAATAACAAAAAAATCATCTGTGAGGTGACAATAAGAAAGTGGTTATACAGTTTTTGATCATCAATAAAATTCCTAGGCATCTTAATTGGCACATCTTTTAGAAAAATTGTATTTTTCATAAATAAAATTATCACATGGAAAGTGTACTCATCTTTAAAATTATTCTCATTCCCACAGATCATTCATTTATAAAAATCAGAATCATAAAGGCAGTTATAAAAGAAATATCTTCAAGCTATTCTTCTTGATATGTCACTGGAATCTTTAAAAGAAAAGCTACATGACTTCTTTTGTTTAATTGAAGTCAGGATTATGCAGATACTAATCATATCCAGTCATCAAAAGTTTTAATGGAGAATTATATAAAAACCAGTAATTCATGTATTTAAACAAGAGCACCATAACTGAATAAAATAACATCATTGAAGAATTTGATATTTAGATTTGTTTAATAAATACCGGGATCAAGTAGAATTATGATTGTTTTTCTATTTTCATATTTTTAACAAACCATATAAATACTGTAAAAATATTGCTGAGACAATAATTCATGTAATTGACATTTGAATTTTTTTACAATTGTAAAAACTGCATTGACATCATCAAAAAAAAAAAAATCATTACCTTCCAAGCTTATTGTTTCAATTTATTTAATTTGCAAGCTGTAACTGTCTCAATTTTTCCACCCCATTTGTAGTTAATTTTCCAAAAACTTTAAATATTTACTGAAGGAAGTCTGAAAAAAATATAAATCCATGGAGATATTATGATGCAATGAAATTTAAGCATATATTTTTAATGATGAGTTTTTAGGTTACTGTCAATCATGAATATCATTATTTCATACATCAAACATTTTAACCATGCTTATTATGATGAGCCATTTAAATACATGAGCTGGATACTGACAGCTATTAATAGCTTATTCATTTCTAATGTACATTTTTATATCTGCATAACTTTATAAATTGTGATGATTTGATTCTGGTGTATCATACCCATGTGTAAACTTTTTACAAATGTAATACTATTTTTCTAACAATTTGTCATATAACTAGACTGTAGTAGATTAGAGTCTACTCTAATTATTTCAAATTAATCATTAAATAAATACTATTATATATTGTATATATTTATAAAGCAACTGTTGATGCTTATTAAAATTGTTAAAATAGATTGATTTCACAATGTATAATATAATCAGATGGTTAGATCTTTGGACAGTTGTGCAATGTTTGAATACCAGAAGTGACAGATTGAGCATTGATCCAGAACTTTTAATTCACTAGTTGCCATTTTAACATTATGCTAAACAATGTAGAGCATTTCATATACTGAATATATAATGAGAGAAAATTATTACTGCTAAAAATAAGAACAGTAGAATGGCTTTATTACTCAGGGGTTTATAAGAAACTGAATGCTAGAATTAAAAGATTTATGCATGATCCATGTACCCCCTCTATCATTACACCAAATCATTCAGAGCACAATCTGATAACTAAAGCTTTATATTGCAATAGTAATGATTTAGTACATTATATATGTGTGCACATATAAACTACATAATGGTATTTGTTTTGTTTTTTTGTTTATTACAAATATTACATTAGCAATGTCAAAAGTCTTTTTAAATATTTTTGCAACATTTTGTATTTAAATAATTAAATCAAATACACAATGGCATGCTGTACAACTTATTTAATATTGTTGTAATTTGTAAGTTATATTTTTAAAAATAAATTCTTTAATGAAAACTGAAAATATTTAAATATACTCATCAATAAAGTTTAGGCAGGATTGGTGTTAAACCACTAAACATCACATGATCACTATCTCATACTAGCACAATAATTGTTATTAAACAATTCAAAACAAAACAACACTCTCCATATAGTAGTGCCATCTTGTGCTAACAAGAGCAATCAATGGATGCCAGAAGGCTTGTGCATAAAATCCCTATCTAGTGCCTACTCAGCCAATATCCCCAGACTAGTTTCTGGCTTGTGGCCTTCATCAGTGAGGAGCCTTGGATCTGAGAGCACTGCACCTAGATCTTAGGATCTAATGCAACCCTCCAGCACCCACCTTTTAACTCTATTTAACTACAAAACTATGAGAATGAAATTGAAAACACTATTAATATTTTCAATCCAAGCTCTATAGCTTATATAGTCATATGGGTCTGAACTCAATTCAGTACCCATACATTTTGGTGTCTTTGGCTTTTTAACAACCATAGCCACCACTATCCTATTAGGCAGGATTGGTGTTAAACCACTAAACATCACATGATCACTATCTCATACTAGCACAATAATTGTTATTAAACAATTCAAAACAAAACAACACTCTCCATATAGTAGTGCCATCTTGTGCTAACAAGAGCAATCAATGGATGCCAGAAGGCTTGTGCATAAAATCCCTATCTAGTGCCTACTCATCCAATATCCCCAGACTAGTTTCTGGCTTGTGGCCTTCATCAGTGAGGAGCCTTGGATCTGAGAGCACTGCACCTAGCACAAGATGGCACTACTATATGGAGAGTGTTGTTTTGTTTTAAATTGTTTAATAACAATTATTGTGCTAGTATGAGATAGTGATCATGTGATGTTTAGTGGTTTAACACCAATCCTGCCTAATAGGATAGTGGTGGCTATGGTTGTTAAAAAGCCAAAGACACCAAAATGTATGGGTACTGAATTGAGTTCAGACCCATATGACTATATAAGCTATAGAGCTTGGATTGAAAATATTAATAGTGTTTTCAATTTCATTCTCATAGTTTTGTAGTTAAATAGAGTTAAAAGGTGGGTGCTGGAGGGTTGCATTAGATCCTAAGATCTAGGTGCAGTGCTCTCAGATCCAAGGCTCCTCACTGATGAAGGCCACAAGCCAGAAACTAGTCTGGGGATATTGGATGAGTAGGCACTAGATAGGGATTTTATGCACAAGCCTTCTGGCATCCATTGATTGCTCTTGTTAGCACAAGATGGCACTACTATATGGAGAGTGTTGTTTTGTTTTGAATTGTTCAATAAAGTTTAAGAGCAAGACATAACAATGAAAATATAGCTAAATATAAAAATAATTATAATAGTAAAAATAACATTTTTCTTTGGAATTGCTAATGAAGTCACAGAAATCTTTGATAATTTTTGTCTTTTTGAAATGCAGCAGTCATAGCATTTTCCACAAATAATGTCCACAACTGAATGATAAAAAAGTTGGAAATGTTCTTAGACAGAAACATGTTTTGAAAACGAATACTATAAATATTTAAGATATAATTGTATTTATATATTTGACTATTGTAACATCTAATATAAACTATTGAATGTGTTTAAAAAAATTTAACTTTATAATTTTGAAATTCTCCATCATTAAGATCACTTGGAAATTCCTTGTAGTTCTTGAAAGTTTATAGATTATATTATCTCTTGTTGTAGGTTATCTGAGATGTTTTGGAGATGAGTACCAGAGTCATCATACTTTATATCAACATTTTCAATAAGGTGGACTATTAAAGCATTGACTGCATCATGTTTTTTTCTTAATCACTCTTTCCTTAGTTTTTTATTTGTACTTGTTTTAAGTTGCAACGGGTTTTACCTGTAACAGTTGCTTTTCCTTGGAATAGTTTTTGAGCTCATAAATGTATTTGAGACTGGTTTTGAGTTTTGATTTTAATATCACAATTATCATTATTATGACCATTATCTTAATCAGTATAAAGAAGTATGTATTTTTGTTTTAAGATCTGAAAATTTTGATTGTGACTTGACAATCTTGTGATGTTTTTATCTCTCAGATTTAAACTTTCTCTTCTAAACACCAGACTTATTGTTTGTAATTTGAATCAGACAAAGAGGTCTATTTTTATATAATCTAAATAATAATAAATTGTTTTTCTTTTCACCAATACAAATTGTAATTATAAATATGCAATTTTTTTCACATGCGTTAGTGAAGCTGTAATTATACTAGAATGTTTAATATGCCTGCTTAGCGCTTTCAAGAGTTAGCATTCAAATCTCATACTCATAGCTTTCTGAATGAAGACTGTTGTGATTTATTGTATACATATGCAAATGAGCTTGAATTTTTAATTAGTTAGTCCAGTATTTGTAGAGAGCAAAGCATGCCTCTCTTCTATTAATGGTACTGAGATCATTTGCTATATAAAAAGTTTCTTTGACTTTTCTTTTGGCATCACTCTTCTCTTGGAAATTATTTGGGCAGAACTGGATTCGAATACATGGCCTGTAGCTGCATCAATCTTCTGGGACCACTGAGCATCTACAAGCCATGTATTCGATCCCAGTTCTGCCCAAATAATTTGCAAAGAGAAGAGTGATGCCAAAAGAAAAGTCAAAGAAGCTTTTTGCATAGCAAATGATCTCAATGCCATTAATAGAAGAGAGGCATGCTTTGCTCTCTCCAAACAATGGACTAACTAATTAAAAATTCAAGCTCATTTGCATATGTGTACAATAAATCACAACAGTCTTCATTCATAAAGCTATGAGTATGAGATTTGAATGGTAAATCTCGAAAGAGCTAAGCAGGCATATTAAACATTATAATTTAATTACAGCTTCACTAATGCATGCGAAAAAAATCGCATATTTATAATTACTAAATAATAATAATAATGTTTGTTATAGAAATAATAAAAAATTTCTTACAACTGATTCTGCTAATTTAAAACTTAGTAATGGAAAAAATATTCTGAATTTTTAATCCATAGTTCAGATTATTATATCAAAAATAATCACAATATTAGCTTGTTAAAAATATTATCAATCATCAGAACAATCATTGTAAGACTGAAAATTTTATTTAAAAGTTAATCTTAAAAAGGGGAAGCATCATCTAAAATGAGAACAAATTATATCAAAACAAATCAACATTAAAAATAAAATGGATTAGGATTTTCTATAAATAAGGTAAAACAGTATTTTTTACAAATGAAATAAGAATATTAAAATTCTCTGCATGCATTTCATGATGAATTTTCAATAACATTAAAGAATGCTGAATATGTTTTTAGGATTAAACTTTTAATTTACAGAAGCAATTCATTGGACTGCAGTTATCATTTTAGCTAATTTAAAGTAATATTAGAATATGAGTATAATTTAATATACTTGGAAATTAGATACCCTTCAGCTATTGACTCTATTTCATACAACTGATACACATGACCAGAGACTTGTGAAAAAAAATACATGTTCTTCTATATATATATATTGTGGAGAATCAGCACTCATCAGTTGATCCAGAGCATTATATCCCATCCATATTTACAGTCAGTCCTCAGTTTATATTAAATAGCAAATCCTCAAACTTTAATGATCAGTCTTCAATCTACTTCACCCACTAACTCTTTAGCCATCTATACCATTGAAAATCTGATGATGGAATGCCTAAATCCTTTGTTGATGGTAATATTATTGTCATGCCTGTATTGAACTTAAGTCACTCTGATCTCACATGTATAGGACTTGGTCCATTTAAATAAACAGACGAGGGATGCTCAGGATACCTGCTGAATCTGTAATATTAGAATACTTGTATAATTTAATATATTTGGAAATTAGATGTAATTGTAGAGGATTTGAACACAGACTTTCAAGCACCTTCAGCTGTTGATTATATCTCATACAGCATGAAATACGTATATTGGAGATCTTTTTTTTTTCACGTATGTGCAGTCATGTGCACCGGTTGTATAAGATATATAGCTGAATGGTGCATGAAATTCTGTGTTCAAATCATCTACAATTATAACTTAATAAGAGCACTTAATAAATTTCTTATCAGTACCATATTTCTACATACACAACACAGGCACATACACACTTAGCTAAATTTAAATTCAGCATAACAAAACAATCCAATAGTAGTAGAATAAGTTTAATATATTCAAGTGTAGCAGTATAAAGTATACTTTCAAAAGCAACTGCTAGAAAACTGTGTTCCAATCTAAATGAATTTTATCCTGGTATAGAGTTGTTCATTTTGCTTTGTTTATCTGTGCAAGCTAACAAAGTTCAAAGAAACTATCCACTAGATTCTTGATTTCTGTTGCAGATGTTTTTAATTGTATTGTGCTTTAAATTTAAAAGGTGATTGATCTTTTTAAATGCATCAACACTGACATATTATCCATCAGCATCAATAAAAAATGATGATAAATCCCAAAAATTAATCAAAAAGTTAGTATTTGATGAAAGCATTTTTTTAAAGACAATACCTTTAGAACCATATTTTTATTTAAGAATATGTACTGACGTTATGATTTTTATTTCTTATTTTACTTTTAACCAAGGCAGCATTTGAGTATAACATCTTTGCATTAATATAGAGAAGCAATGCATAATGCTAACTGAAATATCTGTAAAATATTTTAAATGTCTACAGTGACATTATTTTAGTCACAGAATTCTGTAAATAAACAAAAGCATGAATTGTGCAGGAATTTCTGTTGAATGAGCTGCAAAATTCAAGCTTTTCTTTATTTAAAATGTAAGTATGGCTGAAATAATATAGCTGTGGAAAATTTAAAAAATATATTGTATATATTTACATATTTAAAGAAAGGCTTTTATTCACATATAAAAAGGAAATAAATTTTCTTCAACTTTTACAATATTCTTGATACTAGGTGATCAAAATAAAAATGGTTCAGAAACATTCTAAGAATATTTCTAAATATTAGAGTCATACACTTAATTTTGATTGCATAATTTCAAAAATATTAAAAGCTGATGAAAATTTATTTTTTAATACATTTTAAAATTTTTTTAGAGCATTCTTGTGAATAAAAATATTTGTTTAAAAGTATTTAATATATACTTCTTATTTTCAAAATTTTATAAGAAAGTTTACATTCAATTTAATACTGCTAAATGGTATTACCACTAAAAAGTACTGAATTCCACATAAAATTAAAAAAATAAATTTTTCATTACTTTTTGCTAAAACTGTTTGCAAACTTTGAAAAAGTGTATTGTCATTAGGAATACATATAATTTCAAAAATAGATCAATAATTGATTGGTGGATAAAAATTAAGTTATAATATTTTTCAGATAAGACAAAAACTGAGTTAATTAAATAAAAATATATAAAAATGTTACTTAAATTAAAACCCAACCTGTTTTGTTCAAACTGATTTGACAAATCAGTTGCCAAAAGGCTAAAAACATAAACACCACCATGATAATCACATAGGTTCAATCCATCATCCTTTAGTGATAATGTACCTTCTTTATCTATTTTGAATGGTGAAGAAGGATGAACAATGGAATATGCAATTTCTCCATTTGGACCTTGGTCAGAATCATTTGCAAACACCTAAAAAATAATAGTTTTTTTTTTTTAAAAAAAGTATACAAATCTAAGAATTATTTATGTAGATGAATTGAAAATTATGCATGAATTGTTTTTTCTTAATATTAAGAAAGTTTTAATGTAATGCAGTTTTAAAACCTTTCCAAATCTAGTGTAAAATCAATTCCAAAATTATATATATATATATATATTAATATTTTCATGAATACATGATAAAAATAAAGTCTTACTTGAGTTACATTATATATTATTTTTCTTTTATTTTCCAGCATTATGATGAATTCACTTTTATCCTTGTCAAGATTAAGGTATTAATGAAGAACTGTTATATCTTAAGTGATAACAGCATAAAGTAAAGAATAGTTATTCTTCTATATATTTGATGGTTGATCCTTTAAAATAGGTGATTTAAATTTTTTTTTTACTTCCTTCAGTTTTACAATTAATTAATTCCAAGTTGATTTTAGTATAAAAAGATAAAATAAGAGGTCTCCAGAAAACTGGAATACATTGGGATTTATCAGATTTGTTTAAATCACCTGGTCTTTTTAATATTTCAATAGACTCTCTCATAGTTCTTATACTTTTTCAAATTATAAAATAAAATACTAGCTATTTTAAAAAAGTATGATTTAAAAACTGTGATAATGTATTGAAATATTGAAAAGATTGGATGGTTTAAAGAAATCTAATGAAGCACAACATATTCCTGCCTTGTGGAGGCCATTTATTTTATCTCTTTCTTCTAAAATCAACTTCTAATCAAATTAATTATAAAATTGATAAAAATAAAAAAGTTTTTATTAATCAAACTTTTCTGAATGATCAACCATCAAATTTATATAAAAATTATTATTCTTTACATCACACCCAATCTCATTATTATTTATGACATAATAATCATTTTAAGCCAATAAACATCACACGATCACCACTTCTTATGCTTGCTTATAACTGTTTTAAAACAGGCAAAACTCACTATATGTATTGCCACACACAGCAAGCTAGAGTAATCAATGGATGTCAGAAGGCTTGGGCATAAAATTTCTATCTAGTGCCTAATCATCCAATATCCCCAGACTAGTTTCTGACTTGTGGTCTTCATCAGTGAAGAGCATTGGATCTGAGAGCACTGCACCTAGATCTTAGGATCTAATGCAATCCTCTAGCAGCCACCTTTTATCTCCACTTACCAACACAACTATGAGTCTTAAATTGAAAACACCTTAATGTTTTAAATCCAACCTCATTAGCTTATATAGTCATATGGGACTGAACCCAGTTCAATATCCATACATTTTGGTGTCTTTGGTTCCTTAATAACCATAGCCACCACTATCCTATTAGGCAGGATTGGTTTTAAGCAAATAAACCACATAACCACCACTTCTTATGCTTACTTATAACTGTTTTAAAACAAGCAAAACTCACTATATGTATTGCCACACACAGCAAGCTAGAGTAATCAAAGGATGCCAGAAGGCTTGTGCATAAAATCCCCATCTAGTGCCTACTCATCCAATATCCCCAGACTAGTTTCTAGCTTGCTGTGTGGCATACATATAGTGAGTTTTGCCTGTTTTAAAACAGTTATAAGCAAGCATAAGAAGTGGTGGTCATGTGATGTTTATTGACTTAAAATGAATCCTACCTAATAGGATAGTGGTGGCTATGATTATTAAAGAACCAAAGACACCAAAATGTATGGGTACTGAACTGGATTCAGATCCATACGACTATATAAGCTAATGAGCTTGGATTGGAAACATTAAAGTGTTTTCAATTTAAGACTCATAGTTTTGTGTTACATGGAGATAAAAGGTGGCTGCTAGAGTGTTGCATCAGATCCTAAGATCTAGGTGCAATGCTCTCACATCCAAGGCTCCCCACTGATGAAGGCCACAAGCAAGAAACTAGTTTGGGAATACTGGATGAGTAGGTACTAGATGGGGACTTTATGCATAAGCCTTCTGGCATCCATTGATTATTATAGCTTGTTGTGTGTGGCAATACATACAGTGAGTTTTGCTTGTTTTAAAAGTTATAAGCAAGCATAAGAAGTGGTGGTCATATGATGTTTATTGGTTTAAAACCAATCCTGCATAATAGGATAGTGGTGGTTATGGTTATTAAAGAACCAAAGACACCAAAATATATGGGTACTGAACTGGGTTCAGACCCACATGACTATATAAGCTAATGAGCTTGGATTGGAAACATTCAGGTGTTTTTAATTTAAGACTCATAGTTTTGTAGTTAAGTGGAGATAAAAGGTGGCTGCTAGAGGGTTACATTAGATCCTAAGATCTAGGTGCAGTGCTCTCAAATCTGAGGTTCCTCACTGATGAAGGCCACAAGCCAGAAATTAGTCTGGGGATATTGGATGAGTAGGCACTATATGGGGATTTTATGCACGTCTTCCGGCATCCATTGATTACTCTAGCTTGCTGTGTGTGGCAAAACATATAGTGAGTTTTGCCTATAATAATCATTTATTAAGACTTTAACCTTGCCAATGATAAATGTTATTTTGGTCTAATATCTGAAATTAAAACAAAATGATACATAGTATAATCAAAATAAAATGTTATTTTCTTATTTATATATCTTAATAATTACAAGTTTCTCAATGCATCATTATTTTACAATAACAAAAATATACTGAATTTTTTTTATTAAAATATATTGAATTGTAATCTTTTGATTGGTTATCCATGGTCAGAATGGCATATTAAATGCAAATTATAGTTCCAAAATTTATAATTAAGATAATATTAAATCTATAAACTTGGATATATATAGCAATAAATAAGTTAATACCTATAATGTTAAAAAGATAATTCTGTAGAGATTAATAATTATTATTTATAATCAGTTATATTAATATAAATTTTAATATTTAATATAAATTTTAATAATTCTAGCTGTAAAATTTAAGAGTGGTAAATCTAAATAAAACAAGTAAAATTCTCCATGCAGTAATGCCATTCAGTGCAAGCCACAGTAATCAATGGAAGCCAGAAGGCTTATGGAAAAATCCCTATGTAGTGCCTACTCATCCAGATAGGGATTTTAGGCCCCCACGCCTTCTGGCATCCATTGATTACTCTGGCTTGCCCTGAGTGGCACTACTATATGGAGAGTTTTGCCTGTTTTAATAACAGTTATGAGCAAGCATAAGAAAAGGTGATCCTGTGATGTTTAGTGGTTTAAATCTAAATAAACACCATTGTGTACAAATCTGATTTTGAATGATGTAACATGGTGTTTCTTCAAAAGTTAAAAATAGAATTGTATTTAATGAAAAAAAGAACAATTATTTACCACAAGATAATAATTTAATTTTAAAAATTATTTTAATAATAAGTAGATATATTTATTATAAAGTTTATAGGTTAAATTAATTAATAATATCACAGACATAAAATAGAATCTGAAATACAACTTAGTTTGTAAGTTTTGATTTTAATCAATTTCATTATTAAATATTTTTATATTTCAATATTATTCCAAACAGAAATACATGAAATATTTTGTTTTAAAAAAAAAAAACTTGTACAAACTGATGGGAGAGTCAACCAATCAGATTTCAGTAAAGGACTCTCTAATGTTACATTTCCTGGTTTTCTTTTCAAAGGGAAAAATATCTGACGATTTAAACAACAACAAAAAAAAATATTATTATAAAAGTCTGTTCTGTTAATTTTTGTTTTCATGTTATAAAAGTCAAAATATCGAAGTCTTACTTAAAAAAAAAAAATTGTATTTACAAAGCTATCTAAAGAGATGAAATATTTTTAAAAGATTCTTAATACTATGGAGTGAGTAAACCAATTTCTTTGTTGCGGTCTAATTTCCAATCTTGACAATCTACTTATAATCAAAATGCTAGCTAGGATCAGTTTAAGACAGAAAACTAAAGTTACTATTCTTGCCAGAATAACCAAAAGAAAGGAAAAACAATGCTACAGTTTAAAAGAAAGGACTAACTGCATTAACGTGGGGAGACATTCGTTTTATCTATGGAAAGATAGATGCTTTAGTCATTATAAATTTAAAAAGAAAAAGCCATTTAACATTTTCAAGAGAGATTTTTTTTAAAATCCCATTAAGCTACTTAATCAAATGCTAAAGATAATTCAGGAGTTAATAATGATAAATTGAGGAAACCAAATATTCGTTTGTCTGATATTTTAGTAATAATTTTTAATATAGCAGCCAAGATTAAACTTCTAAAAAAAAAATTATGAATGAAGATTTCTCGTAAAGGAAAAGTCAAACTTTTATAAATTTGAAAGAATAAGAAAAGTCTGTATATCTTTAAGTAGGAATGAATAGTCAGACAATGAATATATTTGGAACCCAAGGATTAATCAAACTTATTAAATACATGTTTACAAACCTTTCAAGTATAGTAAATAACCAGAGATGGAGAAATGCTGAAAAAAAAATTGCCTAAATCTTAATGAATAACTTGTTAAAGTATGCATTGAAAAAGATATAATAATAATTATAACGTGAAGATTTACCAAGGAGAAGTAGGAAACATTTGCTCATGGTATTTTCAGAGAGAGCCAGATTATGTGCATAGAACAATAAACCAACTTAGTTAAGATTTGTCCAGTTAATTGTACTTGTATGCGTAATGTTTTGTTTTTAGAGCAAGATGAAGAGAAGAGAGACTCTCCACACACTAGGATCAAAAATTTACATACAGCGTAATGACAGTAATGTTTTTTTTTTTTAAAAAAATGTTTTGAAATAAAAAAAAAAGGTAAAAGAGATTTTAATTTTACAATTATTAGTCATAAAAATATTTTCTTTTATATAAGAAATACTAATGCTAATATTTGCATATGAATGAGAAAAAAAGGGGGTTTTAAGCGTTGATAGCCGAGAGGTCATCGCAACCCCATGCAAGCAAGTAGTTGTTTGCAGGCGGTTGTGGGTTCGCCTTCCGGTCGATGCTATGACATATGAAAAAAAACTAGCTATACAATGTATATTCATGAATTATAATGAGAAAGAGTATGTGTGGAAGAAATAATATTTAAGTTATATGTATATTCTGATCGGATTATTAAAAAAAAAACATTATAGAATATAATGTTAATAATCGCAAGGATGAGTGAGTGTGATGTAAGACCATATTAGAATCTCATTTATTAATAATAATAAATATCTAGAATATCTGAGTAATAATAAACAAATAGATTATTTGTTTCAATACATGATGATAAATATAGGTAGGAAAATATTGCATGAGAAGCGTAGGTTATAGGAGGGATCTAAAATAGATCGAATATTAAAGGCTGCCTACACGGAAGTAGAATATGAGCCAAATTTCTGCGATAGGCTCTATAGAATAGCATCCTGAGGAATTGATGAAGGGTTAGCAGAGTTAAATCTTTGTAATACTTGGGTAATTTATATGAAGAAATAGGATTTTCAATAAAGAAATGCTTGTGTAAATACTGTACATGCTTATTAGAGAAACCAGGGTAGAATTGGGGTAAGTCCATTAATAAAATGGTTACCTAATGAAATAACACATCATAATAAATGAAACTTTTATCCCTCTATTAGAGTATTAGCCAATAAATCAGTGGCTCATCGTTCTAAAGTTAGGGTAAATATTAATCTAGTGTGCTTTAAAGGTGGAGATGAAATTTTGAAAGATTGCAGGGATTTTTAGTAAAGTCTGGACAGAGTGGCCCACAAGTAATATAATCGTGTATGAAACAAAGATCATATAAAGTGGAAAAATTACTAGAATAAATGACCCTCTGAATGAAATACTGAGATCTAATATCAAAATAAAAGATGAGTGTAAGAGAGAATGAAGAGATGAAATAATTGTCATAACATAATAAAGAATCCTAACCTATTATTTTTTTTACATACACTGTTTTATAAATATTGTAGTTATTTATTTTTTCTATCACATCAGGAAGAACTTTGTAATATGTAAATTTTCAAACTCAATGTAAATGACTATGAAGGGATTGAATAATTCATGAATGATGTACATAGCAAACTAGTATAAAATCATAAATAATAATAAAGCAATAATTAATAATTTTAAAAGAGAAATATAAACTAGAGAAAGGATAATTGGATATCAGAAACACTAAGATTATCTGTATAAAATGTAAATAAGTTATTTATGCATAAATAGTTTCATCTTTGTTAATTTTTTTATTTTTATTATTGTTAATGAAATATTTAACTCAGTATATATATATGTTGTTATTGTTTATCATTCTTATTGTAAATAAAAAACATTAATTTAATTGTGTAATATTAGTCTCATTGTGTCCAAGAGTCATTCCTATCACAAGGTCACATCAGGAAAACACATTATCCACATAAAATGATACACATTATATTTTAATTGCAGGCTTTATCTGAGAACTTCTGTTCAATACTGCAAAATGAAAAGCTTATGATAGGATCAATAGTGCAATGAAGAGTCACATTCTAATTTTATAATGCAAATTGAAATATTTATAAGGTCATAAATTTAAAGTAGTATAACATTTCAATAGTGTCAATTACTAACTAAATGTATCTAAAAGTCTCTGAGGATTTATTAACAGTAGGTTAATGCTAAGTAATTGAAGAGAATATTTAAGCAAGTTAGATTTGGTAGATAATGATAGTGTGATGAAGCTTGGTTTATACTAAAACAAGTGTTCTAGAGTAATTATTGTCGACATTGTTATGTTTTCATTAAATGGTTGGATCGCAGTAAAATCCCTCTTGCAATATAATCATTTAAGTGTCAATCTAATGAAAAGATTAGATTTTAATGCAGAATATTTATGGTCCCTGATATAATTATAGGACAGCATTAATTGTGTGAAATTAATGTAATTTCATTAATGTATGTTAATTTAAGAATTTTGAAGGTATCATAATAATTTAAGTTTTTAGTTAAATAAAATATTATGATAGTCATTATTGGTTGTGGGGATTTTCCCAATGATTATAATAGGATAGTAGTAGGAGAATCTGCAAACACAGCAATGCCATTGTGAAAGTGTATTTGGTGTACTCCTCAATTTTAAAACCACTCTCTTGTAATTGTCCCCTAGAGTCTATCTTATAAAGTTATGTGTGGAATGTTTCAAGCCCATAAAGAATCTTATACCCTCTTGCGATGATATTGTGTTTACTATTGAGCTAGCATGGTATAGAGTAAATTAGTGGGCAAATAAAGATGGCCAGAAGAAAAACAAAGAGATGGGAAGGTTACAAAGATGGGGGGGGGGGAGTTATGCCCAACTACATGGCATGATTATTGCCTAATCAGCACTTCTGCAGAGTTAATTGTACCAAATGATTACATATTGTTCTATAATATCATGCACTTAGATCAAGAAAAACAAAATAGAAATTGTAATGATGAACTTTTTTTTTCGTATACCATCCACATACAAAAAAGGACAGACATTAATTTTTTACAGTAAGATGGTAGGTACTGTTAAACCATAATGTTAAATAGGTATATTGATCTAAGTATATTAATTTATATAATCAATAATTAAAAGTAAATTACATGTGACTTGTGCTCTTTTATGATTGAAATATGTGTAAAGATAAGGTTGAAAGTATTCTCATTAATCAATTTCAATATTCAATGTGCTATGACCCATCTGATCATGACTTGATGGAAAAGAAAATAACAGTTGAAGAGTTAAAATAGCAAATGAGGTAATGGGTGGGTTAAAATCTAGAAATAGTATTATACATTGTGAGGAGATGGTCAGGAAATGAGTAATTAGGGCTGTAACAAAGAAATATTTTCATGATAATATAAAAATAGTAGTATTTTAGGTAAATATTGAGAAAATATTTATTTTGAACAAAATGAGTGATACTAAAGAAGAAGAGTTAGAGGAAGTTGTAAGATTTAAGAGTTCTAAGAGCAATATTGACTTAAATATGTTAATAAAATTTATGCAGGAAATGCAAGAAGATAATTTAAATTTTAGATCAGAGATGAATAAGAAATTAGATAATAATAAAGAATATATGAATCAAATGAGAGATCATATGAATAAAAAGTTAGATGATAACAAGTAAGATATGAATTAAATGAGAGATCATATGAATAAAAAGTTAGATGATAACAAAGAAGATATGAATCAAATGAATAAAAAATTAGATGATAACAAAGAAGAAATTAATAATATTGATGAAATGGAAAATAATTTGGATGATATTAGAAGTAACTTGGAAAATATGAAAAGTACTTTTGATGGTAGATTTGATAAAAATGAAAAATACTTAAAAGCATTAAGATAGGATATGGATTTTAAAATGAAGTTATTGAGTGCAAAAAATGTTGAAATAATAGATAAGATTCATGAGCACTATGAATTAACTCAAAAAGAATTAAAAAGTTATAGAGATGTTTTAGACAACAATTGTAAAAGAGCAAATGAAGACATAAATATTAGAATAACTGAATTAAGTCAAATGTTGACTCACAATGAAGGAGATAATAAAGAGAGGTTTTCTCAGAAGAGAAAATAAAGATTTCTAATGATCAACTGGAAGAGAAAATAAAAGTTTCTAACGAAAATATAGGTAGTTATATCACTAACTCTCATTCTTAAATACAAGATACTAGAAAAGAAGAACATATTGAGATGAGTGGAGAAAAGGATTTTAATTCTGGTAAATTTAAAGAAGAAATTAAAAGGGAAATGTTTGAAGATATAAGTATGGTAAAAGAGGAAATAATAGACAGCCATAAGCTTAGATCAAGGATGGGTGAACACATGAAAAAGATGCAGAAAGAAATTACAGATGTCACAGATAAAAATAAAGATGTTGAGAAGATAGGAGAACAGAAAGAAGCAATTAATTTAGAATTAAAGGAATTTCAAAAAAGTCAGAAAGATTATATTAACAAAGTAATAAGCATTTAAGGTCAAACTTAAAAACATTTGTCAGAAAATATAGACTGAGAGTATATTGAATAATAAGAGGTTTACAAAAATAAAAGATGCTAAGATAATGAAAACTATTGTGAAAGAGCAAGTGAGTCAAAGTGGTAAACTTGATCAGATAGATTTTCGAAGTAATAAGGAAGAAGTTGAAGTTAAAAGAGGAAGGATTGGTGAAATTTTTTGATACAAATAATGTGAATCATTTAGCTATGAAGTTTATAAGGATAGTACCTTTCAGAGGTGTATTTACAGAAAATCCTTTAGAATTTTTAAATAGTCTGGAAGAGCTATTTTCTCTATGTGTGATGAATAAAAAAAAATTAGCTATTACTTGTAATTATTTGTCTGATGCTGCAAATAATTGGTGGCAATCATTGTTGAACAAACCAATGACTTATGGGGATTTTTAAGTATTTAATAATGGGTAGCTTTTGGGGTGATGATAGACAGGATAGTGTTCGTTACTAAATATCTCAGGAGAAATATAATTTTAATAAAGGAAATTATACAAAGTTTTTTAGGGAACAGGCTGTTAAACTGAAAAATCTTACAGTCTTTCCTTTATCAGAACCACTGATAGTCCGAATTATTCAGCATAATCTTCCAAAACTAATCGAGCAGGTACTATTTGCTGCTGATCACTTCAATATAGAAGAAGTGACAGATACTTGATGCTCTAGAGATAGCTGATTCTTCAATGGATCGCAGAACTAGAAATCTTAAGAGATAGGGCAAGCTACCTTGTTTCAAGTATACAGGTTAATCCAATGTAATATAATCCCATGATTTATAATCCTAGGATCAAAAATATAAATTTTTTTTATATGGGAGATAGATTATCTTCATATTCAATTAGAGAAGATCATCAGAGTTGTGTGAAAGCTAAATCTAGTCATACCTCTGATAAACCTTCAACTAGTGGTATTACCACTATATTAAAAAAGTCTGGGGGAAAAGTAAAGGACAAATCCATGGCAGTAAACTAAATTGGTCTTTGTATGTGAGCTCCTTGATACAGGGACCTATTGCTAATAATAGGAGGAACAATGAGATGTGATATGTAAATACTCTGGAACTAGATGAAGATTACGTAGAGCCATTTTGCATAGGTGAACCACCTGTATCATATGTGCCCAGTTGTAAAATTAATTATACAGAACATGATGATAGTTGTGCTTATTGACTCAGGCAGTCAAGCCTCTGTCTTATTGGAAAATACTTATATTAAAATATTAGGTTTAAATAAAAATATACCATCATTTCCAGTTAAGCAGATTCAGGACACTCTTGCTAATGGGAAGAGAACTAAGTTTTCTAATAAGCAGATGTGGATAAATTTTAAGTTTAATGAAACCGAATTTGGGCATGTCTTTTTAATAATACCTGGACTAATTCATGAAGTTATTATAAGTTCTGATTTCATGATATTAATCCAGTGTAGTTTAAATTAAAGGGAAAAATTATTTATATGTCAAGAAGAAAGACTTGAATTTGAACTTGGATTGCATAACCTTTCTAATCAATTACTATGCATCCAAGATATATCAATTGATATTAGTATTGTGGCTAAACTAGAATCCATTTATAATTTTGATTTAAAATTAGGGGAAATTTCTACCAATTAATGTGAGAATATAAAAAATATTTTTTCAAAAGACCCAGGTATTTTAAATGGATATATCCACAGAATTAAGTTAAAAAATAATGACCATTTTTAGTAAAGAATGTACTCAATTCCTTATCAATATGAAGAAGAGGTGCAACATCAAATAGACTGAATGCTAGAATGGCATGCCATTAAGAAATCCCCTTCTGCTTATGTAAACCGATTAATGATTATAAGGAAGAAGAATGGCTCGATTTGAGTGTGTTTAGATGCTCAAATGCTAAATCAAATGACCATCCCTGAATGTGACATTCCTCTACCAGTACATGAGCTTCTAATTAAATTTAAACAGAAATCAAATTTTTTCTACATTTGATTTAACAGCCAGTTACTGACAAATACTGCTGCATGAAGATGACCAAAATATACAGCTTTTTGTTTTAAGGGCCAATCATATGTTTTTAAAAGAATGCCCTTTGTTTTTGTTAATAGTGGTGCTGGCTTAATCAGATGCCTGGATATGATTTTTTTGAAGCAATTAAAAAAAAAATTATCATGTACATGGACGATATTGTCATTACATCAGGCAGTATGGCAGAACATCTGGAACATTTACTGATGTTTTTCCAAGAGTATTCCCTGGGTCATTTAATTAATGAACATGGAATCAAATCCCATCCCAAAAATATTGCAGCTATATAAAATGTCCTCATGCCAAAGACTAAGAAGCAATTTAGATCTTTCCTCGGTCTATGCAACTACTACCGTAAGTTTTAGAAGAACTTTGCCAAAGTTACCTTGTATTTTTCAAAATCATTGACAAAAACTGAGAAGTGGAAGTGGATTAAAGATCATGATGAAGAATTTACTAAAATTAAGACTAAATTTTTAAATAAAATTATACTAGCCTACCCAAATTTCAATAAAATATTTTATGTACAAACAGTCAGTAATTACTATGGTCTAGGAGTAATATTGTATCAACTTGATGATAATCAAATGCCTCATGGATTATATTTCTTAAGTAGGCACTTAAGAGGAGCAGAGCTGAACTACTCCATCATGGAAAAAGAGACTCTAGCTGTTATCTGGGCATTCCAGAAATTGCATCAGTTTTTTCTAGGCTCTGAAGTGGTTGTTTTGTCAGACCATAGGAATTTAGAGTTTTTAAATAAGAGTTATCTCAATAATAAGAGGCTCATCAGGTGGAGCTTATATCTCCAACAGTTTAATTACAGTATCATGCATATCAAAAGAAGAATATTTCTGCAGATATCCAAAATATCCTGCTAATACTGGTATCATGGAAGATTATAATAACTTTACTATTAATCAATATATTAAATGATCCTCTTAGTGTTAATAGTAGGAATAAATAAGTTAAAAGAATCTTGGATAAATATAAATTATATCAAAATATTTCAATGTATAATATTAATTCACTAGGTAATGTGTCATGGAGGATAATAGTTTCTCAAAATGCTATCAATAGACTAATTAAGTATACTCATATTAAATATGGACATTATGGTGCTCCAAAAATATAACAAGAAAATTATAAGAAAAATTCAATCATGTGCGGTATGTTTAAAATCTAAGTATTGTACTAAATCATTTGCAGGGTTATTAAAAACGATTCTACCTAATAAACCTAATGAGTTGTTAGCCATAGATTTCTATGGACTTTTTCCACCCTTCAAATGGCAAAAGTTTGTACTAGTTGCATATGATGTGTTTAGCAAATATGTTAGGATGTATCCTGTATCTAAGACAGATGCTAAAAGTGTTATATGGTGCCTTACTAATTATCAATTCCCATTATTAGGTAAACCCAGTTTAATTTTAACTGATCATGCCACAATATTTATATCAGGCAGGTGAAGTTAGTGGATACAGGCTCAAGATATTAAACATGTTATGACTCTATAAGACATTCACAGTCCAACTCGTGTGAGTGCATAATACATGAGCTTAGTTGATTCTTTAGTCTATATCAAGGACAATCATAGGAAGTGGGTTCATAAACTTCCAGAAGTGATTAATTATATAAATGTTACTTAATTATATAAATGTTACTTACAATGAATCAACAGGATTCACCCCAATCAGGCTTCACTATAGAAGACAGGAACCATTGCTAATAAGGACTCCCCTATCCCCTATTTTGGAGATAAATAATGGTGATGACTTAAATATAGCTAAAAACAATTTACAAATAATGTCAAATAAAAGAGTAAAACATTCAAAAACTAAACCACATGCATTTAAGGTAAATAACTTTGTACTGGTGTGTACTCCCCATGTTAGCAATATTCAGAAAAACCAATTTAGAAAATTTCTCAGTTTATATGAAGGTCCCTTTAAAATAAGTTGCCAGGTGGAAAAGAATGCATTTATGATCTCAAAACCTGAGGGAATCAAAGAAACCTACAATGCTCATAGTTTGATCCCATACCTACCAGAAAAATGAACTATAGTATTATTTAATAATTGTTAATAAACTATGATTGTATCATTGATAAAATTAATGCAATAAAACTAGTATTTAAAATAGGAGATAAATTGAATGTTTTCTTATGATGCAGTAATCAAAAGTTTTATTGGTTCTCTGTTTTCTAAGTTAAAAAAAGTTTGAAAGAAAATAGTAAATTCAAAATTTTGTCTTTCTTTATGGGGGGGGGGGGGAGGTTAAAAGCTTTTGATTATCCATAGTCAGAATGACATATAAAATGTATTGTTCAAAAATTTTAAATTTATAATTAAGATAATATTAAATCTATAAACTTGGATATTATAGCAATAAATGATTTAATACATATAATTTTAAAAAGATAATTCTGTAGAGATTAATAATTGTTATTATTTATAAACAGTTATATTAATATAAATTTTAATAATTCTAGCTATATAATTTAAAAGAGTGGTAAATCTAAATAAACATCGTTGCATACAAATCTGATTTTGCATTAAAAAATGACAAATCTATTACTATCCTTCTGGCAGATAAGGGTAATACTACAGTAATTTTAAATAGGGTTGATTATTATAAGAAAATACATAATTTATTAAATGATAATATTTATAGTAAAATTTAGAGAGACCCTATGACTTACCTTGAAAAGAAAACGAAAGCATTAATTTATTCTACTGATCTAGATGTAGAAACAAAGATCCAGCTTACTCCCAGGGAAAAATCTTCTTTTTATCCAAAATTATATGGTTTACCAAAAATTCATAAACCAGATATTCCATTGAGACCGATTGTAAGTGCAGTTGGTTCACCAACACAGACACTAGCTTGTTTTTTTATTTCCTTTTTAGCGCCACATTTAACAGAAATATAATCATATGTTAAAGATGCCAATCATTTTCTTGAAACTTATCCAGGATATTAAATTGACTAAGAATGATATTTTGGTAAGTTTTGATATTAAACAAGGCAAAACTCTCCATAGAGTAGTGTCACCCTGTGCCAACCAGAGTAATCAATGGATGCCAGAAGGCTTATGCATAAAATCCCTATCAAGTGCCTACTCATCCAATATCCCCAGACTAGTTTCTGGCTTGTGACCTTTGTCAGTAAGGAACCTTGGATCTGAGAGCACTGCCAGAAACTAGTCTGGGGATATTGGATGAGTAGGCACTAGATAGGAATTTTATGCATAAGCCTTCTGGCCTCCATTGATTACTCTGGTTGGCACAGGATGGTACTACTCTATGGAGAGTGAACTTTTGATATTGTTTCATTTTTTACTAGTGTAACTGTAAATGAAGCTATTCAAGTTTTAAAAAATATTCAATTACATAATTTTGCTGTGGTTTTGATTGAACACTGCTTATCGAATACATTTTTTGTTTTTGATGGGCAGATGTATAAACAAACATCAGGTTTAGGTATGGGTTCATCAATTTCTCCAGCATTAGCTTCTATTTTTATGGCAGATTTGGAAAATAAAATTTTGACTTCAGCAGTTAAAAAACCATCTATATGGCTGAGATATGTTGATGATACGTTTGTTATTTGGCCTCATGGTAAGCATGTTCTTGATGATTTTTTTTTGATTTTTTAAACTCTTTACACAAAAAATCAGATTTATTATGGAAATAAAAAATAATATTTAATCACCTTTTCTAGTTTTAATTGAAAGAAGGGAAGATGGTTCTTTATCTCATGGTATATATTAAAAAACCAACACATACTGGGAAATATCTACATTTTTCTTCTCATCACCATCCTGCATGTGGCAAAGACATTGTTGGATAGAACTAAGAGACTTTCTGATGATAGCCATTTTGCTTCTTGATAATGGTTTTAATTACAGCATTATTTGATACATCAGAAATTAAGACAATTTTGCCATATATAAAAGGAGTAACTGATAAAATTGGTAACATTTTAAAGAATAATAATATTTACACAGTTTACACTACTTTTAAAAAATAATGAAATATTTCCGAAAAACAAAATTTCTTTGGAGTGTCATGATTGTATATGAAATTCCATGTAGGGCCTGTTTACATACATATCTTGGACAGACTAATCGTAGAATAAATATTAGAAAGGAAAAACACATTTTGGCAGTCAGAGAAAAATTCAATTCATCAGCTATTTATTCCCATATAAAATTAATCAATTTTGATAAAATAAATATTCTAGCAAAAATTGAACAATATGACCAGAGAATGCTAAGAGATTTTTAAAAGGCCTAAAAGCAAAAATGAAAGGTGTGAATTAAAGAAGATTAACAACATTTGGAAAAAGCTATTGGAAGACAAAATAAAATTTAAAACTTCTCAACTAATAGAATTTAAGTATGAGGAGAAACGAAAAGATAAAAACAATTTTAAATATCACAGGCATTCCTATGATTTGAGAAAGAGAACACTTTGAGGAAGGTACTTGTTATTATACCGAAACATCAGCTATTTAGCTATTTTACCAGATGGAATATTCTAAAAATAATATATATATATTAACAATATTACAAATCGATGTCTGTATTTCTTCAAAACAATATACATAAATTTATAAATAAATATTAGAAAATACAGAACTTAAAAGTTTATAAAAAATATATCTATAAATGTCACTTAGGAGCATTTTCAACTATCCTTGTAGTTTTTGTCAACTAATAATTTAAAAGGTCAACTTTCCTATAATTCCATGATATCAACATTCCCATAATTCTATGATATTAATGTTTGCTGCCTGCCTATTGATTAAATCTTGCTTGTATTTATATATTAACATAGCTTCCTTAATTTTTCTTTTATTATTATTTCTTTCAGTTTCCAATATTTTTACCTTACCATAATTAAAATCAAAACCATATATACAATTTATTATGGTATTATTATATTTTCTAATATTTATTTATAAATTTACGTATATATATATATTGTAACCCTCACTCAACACCTCTCCTACCTTTCCTAACAACAAACCCGGG